>JAQPZY010001397.1:0-600000 GCA_029931535.1 Margaritifera margaritifera
TTGCGCATTCTCGAGATTGGTACGTTGCTCAGTTCACAAGAAGTGATGTTACTCCTTTATCACAGAGACGTATAGCTAGGCTCGGACAAAATTCAAGTACATGTCTTCGAGAGCTCATACGTTTACAGACGGTATTCTTGAACGTTTGATGGTTGATCCGATTTAAATACCGCATTCACAGTCTTTTCATTAAAATTCATGACGTACCAAATCAATACATATTGATTTGTTTTATTTTATTTTAATGTAACTCTTTTGATTCTAATACCTATAAGACTGTTTCGGACTCACAATTTGTATATGGGCCACCATCATCAGCAAAGAAGTTTAATTTCTTGTTCCAACCTTTAAGAACGTTTCATTCCGTTGTCACACATGTGTTTCAGGCATATTTTTTGTATCGCAAGGAACAATGTCCTCAAATTCTTATGCATGTTCGGATACATTTTCTTTCATATTTCATAGGAAATCTTCTAAAGATGATCTTGCAATTCTTATGGGGAATCTGATTCTCTTGAAAATAAATGTTGTGCATTTTGCTGCAAGTCAGTCGCAAGGCGATATTAAAGCTATTAGACAGTCTGAAGCTCTCGCACTAAAATATACAAACTCATTTCACAATGACTATCAAATATAATCGAGTTTAATTAAAGAGATCTGGTTTAAATGTCAAATCGGCACGGAGAACTTATCAATACACAATTCGATGCCATGTTAATAAAGTATTAGGAGTGCACGAGTTTCGTGCACTGTGTTGACAGCGTCCTTTGAATTTACTGTTTGAGTAGGTCTCGGTGTCTGCTACTAAGTAGAGAATGGTAATCGTTGTCTTTTGAATTGTCACTGATGAACGCAATATTTACATTCCCTGCCAGGAGTTGATAGGTTCATTTAACTACCAACCTTTTTTAATCTACTTGATTATGAACAAGAGCTTCCGGAGGTAAACAGAACCGAATTCACTAATGGGCGAAAGGACCGAGTTACGTATGACACATTATCGAATGACGTAAATTAATTGTGGTCAAGACTAAAATTGAGAGTCTACGTCCGACTCACCTTTTCGGTGGCGGATAATTCAATTCCTGGTTCCTTTAACTTCTATCTAATGATGAATTTGACTTCCCTTTGAAGCAGACATATTTGTATGCGGATATAATTAGGTTCGCCTACATCGGGCGTGTTTGGGGGCAGCGTTGACAAAGAGAACGGTCAGGTCTTGACGGCCAGTTCCGTTACCTGAATTTACAAATGCTCTGGTATACATTTTGATTGCACTTAGTGACGTAAGTTTTCGTCATCAAAATTGTATTTGTGTCCCTTGGCGCTACTGCGAATGGTACGTATGACAATGAACAGTACATGAGCCATGCATAAATAGAGACACAACAAGTTGCACGTGCACAGCCAGATAGAACATTGATTAACAATAGGAGTAATCCATCACTAATTGTTTCAATCATCTGAGTGGTTCTTCTGACAATTATTTGGCAGAGAGAGAGAGAGAGAGAGAGAGAGAGAGTGAGAGAGCGAGAGAGCGATAGGGTTGGGGGAGAGAGATATAGACGCGGATTTATAACTCTGTTATTTCGAAGGAAGTAAATTGTTTTAGTGGCGTATCGAATGCAAATATTGCTAAATGCTCTCGATTCCACCTTCGGTGGCCTTGATCACAAAATGTTGTCAATTGTAAAATTATTGAAGATTATTTATCACCCTTGATCTCGAGTCATCATATTTGGTCAAACAGTGCATCAACGTTGAAACATCAGATTTTAGCTCTACGATTTGCCATATATAGAGCTATTGATAGATTGCATGGAAACTTTTCTTGTGTCATAGAGTAGGTGAATAGAAAATTAAATCTATTTGAAAACTTTGAGGACAAATATTTGTATACCCTGCGCAGAGAAAAGTTCTGAAGATACAAGGCCAACTTAAATTGCATATTTGAGAGTAATTTTCATAACCACATTTAGAGTACTTATAATGAGGGCCGGATAAAGACCATTAGAGGCCTTAAGCACTGAAAAGATTATGGTGCCCACCCCCACCCCCAATGTATTTTAACCGCTCCCGCCGTAAATTGTAATTTTTGTTGTTGTTGGTGCCCCTGCTTTGCTGTTGCCCTAAGCACGTGCTTTATCTGCCTGTTGGGTAATCCAGCACTGCTTATAAATCCCATTCGCCTTCTCCTCCGCTATATCATCATGATGAGAAAAAAGAAAGCAATATTTGCAAGACAAATAAGAATGCCCACCTTCTCCTTTCCTCGCATTGTTTTCCTTATTGTCGGTGTTACTGTCATCTTCGTCACTAGCAGCTGATACAAATTGGAGATTTGTATTACAAATCTTTCCAGGCGTAAACACTCTTGAATGGTTGCGAGACTTAAATGACACGTGTAATTCATTCCTATTGAACATGAAATGAGGGTGAAACGTATTTGAATAAAAGAAACATATCAATCAGGTCTACAATATACATATTACAAATGAAAGATACCAATCAATGTAACGAACAAATGGTGTAAATATAGAAATATGAAAACGTACGTCGATATACTAGTCAATGACCCGATTTGAGCGTATTGCATGTACGCACGGTACTGAATGTTGCGCATTCTCGAGATTGGTACGTTGCTCAGTTCACAAGAAGTGATGTTACTCCTTTATCACAGAGACGTATAGCTAGGCTCGGACAAGATTCAAGTACATGTCTTCGAGAGCTCATACGTTTACAGACGGTATTCTTGAACGTTTGATGGTTGATCCGATTTAAATACCGCATTCACAGTCTTTTCATTAAAATTCATGACGTACCAAATCAATACATATTGATTTGTTTTATTTTATTTTAATGTAACTCTTTTGATTCTAATACCTATAAGACTGTTTCGGACTCACAATTTGTATATGGGCCACCATCATCAGCAAAGAAGTTTAATTTCTTGTTCCAACCTTTAAGAACGTTTCATTCCGTTGTCACACATGTGTTTCAGGCATATTTTTTGTATCGCAAGGAACAATGTCCTCAAATTCTTATGCATGTTCGGATACATTTTCTTTCATATTTCATAGGAAATCTTCTAAAGATGATCTTGCAATTCTTATGGGGAATCTGATTCTCTTGAAAATAAATGTTGTGCATTTTGCTGCAAGTCAGTCGCAAGGCGATATTAAAGCTATTAGACAGTCTGAAGCTCTCGCACTAAAATATACAAACTCATTTCACAATGACTATCAAATATAATCGAGTTTAATTAAAGAGATCTGGTTTAAATGTCAAATCGGCACGGAGAACTTATCAATACACAATTCGATGCCATGTTAATAAAGTATTAGGAGTGCACGAGTTTCGTGCACTGTGTTGACAGCGTCCTTTGAATTTACTGTTTGAGTAGGTCTCGGTGTCTGCTACTAAGTAGAGAATGGTAATCGTTGTCTTTTGAATTGTCACTGATGAACGCAATATTTACATTCCCTGCCAGGAGTTGATAGGTTCATTTAACTACCAACCTTTTTTAATCTACTTGATTATGAACAAGAGCTTCCGGAGGTAAACAGAACCGAATTCACTAATGGGCGAAAGGACCGAGTTACGTATGACACATTATCGAATGACGTAAATTAATTGTGGTCAAGACTAAAATTGAGAGTCTACGTCCGACTCACCTTTTCGGTGGCGGATAATTCAATTCCTGGTTCCTTTAACTTCTATCTAATGATGAATTTGTCCTTCCCTTTGAAGCAGACATATTTGTATGCGGATATAATTAGGTTCGCCTACATCGGGCGTGTTTGGGGGCAGCGTTGACAAAGAGAACGGTCAGGTCTTGACGGCCAGTTCCGTTACCTGAATTTACAAATGCTCTGGTATACATTTTGATTGCACTTAGTGACGTAAGTTTTCGTCATCAAAATTGTATTTGTGTCCCTTGGCGCTACTGCGAATGGTACGTATGACAATGAACAGTACATGAGCCATGCATAAATAGAGACACAACAAGTTGCACGTGCACAGCCAGATAGAACATTGATTAACAATAGGAGTAATCCATCACTAATTGTTTCAATCATCTGAGTGGTTCTTCTGACAATTATTTGGCAGAGAGAGAGAGAGAGAGAGAGTGAGAGAGCGAGAGAGCGATAGGGTTGGGGGAGAGAGATATAGACGCGGATTTATAACTCTGTTATTTCGAAGGAAGTAAATTGTTTTAGTGGCGTATCGAATGCAAATATTGCTAAATGCTCTCGATTCCACCTTCGGTGGCCTTGATCACAAAATGTTGTCAATTGTAAAATTATTGAAGATTATTTATCACCCTTGATCTCGAGTCATCATATTTGGTCAAACAGTGCATCAACGTTGAAACATCAGATTTTAGCTCTACGATTTGCCATATATAGAGCTATTGATAGATTGCATGGAAACTTTTCTTGTGTCATAGAGTAGGTGAATAGAAAATTAAATCTATTTGAAAACTTTGAGGACAAATATTTGTATACCCTGCGCAGAGAAAAGTTCTGAAGATACAAGGCCAACTTAAATTGCATATTTGAGAGTAATTTTCATAACCACATTTAGAGTACTTATAATGAGGGCCGGATAAAGACCATTAGAGGCCTTAAGCACTGAAAAGATTATGGTGCCCACCCCCACCCCCAATGTATTTTAACCGCTCCCGCCGTAAATTGTAATTTTTGTTGTTGTTGGTGCCCCTGCTTTGCTGTTGCCCTAAGCACGTGCTTTATCTGCCTGTTGGGTAATCCAGCACTGCTTATAAATCCCATTCGCCTTCTCCTCCGCTATATCATCATGATGAGAAAAAAGAAAGCAATATTTGCAAGACAAATAAGAATGCCCACCTTCTCCTTTCCTCGCATTGTTTTCCTTATTGTCGGTGTTACTGTCATCTTCGTCACTAGCAGCTGATACAAATTGGAGATTTGTATTACAAATCTTTCCAGGCGTAAACACTCTTGAATGGTTGCGAGACTTAAATGACACGTGTAATTCATTCCTATTGAACATGAAATGAGGGTGAAACGTATTTGAATAAAAGAAACATATCAATCAGGTATACAGTATACATATTACAAATGAAAGATACCAATCAATGTAACGAACAAATGGTGTAATTATAGAAATATGAAAACGTACGTCGATATACTAGTCAATGACCCGATTTGAGCGTATTGCATGTACGCACGGTACTGAATGTTGCGCATTCTCGAGATTGGTACGTTGCTCAGTTCACAAGAAGTGATGTTACTCCTTTATCACAGAGACGTATAGCTAGGCTCGGACAAGATTCAAGTACATGTCTTCGAGAGCTCATACGTTTACAGACGGTATTCTTGAACGTTTGATGGTTGATCCGATTTAAATACCGCATTCACAGTCTTTTCATTAAAATTCATGACGTACCAAATCAATACATATTGATTTGTTTTATTTTATTTTAATGTAACTCTTTTGATTCTAATACCTATAAGACTGTTTCGGACTCACAATTTGTATATGGGCCACCATCATCAGCAAAGAAGTTTAATTTCTTGTTCCAACCTTTAAGAACGTTTCATTCCGTTGTCACACATGTGTTTCAGGCATATTTTTTGTATCGCAAGGAACAATGTCCTCAAATTCTTATGCATGTTCGGATACATTTTCTTTCATATTTCATAGGAAATCTTCTAAAGATGATCTTGCAATTCTTATGGGGAATCTGATTCTCTTGAAAATAAATGTTGTGCATTTTGCTGCAAGTCAGTCGCAAGGCGATATTAAAGCTATTAGACAGTCTGAAGCTCTCGCACTAAAATATACAAACTCATTTCACAATGACTATCAAATATAATCGAGTTTAATTAAAGAGATCTGGTTTAAATGTCAAATCGGCACGGAGAACTTATCAATACACAATTCGATGCCATGTTAATAAAGTATTAGGAGTGCACGAGTTTCGTGCACTGTGTTGACAGCGTCCTTTGAATTTACTGTTTGAGTAGGTCTCGGTGTCTGCTACTAAGTAGAGAATGGTAATCGTTGTCTTTTGAATTGTCACTGATGAACGCAATATTTACATTCCCTGCCAGGAGTTGATAGGTTCATTTAACTACCAACCTTTTTTAATCTACTTGATTATGAACAAGAGCTTCCGGAGGTAAACAGAACCGAATTCACTAATGGGCGAAAGGACCGAGTTACGTATGACACATTATCGAATGACGTAAATTAATTGTGGTCAAGACTAAAATTGAGAGTCTACGTCCGACTCACCTTTTCGGTGGCGGATAATTCAATTCCTGGTTCCTTTAACTTCTATCTAATGATGAATTTGACTTCCCTTTGAAGCAGACATATTTGTATGCGGATATAATTAGGTTCGCCTACATCGGGCGTGTTTGGGGGCAGCGTTGACAAAGAGAACGGTCAGGTCTTGACGGCCAGTTCCGTTACCTGAATTTACAAATGCTCTGGTATACATTTTGATTGCACTTAGTGACGTAAGTTTTCGTCATCAAAATTGTATTTGTGTCCCTTGGCGCTACTGCGAATGGTACGTATGACAATGAACAGTACATGAGCCATGCATAAATAGAGACACAACAAGTTGCACGTGCACAGCCAGATAGAACATTGATTAACAATAGGAGTAATCCATCACTAATTGTTTCAATCATCTGAGTGGTTCTTCTGACAATTATTTGGCAGAGAGAGAGAGAGAGAGAGAGAGAGAGTGAGAGAGCGAGAGAGCGATAGGGTTGGGGGAGAGAGATATAGACGCGGATTTATAACTCTGTTATTTCGAAGGAAGTAAATTGTTTTAGTGGCGTATCGAATGCAAATATTGCTAAATGCTCTCGATTCCACCTTCGGTGGCCTTGATCACAAAATGTTGTCAATTGTAAAATTATTGAAGATTATTTATCACCCTTGATCTCGAGTCATCATATTTGGTCAAACAGTGCATCAACGTTGAAACATCAGATTTTAGCTCTACGATTTGCCATATATAGAGCTATTGATAGATTGCATGGAAACTTTTCTTGTGTCATAGAGTAGGTGAATAGAAAATTAAATCTATTTGAAAACTTTGAGGACAAATATTTGTATACCCTGCGCAGAGAAAAGTTCTGAAGATACAAGGCCAACTTAAATTGCATATTTGAGAGTAATTTTCATAACCACATTTAGAGTACTTATAATGAGGGCCGGATAAAGACCATTAGAGGCCTTAAGCACTGAAAAGATTATGGTGCCCACCCCCACCCCCAATGTATTTTAACCGCTCCCGCCGTAAATTGTAATTTTTGTTGTTGTTGGTGCCCCTGCTTTGCTGTTGCCCTAAGCACGTGCTTTATCTGCCTGTTGGGTAATCCAGCACTGCTTATAAATCCCATTCGCCTTCTCCTCCGCTATATCATCATGATGAGAAAAAAGAAAGCAATATTTGCAAGACAAATAAGAATGCCCACCTTCTCCTTTCCTCGCATTGTTTTCCTTATTGTCGGTGTTACTGTCATCTTCGTCACTAGCAGCTGATACAAATTGGAGATTTGTATTACAAATCTTTCCAGGCGTAAACACTCTTGAATGGTTGCGAGACTTAAATGACACGTGTAATTCATTCCTATTGAACATGAAATGAGGGTGAAACGTATTTGAATAAAAGAAACATATCAATCAGGTCTACAATATACATATTACAAATGAAAGATACCAATCAATGTAACGAACAAATGGTGTAATTATAGAAATATGAAAACGTACGTCGATATACTAGTCAATGACCCGATTTGAGCGTATTGCATGTACGCACGGTACTGAATGTTGCGCATTCTCGAGATTGGTACGTTGCTCAGTTCACAAGAAGTGATGTTACTCCTTTATCACAGAGACGTATAGCTAGGCTCGGACAAGATTCAAGTACATGTCTTCGAGAGCTCATACGTTTACAGACGGTATTCTTGAACGTTTGATGGTTGATCCGATTTAAATACCGCATTCACAGTCTTTTCATTAAAATTCATGACGTACCAAATCAATACATATTGATTTGTTTTATTTTATTTTAATGTAACTCTTTTGATTCTAATACCTATAAGACTGTTTCGGACTCACAATTTGTATATGGGCCACCATCATCAGCAAAGAAGTTTAATTTCTTGTTCCAACCTTTAAGAACGTTTCATTCCGTTGTCACACATGTGTTTCAGGCATATTTTTTGTATCGCAAGGAACAATGTCCTCAAATTCTTATGCATGTTCGGATACATTTTCTTTCATATTTCATAGGAAATCTTCTAAAGATGATCTTGCAATTCTTATGGGGAATCTGATTCTCTTGAAAATAAATGTTGTGCATTTTGCTGCAAGTCAGTCGCAAGGCGATATTAAAGCTATTAGACAGTCTGAAGCTCTCGCACTAAAATATACAAACTCATTTCACAATGACTATCAAATATAATCGAGTTTAATTAAAGAGATCTGGTTTAAATGTCAAATCGGCACGGAGAACTTATCAATACACAATTCGATGCCATGTTAATAAAGTATTAGGAGTGCACGAGTTTCGTGCACTGTGTTGACAGCGTCCTTTGAATTTACTGTTTGAGTAGGTCTCGGTGTCTGCTACTAAGTAGAGAATGGTAATCGTTGTCTTTTGAATTGTCACTGATGAACGCAATATTTACATTCCCTGCCAGGAGTTGATAGGTTCATTTAACTACCAACCTTTTTTAATCTACTTGATTATGAACAAGAGCTTCCGGAGGTAAACAGAACCGAATTCACTAATGGGCGAAAGGACCGAGTTACGTATGACACATTATCGAATGACGTAAATTAATTGTGGTCAAGACTAAAATTGAGAGTCTACGTCCGACTCACCTTTTCGGTGGCGGATAATTCAATTCCTGGTTCCTTTAACTTCTATCTAATGATGAATTTGTCCTACCCTTTGAAGCAGACATATTTGTATATGGATATAATTAGGTTCGCCTACATCGGGCGTGTTTGGGGGCAGTGTTGACGAAGAGAACGGTCAGGTCTTGACGGCCAGTTCCGTTACCTGAATTTACAAATGCTCTGGTATACATTTTGATTGCACTTAGTGACGTAAGTTTTCGTCATCAAAATTGTATTTGTGTCCCTTGGCGCTACTGCGAATGGTACGTATGACAATGAACAGTACATGAGCCATGCATAAATAGAGACACAACAAGTTGCACGTGCACAGCCAGATAGAACATTGATTAACAATAGGAGTAATCCATCACTAATTGTTTCAATCATCTGAGTGGTTCTTCTGACAATTATTTGGCAGAGAGAGAGAGAGAGAGAGAGAGTGAGAGAGCGAGAGAGCGATAGGGTTGGGGGAGAGAGATATATACGCGGATTTATAACTCTGTTATTTCGAAGGAAGTAAATTGTTTTAGTGGCGTATCGAATGCAAATATTGCTAAATGCTCTCGATTCCACCTTCGGTGGCCTTGATCACAAAATGTTGTCAATTGTAAAATTATTGAAGATTATTTATCACCCTTGATCTCGAGTCATCATATTTGGTCAAACAGTGCATCAACGTTGAAACATCAGATTTTAGCTCTACGATTTGCCATATATAGAGCTATTGATAGATTGCATGGAAACTTTTCTTGTGTCATAGAGTAGGTGAATAGAAAATTAAATCTATTTGAAAACTTTGAGGACAAATATTTGTATACCCTGCGCAGAGAAAAGTTCTGAAGATACAAGGCCAACTTAAATTGCATATTTGAGAGTAATTTTCATAACCACATTTAGAGTACTTATAATGAGGGCCGGATAAAGACCATTAGAGGCCTTAAGCACTGAAAAGATTATGGTGCCCACCCCCACCCCCAATGTATTTTAACCGCTCCCGCCGTAAATTGTAATTTTTGTTGTTGTTGGTGCCCCTGCTTTGCTGTTGCCCTAAGCACGTGCTTTATCTGCCTGTTGGGTAATCCAGCACTGCTTATAAATCCCATTCGCCTTCTCCTCCGCTATATCATCATGATGAGAAAAAAGAAAGCAATATTTGCAAGACAAATAAGAATGCCCACCTTCTCCTTTCCTCGCATTGTTTTCCTTATTGTCGGTGTTACTGTCATCTTCGTCACTAGCAGCTGATACAAATTGGAGATTTTTATTACAAATCTTTCCAGGCGTAAACACTCTTGAATGGTTGCGAGACTTAAATGACACGTGTAATTCATTCCTATTGAACATGAAATGAGGGTGAAACGTATTTGAATAAAAGAAACATATCAATCAGGTCTACAATATACATATTACAAATGAAAGATACCAATCAATGTAACGAACAAATGGTGTAATTATAGAAATATGAAAACGTACGTCGATATACTAGTCAATGACCCGATTTGAGCGTATTGCATGTACGCACGGTACTGAATGTTGCGCATTCTCGAGATTGGTACGTTGCTCAGTTCACAAGAAGTGATGTTACTCCTTTATCACAGAGACGTATAGCTAGGCTCGGACAAGATTCAAGTACATGTCTTCGAGAGCTCATACGTTTACAGACGGTATTCTTGAACGTTTGATGGTTGATCCGATTTAAATACCGCATTCACAGTCTTTTCATTAAAATTCATGACGTACCAAATCAATACATATTGATTTGTTTTATTTTATTTTAATGTAACTCTTTTGATTCTAATACCTATAAGACTGTTTCGGACTCACAATTTGTATATGGGCCACCATCATCAGCAAAGAAGTTTAATTTCTTGTTCCAACCTTTAAGAACGTTTCATTCCGTTGTCACACATGTGTTTCAGGCATATTTTTTGTATCGCAAGGAACAATGTCCTCAAATTCTTATGCATGTTCGGATACATTTTCTTTCATATTTCATAGGAAATCTTCTAAAGATGATCTTGCAATTCTTATGGGGAATCTGATTCTCTTGAAAATAAATGTTGTGCATTTTGCTGCAAGTCAGTCGCAAGGCGATATTAAAGCTATTAGACAGTCTGAAGCTCTCGCACTAAAATATACAAACTCATTTCACAATGACTATCAAATATAATCGAGTTTAATTAAAGAGATCTGGTTTAAATGTCAAATCGGCACGGAGAACTTATCAATACACAATTCGATGCCATGTTAATAAAGTATTAGGAGTGCACGAGTTTCGTGCACTGTGTTGACAGCGTCCTTTGAATTTACTGTTTGAGTAGGTCTCGGTGTCTGCTACTAAGTAGAGAATGGTAATCGTTGTCTTTTGAATTGTCACTGATGAACGCAATATTTACATTCCCTGCCAGGAGTTGATAGGTTCATTTAACTACCAACCTTTTTTAATCTACTTGATTATGAACAAGAGCTTCCGGAGGTAAACAGAACCGAATTCACTAATGGGCGAAAGGACCGAGTTACGTATGACACATTATCGAATGACGTAAATTAATTGTGGTCAAGACTAAAATTGAGAGTCTACGTCCGACTCACCTTTTCGGTGGCGGATAATTCAATTCCTGGTTCCTTTAACTTCTATCTAATGATGAATTTGACTTCCCTTTGAAGCAGACATATTTGTATGCGGATATAATTAGGTTCGCCTACATCGGGCGTGTTTGGGGGCAGCGTTGACAAAGAGAACGGTCAGGTCTTGACGGCCAGTTCCGTTACCTGAATTTACAAATGCTCTGGTATACATTTTGATTGCACTTAGTGACGTAAGTTTTCGTCATCAAAATTGTATTTGTGTCCCTTGGCGCTACTGCGAATGGTACGTATGACAATGAACAGTACATGAGCCATGCATAAATAGAGACACAACAAGTTGCACGTGCACAGCCAGATAGAACATTGATTAACAATAGGAGTAATCCATCACTAATTGTTTCAATCATCTGAGTGGTTCTTCTGACAATTATTTGGCAGAGAGAGAGAGAGAGAGAGAGAGAGAGTGAGAGAGCGAGAGAGCGATAGGGTTGGGGGAGAGAGATATATACGCGGATTTATAACTCTGTTATTTCGAAGGAAGTAAATTGTTTTAGTGGCGTATCGAATGCAAATATTGCTAAATGCTCTCGATTCCACCTTCGGTGGCCTTGATCACAAAATGTTGTCAATTGTAAAATTATTGAAGATTATTTATCACCCTTGATCTCGAGTCATCATATTTGGTCAAACAGTGCATCAACGTTGAAACATCAGATTTTAGCTCTACGATTTGCCATATATAGAGCTATTGATAGATTGCATGGAAACTTTTCTTGTGTCATAGAGTAGGTGAATAGAAAATTAAATCTATTTGAAAACTTTGAGGACAAATATTTGTATACCCTGCGCAGAGAAAAGTTCTGAAGATACAAGGCCAACTTAAATTGCATATTTGAGAGTAATTTTCATAACCACATTTAGAGTACTTATAATGAGGGCCGGATAAAGACCATTAGAGGCCTTAAGCACTGAAAAGATTATGGTGCCCACCCCCACCCCCAATGTATTTTAACCGCTCCCGCCGTAAATTGTAATTTTTGTTGTTGTTGGTGCCCCTGCTTTGCTGTTGCCCTAAGCACGTGCTTTATCTGCCTGTTGGGTAATCCAGCACTGCTTATAAATCCCATTCGCCTTCTCCTCCGCTATATCATCATGATGAGAAAAAAGAAAGCAATATTTGCAAGACAAATAAGAATGCCCACCTTCTCCTTTCCTCGCATTGTTTTCCTTATTGTCGGTGTTACTGTCATCTTCGTCACTAGCAGCTGATACAAATTGGAGATTTTTATTACAAATCTTTCCAGGCGTAAACACTCTTGAATGGTTGCGAGACTTAAATGACACGTGTAATTCATTCCTATTGAACATGAAATGAGGGTGAAACGTATTTGAATAAAAGAAACATATCAATCAGGTCTACAATATACATATTACAAATGAAAGATACCAATCAATGTAACGAACAAATGGTGTAATTATAGAAATATGAAAACGTACGTCGATATACTAGTCAATGACCCGATTTGAGCGTATTGCATGTACGCACGGTACTGAATGTTGCGCATTCTCGAGATTGGTACGTTGCTCAGTTCACAAGAAGTGATGTTACTCCTTTATCACAGAGACGTATAGCTAGGCTCGGACAAGATTCAAGTACATGTCTTCGAGAGCTCATACGTTTACAGACGGTATTCTTGAACGTTTGATGGTTGATCCGATTTAAATACCGCATTCACAGTCTTTTCATTAAAATTCATGACGTACCAAATCAATACATATTGATTTGTTTTATTTTATTTTAATGTAACTCTTTTGATTCTAATACCTATAAGACTGTTTCGGACTCACAATTTGTATATGGGCCACCATCATCAGCAAAGAAGTTTAATTTCTTGTTCCAACCTTTAAGAACGTTTCATTCCGTTGTCACACATGTGTTTCAGGCATATTTTTTGTATCGCAAGGAACAATGTCCTCAAATTCTTATGCATGTTCGGATACATTTTCTTTCATATTTCATAGGAAATCTTCTAAAGATCATCTTGCAATTCTTATGGGGAATCTGATTCTCTTGAAAATAAATGTTGTGCATTTTGCTGCAAGTCAGTCGCAAGGCGATATTAAAGCTATTAGACAGTCTGAAGCTCTCGCACTAAAATATACAAACTCATTTCACAATGACTATCAAATATAATCGAGTTTAATTAAAGAGATCTGGTTTAAATGTCAAATCGGCACGGAGAACTTATCAATACACAATTCGATGCCATGTTAATAAAGTATTAGGAGTGCACGAGTTTCGTGCACTGTGTTGACAGCGTCCTTTGAATTTACTGTTTGAGTAGGTCTCGGTGTCTGCTACTAAGTAGAGAATGGTAATCGTTGTCTTTTGAATTGTCACTGATGAACGCAATATTTACATTCCCTGCCAGGAGTTGATAGGTTCATTTAACTACCAACCTTTTTTAATCTACTTGATTATGAACAAGAGCTTCCGGAGGTAAACAGAACCGAATTCACTAATGGGCGAAAGGACCGAGTTACGTATGACACATTATCGAATGACGTAAATTAATTGTGGTCAAGACTAAAATTGAGAGTCTACGTCCGACTCACCTTTTCGGTGGCGGATAATTCAATTCCTGGTTCCTTTAACTTCTATCTAATGATGAATTTGACTTCCCTTTGAAGCAGACATATTTGTATGCGGATATAATTAGGTTCGCCTACATCGGGCGTGTTTGGGGGCAGCGTTGACAAAGAGAACGGTCAGGTCTTGACGGCCAGTTCCGTTACCTGAATTTACAAATGCTCTGGTATACATTTTGATTGCACTTAGTGACGTAAGTTTTCGTCATCAAAATTGTATTTGTGTCCCTTGGCGCTACTGCGAATGGTACGTATGACAATGAACAGTACATGAGCCATGCATAAATAGAGACACAACAAGTTGCACGTGCACAGCCAGATAGAACATTGATTAACAATAGGAGTAATCCATCACTAATTGTTTCAATCATCTGAGTGGTTCTTCTGACAATTATTTGGCAGAGAGAGAGAGAGAGAGAGAGAGAGAGTGAGAGAGCGAGAGAGCGATAGGGTTGGGGGAGAGAGATATATACGCGGATTTATAACTCTGTTATTTCGAAGGAAGTAAATTGTTTTAGTGGCGTATCGAATGCAAATATTGCTAAATGCTCTCGATTCCACCTTCGGTGGCCTTGATCACAAAATGTTGTCAATTGTAAAATTATTGAAGATTATTTATCACCCTTGATCTCGAGTCATCATATTTGGTCAAACAGTGCATCGACGTTGAAACATCAGATTTTAGCTCTACGATTTGCCATATATAGAGCTATTGATAGATTGCATGGAAACTTTTCTTGTGTCATAGAGTAGGTGAATAGAAAATTAAATCTATTTGAAAACTTTGAGGACAAATATTTGTATACCCTGCGCAGAGAAAAGTTCTGAAGATACAAGGCCAACTTAAATTGCATATTTGAGAGTAATTTTCATAACCACATTTAGAGTACTTATAATGAGGGCCGGATAAAGACCATTAGAGGCCTTAAGCACTGAAAAGATTATGGTGCCCACCCCCACCCCCAATGTATTTTAACCGCTCCCGCCGTAAATTGTAATTTTTGTTGTTGTTGGTGCCCCTGCTTTGCTGTTGCCCTAAGCACGTGCTTTATCTGCCTGTTGGGTAATCCAGCACTGCTTATAAATCCCATTCGCCTTCTCCTCCGCTATATCATCATGATGAGAAAAAAGAAAGCAATATTTGCAAGACAAATAAGAATGCCCACCTTCTCCTTTCCTCGCATTGTTTTCCTTATTGTCGGTGTTACTGTCATCTTCGTCACTAGCAGCTGATACAAATTGGAGATTTTTATTACAAATCTTTCCAGGCGTAAACACTCTTGAATGGTTGCGAGACTTAAATGACACGTGTAATTCATTCCTATTGAACATGAAATGAGGGTGAAACGTATTTGAATAAAAGAAACATATCAATCAGGTCTACAATATACATATTACAAATGAAAGATACCAATCAATGTAACGAACAAATGGTGTAATTATAGAAATATGAAAACGTACGTCGATATACTAGTCAATGACCCGATTTGAGCGTATTGCATGTACGCACGGTACTGAATGTTGCGCATTCTCGAGATTGGTACGTTGCTCAGTTCACAAGAAGTGATGTTACTCCTTTATCACAGAGACGTATAGCTAGGCTCGGACAAGATTCAAGTACATGTCTTCGAGAGCTCATACGTTTACAGACGGTATTCTTGAACGTTTGATGGTTGATCCGATTTAAATACCGCATTCACAGTCTTTTCATTAAAATTCATGACGTACCATATCAATACATATTGATTTGTTTTATTTTATTTTAATGTAACTCTTTTGATTCTAATACCTATAAGACTGTTTCGGACTCACAATTTGTATATGGGCCACCATCATCAGCAAAGAAGTTTAATTTCTTGTTCCAACCTTTAAGAACGTTTCATTCCGTTGTCACACATGTGTTTCAGGCATATTTTTTGTATCGCAAGGAACAATGTCCTCAAATTCTTATGCATGTTCGGATACATTTTCTTTCATATTTCATAGGAAATCTTCTAAAGATGATCTTGCAATTCTTATGGGGAATCTGATTCTCTTGAAAATAAATGTTGTGCATTTTGCTGCAAGTCAGTCGCAAGGCGATATTAAAGCTATTAGACAGTCTGAAGCTCTCGCACTAAAATATACAAACTCATTTCACAATGACTATCAAATATAATCGAGTTTAATTAAAGAGATCTGGTTTAAATGTCAAATCGGCACGGAGAACTTATCAATACACAATTCGATGCCATGTTAATAAAGTATTAGGAGTGCACGAGTTTCGTGCACTGTGTTGACAGCGTCCTTTGAATTTACTGTTTGAGTAGGTCTCGGTGTCTGCTACTAAGTAGAGAATGGTAATCGTTGTCTTTTGAATTGTCACTGATGAACGCAATATTTACATTCCCTGCCAGGAGTTGATAGGTTCATTTAACTACCAACCTTTTTTAATCTACTTGATTATGAACAAGAGCTTCCGGAGGTAAACAGAACCGAATTCACTAATGGGCGAAAGGACCGAGTTACGTATGACACATTATCGAATGACGTAAATTAATTGTGGTCAAGACTAAAATTGAGAGTCTACGTCCGACTCACCTTTTCGGTGGCGGATAATTCAATTCCTGGTTCCTTTAACTTCTATCTAATGATGAATTTGACTTCCCTTTGAAGCAGACATATTTGTATGCGGATATAATTAGGTTCGCCTACATCGGGCGTGTTTGGGGGCAGCGTTGACAAAGAGAACGGTCAGGTCTTGACGGCCAGTTCCGTTACCTGAATTTACAAATGCTCTGGTATACATTTTGATTGCACTTAGTGACGTAAGTTTTCGTCATCAAAATTGTATTTGTGTCCCTTGGCGCTACTGCGAATGGTACGTATGACAATGAACAGTACATGAGCCATGCATAAATAGAGACACAACAAGTTGCACGTGCACAGCCAGATAGAACATTGATTAACAATAGGAGTAATCCATCACTAATTGTTTCAATCATCTGAGTGGTTCTTCTGACAATTATTTGGCAGAGAGAGAGAGAGAGAGAGAGAGAGAGTGAGAGAGCGAGAGAGCGATAGGGTTGGGGGAGAGAGATATATACGCGGATTTATAACTCTGTTATTTCGAAGGAAGTAAATTGTTTTAGTGGCGTATCGAATGCAAATATTGCTAAATGCTCTCGATTCCACCTTCGGTGGCCTTGATCACAAAATGTTGTCAATTGTAAAATTATTGAAGATTATTTATCACCCTTGATCTCGAGTCATCATATTTGGTCAAACAGTGCATCGACGTTGAAACATCAGATTTTAGCTCTACGATTTGCCATATATAGAGCTATTGATAGATTGCATGGAAACTTTTCTTGTGTCATAGAGTAGGTGAATAGAAAATTAAATCTATTTGAAAACTTTGAGGACAAATATTTGTATACCCTGCGCAGAGAAAAGTTCTGAAGATACAAGGCCAACTTAAATTGCATATTTGAGAGTAATTTTCATAACCACATTTAGAGTACTTATAATGAGGGCCGGATAAAGACCATTAGAGGCCTTAAGCACTGAAAAGATTATGGTGCCCACCCCCACCCCCAATGTATTTTAACCGCTCCCGCCGTAAATTGTAATTTTTGTTGTTGTTGGTGCCCCTGCTTTGCTGTTGCCCTAAGCACGTGCTTTATCTGCCTGTTGGGTAATCCAGCACTGCTTATAAATCCCATTCGCCTTCTCCTCCGCTATATCATCATGATGAGAAAAAAGAAAGCAATATTTGCAAGACAAATAAGAATGCCCACCTTCTCCTTTCCTCGCATTGTTTTCCTTATTGTCGGTGTTACTGTCATCTTCGTCACTAGCAGCTGATACAAATTGGAGATTTTTATTACAAATCTTTCCAGGCGTAAACACTCTTGAATGGTTGCGAGACTTAAATGACACGTGTAATTCATTCCTATTGAACATGAAATGAGGGTGAAACGTATTTGAATAAAAGAAACATATCAATCAGGTATACAGTATACATATTACAAATGAAAGATACAAATCAATGTAACGAACAAATGGTGTAAATATAGAAATATGAAAACGTACGTCGATATACTAGTCAATGACCCGATTTGAGCGTATTGCATGTACGCACGGTACTGAATGTTGCGCATTCTCGAGATTGGTACGTTGCTCAGTTCACAAGAAGTGATGTTACTCCTTTATCACAGAGACGTATAGCTAGGCTCGGACAAGATTCAAGTACATGTCTTCGAGAGCTCATACGTTTACAGACGGTATTCTTGAACGTTTGATGGTTGATCCGATTTAAATACCGCATTCACAGTCTTTTCATTAAAATTCATGACGTACCATATCAATACATATTGATTTGTTTTATTTTATTTTAATGTAACTCTTTTGATTCTAATACCTATAAGACTGTTTCGGACTCACAATTTGTATATGGGCCACCATCATCAGCAAAGAAGTTTAATTTCTTGTTCCAACCTTTAAGAACGTTTCATTCCGTTGTCACACATGTGTTTCAGGCATATTTTTTGTATCGCAAGGAACAATGTCCTCAAATTCTTATGCATGTTCGGATACATTTTCTTTCATATTTCATAGGAAATCTTCTAAAGATCATCTTGCAATTCTTATGGGGAATCTGATTCTCTTGAAAATAAATGTTGTGCATTTTGCTGCAAGTCAGTCGCAAGGCGATATTAAAGCTATTAGACAGTCTGAAGCTCTCGCACTAAAATATACAAACTCATTTCACAATGACTATCAAATATAATCGAGTTTAATTAAAGAGATCTGGTTTAAATGTCAAATCGGCACGGAGAACTTATCAATACACAATTCGATGCCATGTTAATAAAGTATTAGGAGTGCACGAGTTTCGTGCACTGTGTTGACAGCGTCCTTTGAATTTACTGTTTGAGTAGGTCTCGGTGTCTGCTACTAAGTAGAGAATGGTAATCGTTGTCTTTTGAATTGTCACTGATGAACGCAATATTTACATTCCCTGCCAGGAGTTGATAGGTTCATTTAACTACCAACCTTGTTTAATCTACTTGATTATGAACAAGAGCTTCCGGAGGTAAACAGAACCGAATTCACTAATGGGCGAAAGGACCGAGTTACGTATGACACATTATCGAATGACGTAAATTAATTGTGGTCAAGACTAAAATTGAGAGTCTACGTCCGACTCACCTTTTCGGTGGCGGATAATTCAATTCCTGGTTCCTTTAACTTCTATCTAATGATGAATTTGACTTCCCTTTGAAGCAGACATATTTGTATGCGGATATAATTAGGTTCGCCTACATCGGGCGTGTTTGGGGGCAGCGTTGACAAAGAGAACGGTCAGGTCTTGACGGCCAGTTCCGTTACCTGAATTTACAAATGCTCTGGTATACATTTTGATTGCACTTAGTGACGTAAGTTTTCGTCATCAAAATTGTATTTGTGTCCCTTGGCGCTACTGCGAATGGTACGTATGACAATGAACAGTACATGAGCCATGCATAAATAGAGACACAACAAGTTGCACGTGCACAGCCAGATAGAACATTGATTAACAATAGGAGTAATCCATCACTAATTGTTTCAATCATCTGAGTGGTTCTTCTGACAATTATTTGGCAGAGAGAGAGAGAGAGAGAGAGAGAGAGTGAGAGAGCGAGAGAGCGATAGGGTTGGGGGAGAGAGATATATACGCGGATTTATAACTCTGTTATTTCGAAGGAAGTAAATTGTTTTAGTGGCGTATCGAATGCAAATATTGCTAAATGCTCTCGATTCCACCTTCGGTGGCCTTGATCACAAAATGTTGTCAATTGTAAAATTATTGAAGATTATTTATCACCCTTGATCTCGAGTCATCATATTTGGTCAAACAGTGCATCGACGTTGAAACATCAGATTTTAGCTCTACGATTTGCCATATATAGAGCTATTGATAGATTGCATGGAAACTTTTCTTGTGTCATAGAGTAGGTGAATAGAAAATTAAATCTATTTGAAAACTTTGAGGACAAATATTTGTATACCCTGCGCAGAGAAAAGTTCTGAAGATACAAGGCCAACTTAAATTGCATATTTGAGAGTAATTTTCATAACCACATTTAGAGTACTTATAATGAGGGCCGGATAAAGACCATTAGAGGCCTTAAGCACTGAAAAGATTATGGTGCCCACCCCCACCCCCAATGTATTTTAACCGCTCCCGCCGTAAATTGTAATTTTTGTTGTTGTTGGTGCCCCTGCTTTGCTGTTGCCCTAAGCACGTGCTTTATCTGCCTGTTGGGTAATCCAGCACTGCTTATAAATCCCATTCGCCTTCTCCTCCGCTATATCATCATGATGAGAAAAAAGAAAGCAATATTTGCAAGACAAATAAGAATGCCCACCTTCTCCTTTCCTCGCATTGTTTTCCTTATTGTCGGTGTTACTGTCATCTTCGTCACTAGCAGCTGATACAAATTGGAGATTTTTATTACAAATCTTTCCAGGCGTAAACACTCTTGAATGGTTGCGAGACTTAAATGACACGTGTAATTCATTCCTATTGAACATGAAATGAGGGTGAAACGTATTTGAATAAAAGAAACATATCAATCAGGTCTACAGTATACATATTACAAATGAAAGATACAAATCAATGTAACGAACAAATGGTGTAAATATAGAAATATGAAAACGTACGTCGATATACTAGTCAATGACCCGATTTGAGCGTATTGCATGTACGCACGGTACTGAATGTTGCGCATTCTCGAGATTGGTACGTTGCTCAGTTCACAAGAAGTGATGTTACTCCTTTATCACAGAGACGTATAGCTAGGCTCGGACAAGATTCAAGTACATGTCTTCGAGAGCTCATACGTTTACAGACGGTATTCTTGAACGTTTGATGGTTGATCCGATTTAAATACCGCATTCACAGTCTTTTCATTAAAATTCATGACGTACCATATCAATACATATTGATTTGTTTTATTTTATTTTAATGTAACTCTTTTGATTCTAATACCTATAAGACTGTTTCGGACTCACAATTTGTATATGGGCCACCATCATCAGCAAAGAAGTTTAATTTCTTGTTCCAACCTTTAAGAACGTTTCATTCCGTTGTCACACATGTGTTTCAGGCATATTTTTTGTATCGCAAGGAACAATGTCCTCAAATTCTTATGCATGTTCGGATACATTTTCTTTCATATTTCATAGGAAATCTTCTAAAGATCATCTTGCAATTCTTATGGGGAATCTGATTCTCTTGAAAATAAATGTTGTGCATTTTGCTGCAAGTCAGTCGCAAGGCGATATTAAAGCTATTAGACAGTCTGAAGCTCTCGCACTAAAATATACAAACTCATTTCACAATGACTATCAAATATAATCGAGTTTAATTAAAGAGATCTGGTTTAAATGTCAAATCGGCACGGAGAACTTATCAATACACAATTCGATGCCATGTTAATAAAGTATTAGGAGTGCACGAGTTTCGTGCACTGTGTTGACAGCGTCCTTTGAATTTACTGTTTGAGTAGGTCTCGGTGTCTGCTACTAAGTAGAGAATGGTAATCGTTGTCTTTTGAATTGTCACTGATGAACGCAATATTTACATTCCCTGCCAGGAGTTGATAGGTTCATTTAACTACCAACCTTGTTTAATCTACTTGATTATGAACAAGAGCTTCCGGAGGTAAACAGAACCGAATTCACTAATGGGCGAAAGGACCGAGTTACGTATGACACATTATCGAATGACGTAAATTAATTGTGGTCAAGACTAAAATTGAGAGTCTACGTCCGACTCACCTTTTCGGTGGCGGATAATTCAATTCCTGGTTCCTTTAACTTCTATCTAATGATGAATTTGACTTCCCTTTGAAGCAGACATATTTGTATGCGGATATAATTAGGTTCGCCTACATCGGGCGTGTTTGGGGGCAGCGTTGACAAAGAGAACGGTCAGGTCTTGACGGCCAGTTCCGTTACCTGAATTTACAAATGCTCTGGTATACATTTTGATTGCACTTAGTGACGTAAGTTTTCGTCATCAAAATTGTATTTGTGTCCCTTGGCGCTACTGCGAATGGTACGTATGACAATGAACAGTACATGAGCCATGCATAAATAGAGACACAACAAGTTGCACGTGCACAGCCAGATAGAACATTGATTAACAATAGGAGTAATCCATCACTAATTGTTTCAATCATCTGAGTGGTTCTTCTGACAATTATTTGGCAGAGAGAGAGAGAGAGAGAGAGAGTGAGAGAGCGAGAGAGCGATAGGGTTGGGGGAGAGAGATATATACGCGGATTTATAACTCTGTTATTTCGAAGGAAGTAAATTGTTTTAGTGGCGTATCGAATGCAAATATTGCTAAATGCTCTCGATTCCACCTTCGGTGGCCTTGATCACAAAATGTTGTCAATTGTAAAATTATTGAAGATTATTTATCACCCTTGATCTCGAGTCATCATATTTGGTCAAACAGTGCATCGACGTTGAAACATCAGATTTTAGCTCTACGATTTGCCATATATAGAGCTATTGATAGATTGCATGGAAACTTTTCTTGTGTCATAGAGTAGGTGAATAGAAAATTAAATCTATTTGAAAACTTTGAGGACAAATATTTGTATACCCTGCGCAGAGAAAAGTTCTGAAGATACAAGGCCAACTTAAATTGCATATTTGAGAGTAATTTTCATAACCACATTTAGAGTACTTATAATGAGGGCCGGATAAAGACCATTAGAGGCCTTAAGCACTGAAAAGATTATGGTGCCCACCCCCACCCCCAATGTATTTTAACCGCTCCCGCCGTAAATTGTAATTTTTGTTGTTGTTGGTGCCCCTGCTTTGCTGTTGCCCTAAGCACGTGCTTTATCTGCCTGTTGGGTAATCCAGCACTGCTTATAAATCCCATTCGCCTTCTCCTCCGCTATATCATCATGATGAGAAAAAAGAAAGCAATATTTGCAAGACAAATAAGAATGCCCACCTTCTCCTTTCCTCGCATTGTTTTCCTTATTGTCGGTGTTACTGTCATCTTCGTCACTAGCAGCTGATACAAATTGGAGATTTTTATTACAAATCTTTCCAGGCGTAAACACTCTTGAATGGTTGCGAGACTTAAATGACACGTGTAATTCATTCCTATTGAACATGAAATGAGGGTGAAACGTATTTGAATAAAAGAAACATATCAATCAGGTCTACAATATACATATTACAAATGAAAGATACCAATCAATGTAACGAACAAATGGTGTAATTATAGAAATATGAAAACGTACGTCGATATACTAGTCAATGACCCGATTTGAGCGTATTGCATGTACGCACGGTACTGAATGTTGCGCATTCTCGAGATTGGTACGTTGCTCAGTTCACAAGAAGTGATGTTACTCCTTTATCACAGAGACGTATAGCTAGGCTCGGACAAAATTCAAGTACATGTCTTCGAGAGCTCATACGTTTACAGACGGTATTCTTGAACGTTTGATGGTTGATCCGATTTAAATACCGCATTCACAGTCTTTTCATTAAAATTCATGACGTACCATATCAATACATATTGATTTGTTTTATTTTATTTTAATGTAACTCTTTTGATTCTAATACCTATAAGACTGTTTCGGACTCACAATTTGTATATGGGCCACCATCATCAGCAAAGAAGTTTAATTTCTTGTTCCAACCTTTAAGAACGTTTCATTCCGTTGTCACACATGTGTTTCAGGCATATTTTTTGTATCGCAAGGAACAATGTCCTCAAATTCTTATGCATGTTCGGATACATTTTCTTTCATATTTCATAGGAAATCTTCTAAAGATCATCTTGCAATTCTTATGGGGAATCTGATTCTCTTGAAAATAAATGTTGTGCATTTTGCTGCAAGTCAGTCGCAAGGCGATATTAAAGCTATTAGACAGTCTGAAGCTCTCGCACTAAAATATACAAACTCATTTCACAATGACTATCAAATATAATCGAGTTTAATTAAAGAGATCTGGTTTAAATGTCAAATCGGCACGGAGAACTTATCAATACACAATTCGATGCCATGTTAATAAAGTATTAGGAGTGCACGAGTTTCGTGCACTGTGTTGACAGCGTCCTTTGAATTTACTGTTTGAGTAGGTCTCGGTGTCTGCTACTAAGTAGAGAATGGTAATCGTTGTCTTTTGAATTGTCACTGATGAACGCAATATTTACATTCCCTGCCAGGAGTTGATAGGTTCATTTAACTACCAACCTTTTTTAATCTACTTGATTATGAACAAGAGCTTCCGGAGGTAAACAGAACCGAATTCACTAATGGGCGAAAGGACCGAGTTACGTATGACACATTATCGAATGACGTAAATTAATTGTGGTCAAGACTAAAATTGAGAGTCTACGTCCGACTCACCTTTTCGGTGGCGGATAATTCAATTCCTGGTTCCTTTAACTTCTATCTAATGATGAATTTGACTTCCCTTTGAAGCAGACATATTTGTATGCGGATATAATTAGGTTCGCCTACATCGGGCGTGTTTGGGGGCAGCGTTGACAAAGAGAACGGTCAGGTCTTGACGGCCAGTTCCGTTACCTGAATTTACAAATGCTCTGGTATACATTTTGATTGCACTTAGTGACGTAAGTTTTCGTCATCAAAATTGTATTTGTGTCCCTTGGCGCTACTGCGAATGGTACGTATGACAATGAACAGTACATGAGCCATGCATAAATAGAGACACAACAAGTTGCACGTGCACAGCCAGATAGAACATTGATTAACAATAGGAGTAATCCATCACTAATTGTTTCAATCATCTGAGTGGTTCTTCTGACAATTATTTGGCAGAGAGAGAGAGAGAGAGAGAGAGAGTGGGAGAGAGAGAGAGGGAGAGTGAGAGAGATAGAGGGAGATTTTTGGGGAGAGAGATGTATACGCGGAGTTTTAATTCTGTTTTTCGAAGGAAGTAAATTGTTCTAGCGTCGTATCGAATGCAAATATTGCCAAATGCTCTCGATTCCACCTTCGGTGGCCTTGATCACAAAATGTTGTCAATTGTGAAATTATTGAAGATTATTTATCACCCTTGATCTCGAGTCATCATATTTGGTCAAACAGTGCATCGGCGTTGAAACATGAGATTTTAGCTCTGCGATTAACCATAAATGGAGCAATTGATAGATTGCATGGAAACTTTTCTTGTGTCATAGAGTAGGTGAATGGAAAATTAAATCTTTTTGAAAACTTTGAGGACAAATATTTGTATATCCTGCGCAGAGAAAAGTTCTGAAGATACAAGGCCAACATAAATTGGAAATTTGAGAGTTGGAGTTTTTGCAACATCCAGCTTTCTTTGTTCTTCCTCTTCTGTTTAAGGTGAAATCTCCCAACACTGCTGCATTAACACATTGTTTAAATTTCATAGTCAAATTCACTGTTATGTGCAGTGCAAAAACACAGAGTCTAAAAGTAAGTTGTAAAAATTTCTCTAAGATAGCTTTGCACACCACTCACTGCCTATACACACCATTTAAAAGTAGTTGGTAGTTTGAAGAAGCCGAAAATGTTCTGACTTCGGTTTGGGGGCATCACATGGTGGTGAAGATTGGCATGATGGTAAGACATCTGAGGCCAAATGACATCTGTCAGATGTTCCATTCACTTCTTAATCTTTCTAAATGAAACTTCAAATGAAAGTTGCCAAGCTGCTCTGTGACTTCCTCAGCCTTCATCCACACCCACATTAATATCATTTTATTTCTGTTGATGACATTAAATTGTCTTTAAAATTTTTGCTTCGACTTTTGAAGTGCTGTTGTATCCCATTCAAAACCTGCATGTATCGCGTGTGTATTGCAAAACATAATTTATTACACAAACTTATCTGACAGAATCAAAGCACTTTATTCCCATTATCACGCAGTCTTAAAGTACTAAACCCGCTGTAGAAGAGACCACAGTAACTCTAAATAGCTCAGTCCGTCAGCTGGTTAAAGCTGGGTGGCGAAACTAATTTAGCCACGTAAGGGACCGACTATGTCATTTTCCAGGGGGGGAGGGGGGGGGGGATTTGTTTGAGAAAAAAAAAAAAAAAACCCAACAAATGTCCGGTCTCCAAATAGCTTCAACAAATATTCTACCTCAGATTTTTGGAGAGAAAAAAAAAGACTTTTTATATCCACTATAGTAAGTGAACATATAAATTATCTTGAGAAAAAAGAAAACAACAATCTGGTTCGAAAAAAAATCCCTGGTTTTCCTACCCCCCCCCCCCCAAATTAAATGGTTGATCCCTAATAGCCGAATCAAGAAGTACATTCCAGACCTTATGTTTGCGATGCTAAATTTCAGCCTGTTGAATCTTAAAATGTGTATCCCTGGAATATGGGAGATGCAAGCAAATGGTTCTAATCAAATATAGAAAAATGAAACAATTAAAAATTCAGAAAATCCCTGTGAGATCTGCCTGTAGAATTTGATGTAAGTGAATCGAAATATATGAAGCTTAATATAACCTTGCATATTTTTTTTTTATCCCGTTAAGATTGGTAAAATATAGCAGTAACATAAAGTGGACACATTGCATTCATCTAGAAAAGCTCAACAACCTATGACACAACACGGATAGCACACACATAGATTTGTACCCGTTTACATGTAAGTTTTGGCAATTATTTTAAAGTAATTGTTTATTTGTTTCGGATAAGACTGTGCCCAAAGTACCCTGCACGTAATAGAGAATCTGGGGGTATTTAAAGCGTTATTATAGACGTCCTTGTTTTCACAAACATTTGCTAACGATTTGTAGATGTGCTCTTACTTAAATTGTCACCGAATGCTTGTGGAAACAAGGTCGACTATAATAACGCTTTAAATACCCACATATTCCCTGGTACTTTCTGGATTCATAAGGCACAGTCTGATCCAAATCTAGCCAATAGTTTAAAAAACAATTCCAAAACTGGCGTCGAGGGAGGAAACAATGTATGTGCTATCTCGGTTTTGACGCATGTTGCTGGTCCTTTTATAAAACAGTATAATCTGTATAACTTGGCTATAATTTTATAATAATAAAATGCAATGTATACAGTTATCTTTTAACTGCCTTTAAAAATATAACCACGAGTGCTCACCCAGGCAGTAGGAAAATAGAATTAAGTAAACTTCTAAAAATATGTAAATTAGTTTTAACATTATCAAGGGCTCGGTTTGAGGGTACATTTTATTATTGTTTTGACTGACAAAGTTGTCTGCTGCATGGACAAAATTTTAAACTTAACCCTAAGTCATTGCTACACTGAGCTATCAACTTCCTGCTCCAAAAATTCCAAACGATATTTTTCCGTGTACTGCAAAGTAAAATATTCATACTAGCCAGCTGGACAAGGAAAAGTTGTTCACCGACTAACCAGTATTAGAAAAAAATTTGCTAAGATTTCATGTCCCGATTAAGTGTAGCTTGAAAATGATAAATTTAGCCGATTGCAGGTTGATTCCTGTTCAGTTCCTACTGGAGACCGGCAAGATTCCTGCTAAACAATTCATACGGGTATACATTTCTCCCTTAATAGATACAGATTATAATCTGTGACAACTTATTGAAGTTAGATCAGACATTTGAAACATCTTTTTAATTTTTTTTTGTTTAAAAAGTTGAGTGTGCTTTACTAATGATATTGTCAAATTTTCAAAATTACGCTGAGTAATATGTTCCATTGATTATGCAGTAGATACGGTCAAAAAGCGATTTCTGGTTTTTATTGGGTTTCATACACTATTCAATTGTTTAATTCTTCGATTTAAATTTTATAATCAACTTCATCAGATCTAATTTCATGGATAAACTACTGAAATATTGTGTACGTTTACCATATCTATATGCAAACATCAATCACTCACATAAATGTACACGTATATGGGTAAATAAACACCATCGAGGCGATTTTAGCAATCTTTATTTTTATGGTGCGCCTTTTTTTAAAATGAAAAGATCGTACTATGTAATTTTCAATCTAAATACGATGTGCTTCTATATTAATACTTGAACTAATAGTATTTTGTATTCGAACTGCTATAAAGGTACACACTACTGTATAACCTCCTGGATACTGCTGGATATAACTTGTTCTAAAACAGATCAAGTCGCAAAATCATTTTTCTGATCTCCCAATTTTTAAACCTAATGAAAAACTGCTATGAAGGTACAGTATTCTGGAATCACCCAGATACTACCAGATATAATATGTTCTAAAACAGATCAAATAGTAAAATAATTTTCCTTTTTTGCTAATTTTTAAGCTCAATGAAGAATGTCAAGTGGCCCTCATGAAACGTGTTTCGATAGTGACCTAACGAAAACAAACTAGACATTCAATAAGTAAATGCAACCATTTGGATGATGTCATTTTGAAGAAATCAAGGCGAAATTAACTATTTTTATTTTTTTTTATTTTTGTAACTCGGATTTATTTAGTGCAGGACAACCGTTTGTAATAAACAAAATATTGTAACAAACCTTGTGTATGTAATGTTTTTATTTACGTCTCCGTTTATAGCTTTGTGAGTTTTAGTGATTATTTACTTGATTATAGGAAATATGTGTTGGGAAGACATTTCTCAAACCGAGTATTTAGGCAGTTACTAGGTACATGCGTCATTTATATTCGTATTCACGGGACTTTATGGCAGCATGCATTCATTTCTTAAAGATGGCGCCTGTCAAATTTTTCTTAATATTAGGGAATTCTCGCGACATTCTTACGTTGAAGTGTCTAGTAATTTGAGATAGGAATAATTCTATGTATGAGGTGTTTGGATCCTGTTTCGATGTACTTAGCATGAAATATATATCTACGGTTTAGAATTGCGTGCAGATAAATCATACGAGAGAAGTCAAAGTAATTAAATATTTTTTATTTCATTTTAAGTTGTTTTATTTTTTTAAAATAAAAGCAAACTTTGTTATGATCCGAGAGAAGAATGTCTCACATTTTCTATTCATATAATCATTACCCTCCCCTGACGCCTTTGCAATTTTCCATTATACTGTTCTCAGTGTCCTTTTACTCTCCCTCTCTTCCTTACCATATTGCTTCGGGATGGGAAACATCTCGGTATATTTTGTTTATTAATGTACAGTAATTTATTTTAGGAATCATATACTGAAGATGAAAACAATATGAACATGATTTAAATATGTATATTTTTGGATTGGAGCATTTTTCTAACAGAGATACATTGGTTTTATAACTGACACATCACATCCGCATGTGAAATACAGTTAAATCCTTCATGTCCGCTTATATTAGGGAACGGTCGAAAGAGGCTTTAACGTTGTCAAATTTGTTAATGTCCGCAGACAAATAAACTAGGACTTTTTTGGAAATAGCATTATACTAATTTTATTAACTGACGAACTCGTGAAATAGATGATCAATCAAAATAATTAGTTTGATGAATAAATACATAACTAAATAAGTAGGTCTGTGGCGGCGTAATTTTGGTAGTTGGCCCTGGGCGGCACTTTGCCTCGCTACGCCACTGTGCGTATAATGGTGTTTCGAGAAAAGGATAGGTTTCAATTTGAGAGCAGAAGAACGGACAATCTCTTGTTAACAGAAGTCTTATGAGACAACCCCTTCTAATATATATATATATATATATATATATATATATATATACATATATATATATATATATATATATATATATAAGTTTGTTAGCAATACGTATCGATACATATTGCAGTACATTCATTTATATCGCAATATATTTCAATATTATTTCAGCTGGTAATACTAACCCATAATAGCTACTTTATTGAAAAAGATTACAGACAGACAGATAGACAAAGAGACAACAACCCAGGCAGCCAGATATATACATATGTACTCAAGGACAGATTGGAATTTCAAACAACACTTAGTTTTGAGCTGCAATCGGCACTGGAGTAGATTACAAATTCGACGTCATATTATCTCATACGAAATACTAAATCTTGTATTGCCTTCTCCCTTCGAATTGCGACCTATACCAACAAGAGAACACTATAGGGACCTATACCAACAAGAGAACACTATAGGGACCTATACCAACAAGAGAACACTATAGGAGAATATGAGCAAAGTTTTTATAATATCGGTATATGCATACTAAAAATTTTTGTTGGCAAAGAGAGGAGATTAGAAATAAAAAGGATACTTGTAATATTGTTTTCACGAAGCGATCGAAAAAACAACATGATTGTGAAACCAGTTTATTAAAAGACTTCAGAAAACAGAAAATAAATTAAAAAGGAACATAAAAAGTAAATTGAAAAGACATTACTACACAAAATGTCACACTAAAGATAACACGGGTATAAATATTTTTAAAAAAAGTGTAAGGAAAATATTTGCATACAAGTGACATTTAAATAGTTTCAATACACATTCTTTGGCACAACTTTTGCGATCCTATCCTTTACAGATCTGATGATCAAATCAACTATTTTCAAACATGAGCGAGTCAATGATTTTGTCAACAGGGGCTTGGGCTGAAAACTGTATGTGAACGAGATTCACCACAGCTACGTATAGATTATAACTAAATAAGTAAAGTAACACACACTTTGGAATAATAGCGTGTCTTTTACCTGCAATACATGTACGACTCTATCAAATGTGTATGTCTGCACGTGAATAAGCATGCCAATTTGGCCTTTGTTACACGCACAGAAGGCTGATCATCCCTTTTGCTGGACGAATCACACTTTTGTTGCAAAAAATATGTATGCTTTGAAAGGATCCGGACGTATCATCAAATCTGTGCAGATCAATGGACGAATTCATCACTGTCCACATTTGGTAAGGAAAACCTGCCTATGATTTTACATAGAGCTGAAGTACTGTTTCGGTCTGTAAAATTATTTTGTTTGCTTCGTTTTTGCCACTTATCTTTTCTTAAAGTTCCCAACTATTGTGAGCAGAGAATTTAAAGTTTGAAAAATCAATCCCAGAATGCAGTGGGAAAAATTTTGGCAACACTATTTAAGAAATTAACTTCGTTAGTCGTGGCACAAATATGGTACAGTCGAATTTTTTTTTCTCTATCAAGGTCAAACGATGTAAATGATGCATATCAAGTAAATCAGCTGATAAAATGAACAAGTAAATAGATCAATTGTATTTTGACGTCCCCGATGGAAACAATTAAGAAAAGCTAATTTAAATGGCATTTCAAAACAGTTGTTGGTCTACGCTGATAAAATGAAAAGAAATGTTTGACTAGCCAGTGTATTAAAGATAATCTGTATAAATGCTTGAGATACATGATACTAACACTCTTACTCACACTGAGTTCCAGTAATGAAAAAAAAAAAAAAAAAAAATGCTAGAAAAGGTGTTTACTGACTAAGTTTCGAGTTCATCATGCCGGACTTTCATCACAATTGGTTAGCTTGTTCTCTTTGTATCTTCTGAAAACGACACGAGTCGGCAAAGCTTGTGGTATTTTAAAGAAGTAATGAAGTCTATGAAACATTTTAAATATCTATAGCTGGTGGGGTAGGGGACATGGCAGCAAGTATGATTAGTTACACCATTTTCAGTATTGTTAATTTCTGTTTCGAGTTACTCAGCCATCTTTTAGAGTTACTCAGCCGGCTAATATATTAGTAAATGTTTGTCAGTTTTATGAATAAAAAATTGATTTTCAAAGCAAGACATATTTTAAATAAATGGCAATGAGAAGAAACGTTGGATTCAACAAAAATAACCGAACATAACGAACGGAAGAGGAGAACAAGTTTTTGGCATTTGTTCGCACGATATTTTGATTGTTTTCGTACAATCAGATTTATAAAAACTAAATAGATTATATTTAAAGAGACACGCAGTCTCCTTTTTTATTTTTTTTCTATATCTACTACATGCATTTAAGGGTGTTCACTGTTGTCATTAAAATAAGAGAAAGAAAGTAAAGGGGAAGTAATTTCGATCAAGCTGTACATATTAACTCGATTCAGTTCAGAAAACCATTGAAAACTACGTTTGTTCACACTAGACAATAAGACAGCAGAAGGAGACAGGTTAACAATCGGAACATCGAAGGCCCATTTTCGTTGCATCTTTCGTAGTGCATTACGCTGAAGGCTTATCACACAAAGGCATCAAATGTATTTCTGCAAATACTTCAGATGATTTTGTTTTATCGACTTTAACAGAGAACGCCGAATAACATTAAGATTACTTATCGGAAGGGCATTCTTTTGCGTTGTAGTACGGCTACGGCATCCTTAATTCAGCTGCATTAACAGATCACATCTGAGGAAACTTTACTGATACAAATCCATATATAACTAAAGTTTCCTGAATATATCAAAGAAGAAGACATAATATGTACATGTTAAATAAATATTTAATTTCGGGATAAACATGTTCTAAATTTAATTCATATCACGTGATCTCTCTAGCGTAACTATATCACTTTGCAGTACGTTTTGATCTGGAAAGGTATTACCACTAGTAAGTTACGCATCACTGACACATTATTCTTTTTATTTACAAAACCAAATTGATTGATATTATACTAAATGTTTGAAGCATTTGTGTCATATTAAGTTTCAGTCCCAAACTTTCAGTTTGGAAGAAAATAACTATTGACAAATAAGTGTTCACATTTTATGATCAGATAAATGTAACCTGCTTATAAAAATACATCTGAATCAATTGTATGTAGTGTTTTTCAACCAAATGTAACATTTTCCAGCAAAAATCACGAGCCTATAATTATGTATAAAATTGTAATTTTTCAAATTCATTATATATTCAAAAACTGTTCTTTTTGCTGCACTAGTGTGTATATCTAAAGGTTATTTTCTTTTCCAAGAAAATCAAATGAGACGCACAAAAATTGCAAGTGACATAATAAAATATGTAAATATATCACAGTAATCGCAGTAATGCTAAAAGTTCTAATTTGTAAGAAAAAGAAGAAAAAAAAAAAAAAAAAAAAACAATAAGATAAACATATAAAAGACATAAAGGGTATATACATCAAATCCTTATGTAACTGAATTAAAAGACTACAAAGATGCAAAAAAAAAAAAAAAAAAAAAAAAAAAAAAAAAAAAAAAAAGAAACTAAATTATATTTCGTCAAGCGGATGATTGAAAGCTTTGATAAAACTATTTATGGTGAAAAATCTGTTGTTTAAAATGTTAGAGAAAAAATTAGAAGACTAATTTATAGTATGATGGTGAGGAGCAAATAAATTTAGTTATGTATGCAGGGTAAATGGTAGTAATAGCGTCAAATTGTGTTAAAGGTGGCAAGATTTGAATTTGTTTTCAGAATTTTCATTTTTGTTTTTGTAGTTGAATTACTAGACGAAGTAAAATATAAGTGATAGAGCTTGTTGCTAGACAAGGAATGTCTAAAGTTAATGACAGCTGTAGAACATCTTTGAAGCTTATATCGGTACATTTTAAGAAACGAAACAAAAATGAAAGTTCCAAATGTATAAAATTATCATGGTATTAAAGACCTTTGACTACCACTGTAAATATGTACGGAAAACAAACAGTAATCCGTTCTTTTTTCATGCAGGGCTACATACAGAAAGGGCATATAAAGGATACTGTTGACTTAAAAAGTATGTTAGAAATAAAAACATATATATATATATATATATATATATATATATATATATATATATATATATATATATTCAAACTGAAATCCCCAAATTAAATTTTTTATTTAAAACAGAGCATCATTATTGTTGCCGACAGAATGCTGGCAACAATAAGATCAGAAAAGTATCCCCCAAAATACGTTTTCAATAGGAATTGTCTTTACATTGTTCAAGTGTATTTATCTCTAATTTTGAAACGTAATTAGAAACCAAATGACTGTATCCAGAAAAAAACGCTTTGAATACACTTTATTCACAATACACTATTGTAAAAAACTGAAGCTAAACTGAAAACTTATGTTTGTCCTAAACTGCCTAAGCATGCAACAACTGTGTTAAAGAGTTTTGTATAGTCATGTTTCTCAGAAACTACCTCCCCTCAAAACATGGTTGTCCCAAGAAGCATTTTTATCTTGCGAAAGTATCACCTTTAAATATCCTTTTTCGCACTCACTATGAGAAAATATACTTTTTTTTTTTTAACCATATAAGCATAGTTTTTCGAAAATATAAAACAATCCAAATAAATAAATAGAAGGTAATCTTTATGGACTGGTACCATATCCCTCGATCTTATTCCGGAATAGTTTGCACGATGAGGGGGGCAACTGATAGAATTGATGAGTTAACTAGTCGTATCTACTAGTGCTTGTGAGAGGATGTCAATTGCTCGTTGTCCCTTTTGCATATACACGCAGTCCAGGTTAGGTAAGGAGTTCACGAGTGTAAAATGTACATACCCATAGATAAAAAGTTATGTAGTTTATCACAGTTTAAAAAAAGCTACTGTCTCCAACCTGTTCGCGAGCGTATAAGGGGAGAAGGACAAGTCTGACTATGTATTGTTATATCCAGGCCAAATTGGTTCGGCTTCTGCGTCTTTGCTTCGGTCCTCTTGAGCTGTCTGAAGTTTTCCTCTTTGGTGTTACTTCTGCGTTTTTCGCGCCAAATGCCTTACAGAGGAGAACGGTTCCCGTCACGATGGAAGTGATTGCAGCGATGCTTCCTATGGCCAGCCCAGCGATCGCTACTTTGGAAATACGGGCTTTGCTTGGTGCGTCCTCCGCCTGTAGATATAGTAGTCATAATTAAGAGATGGAAAAATTCACAAATCTTTTTAAGCAAAGTGAATTAATCTCACGTTGTTTCTTGTAAACGGTATATATATATATATATATATATATATATATATATATATATATATATATATATATATATATATAATTAAAACATAAATCATTTGAAAAATATTGGATATTTGGGTTATTTTCCCTTTAAGATGAACGTAGTGCAGTCTTCTTGTTGCTTCTAATAGGAGTAATCGTGCTTACAAACAAGCGAGACATGTTACCATACTGGTGGTTAAAGCTATAATACATAATGTTCAAACATTTTACAATAAATATAAAAAATGGCATCTACGTCGTTGAAGTCTCACAAACGGAGTTATACTCGATATACCCATAACTTAAAGCACCACAATTACGTAGTTAGTTGTTTGGACAACTGACTGTAATTTTCTCTGTATTTAGCCATGTTTTCGTGCTTTTCTGCCGGTAATTTTTCCATCCGAAACACAGGTCACATAACGTAGGTCTCGATTACTACTTTTGTTCTCTATGCTGTATTTGTCTACAGTATAAATCATTGAAAATAAACTGTATGGAAATACGTCCTAATGATTAGTCCCACCTTTTGCAAAGCAGGTAAGTTTAAGAGGTAAGTTGCATTTAATGTACATACTGCTTTAGAATTATGCGATGGCATGTTCATCGAATGCATTTTCGATAGCTAATAATCAATTATAAGATTTCCTTTAAAAAATCCTTGTGTACGTGGACACGACAGACACAATACAACGCAACTCTGTATCAAAAAACTATATAGTCCCATGTCCAAGTGAACTGAATAATATATTAAGCTTTTGGTTTCACAAGCACCACAATTCATATTCTAAATTATTTAAACGTCACTACTTCGTTAAAAAAACACAAACTATTTCGAGATCTTATAAAGATACAACTTCTAGCCAAATTCGGTGGCGATGCCGCAGGAATTGTGGACACTAGCGTGTTCAAGCTATATGCGAGCGAACGGAAGGACGGATGCTGACTATTACCTGGTTCACGAAGCTAGCAAAATAACATGCAGATTATATTTTTTACCTTGCATTCGTCTGGTGGATTTTGGCTTTTAGCGACACACTCTCCCATAATTTCCGTGCTTGTTGTACTATTGGCCTGAAGCGTAACTTCTTTTATACAGCAGTCAATGCTGAAATAATAATAATAATAATAATAATAATAATAATAATAATAATAACCACAGCTACAACAGAGATGGAAACGATGATGAAGATAAAATACATAAATATTTTGTTAAGGACTAACCCATAAACAAATTTGGGTTTCGGATTTTGACAGTTGAAACCCCTACCTCATATTAACACAGGATACCACTTATGCTAAATCTGAAACACAAGACAATACCTAAAAATAGCATTAAACTTCCTGATGAGGAATTCATTTCATTAAGAAACAGCATTCAAATTATGTATAAAGAAGAGTTGCATGACAAGATCAAGGCAATAGAATAACATTACGTTTAAAATATAATAGAGACAACGGGATTATAACTCACTTTTTCTTATAACAAGCGGATCTGTTACCTACAACACTATAGCCGCCGGAAGAATACAAAGGTCACAAAATGAGTCTTTCTAACCGATGCAGAGTAAAATTTTGCACTGCTTTTATGTTTTGATGTTTGTAATGAAGTTTCCGGAAAAGTTCGGAACGAACAACTGAAGTTGTTAGACATCCAATTGTTAATTGATACTGCAGCAATTACAAAAAAAAAAAAAAAGTGTGGGCAATCCCGCAGGATCATAGGAGGGCGAACATATTACAGCAATGGCAATCCTGTCTTTGACTCATCTTGCTTCTGACCTAAATATTAGCAAAACAATACACAAGCGATTCCATTTCAGAGGCAGTGAATAACAAAAATGTCTTCAAAAATTTAGCAGTTAACTGAAACACACGAAATTTACATTGACGGAAGCAATACTAACTTTGGTTGATAGCTACATAAACGGACAATTTCGTTCTGCGTTGATATTGCAGTACTTCCATTCACCGATTCGATTATAATACTTCTAATTGCAATGATGGAAGGCATATATACCTAGGTAAAAATCTCAATATACACTGCACCATCTTCGCTAGCCAAGGGTCGTCCATTCTCTTCGTTTCCTCCGATTATGTAGTTAACCGAAAGTGTATTGAACAAGTACCCTCTTGCGGATGAGAGAAACACTGCCCATAGCAAGAAAAATCACTCGACTAGTTACGTGACCTAATAGTTATTATTATACATATTCCCATGATGTCTGCATTCCTTGACCCGAACGAAAAACTTGTATGCAAGGATTAAATTGGCGAAACTTAAAAGCGACATGTGTCGTTGCCTATGGAGGCCACTATGATTATTTACAACTTCTTGTCTTTGTAAATGTAATGAACAATCTGATTGGATCAGTTTCTTTCAGCTGCATCCAATCAGATAGCGAAGGGGTAGATATTTGTTTGGCTAGCTTCATATGCCAAGGCTCGACGTGGAGACGAAGTCTGTCGACCACTCATGTCTTGCGAAGATGACACTATACATAATATACTAAAACTGAAATGTAGTTAGATATTTCCAATAATAGAAAACTTAACTGACAGCAAGACTTTTAAATTTACTCTTTCATTGACGGCAGACGAGGTCACGTCCTACGTTAGGATTTCTATGATGAGTTTCAGTTAAAGGTTTTGAAGGTCAATGTTTGTTTTTAGGGTGTTTTACGGCACATTGACGCGAGAAGGTTATATGGTAAAGTGGAAAGTAAAGAGAAGTGTTTTGCACAGGGGCACAGACAGCATTCGATCTGGACTGATCTGATGGCAGGAATCGAAATAGTGTAATTCTGACTGCAAAATCCGATACACTAACCACTGAGCCATCGCGTCTTTTTTTTAAAAGTCAAATACCGCCATAGCGCTTTTTGCGGTAAAGACATATTTTCCTTTTTCCGCATAACCCTTATTTGTTCATTAAAGTATGAACAAACAAGCTTTGGCGTCATTAGCTCTAATGAAACATGAATACTACTCTGCAAAGTTATTTTGATTCTTAAAAAAAGTTACATTACATATTAATATTAATAAATTAATATTAAATCATGACTAATATACATATTCTTTGATTTCCTGTTCAAAAGGTAACACATAGCAAATAAACTAACTTGTATCTAGCAGTAAATTGATTCATTTTGGATACAGCCACGCTGAGTGACTTTGCAGCAAATGTTACAGTCTGGCCATACGTCTCAAAGGTGACCTCCACTTCCCATGTTTCATTGGAGCACTTGCAAGGGTCCATCGATGATGGACATTTTTGTGTATATGATATTGGAGTTTTGCATATGATTGGCTTTAACTGCAGAAGAAAAGTGAAATTTGAAATTAAATATCTATTTTCTTTCTGTATTAATTTATAAAAGGTTTCTTTAAAAATTAAAATCCGTTCAACTTTCCTTGGTAGAAGGTATCACAAAATCGAGAGTATTTCTCCCTATATTAGACAGCGATGTTCTACTAATTCTCCCTAATATTAATTAGTATGAAATTATAAATTAATCTATCAAAATTAGTCAAAACTGAAAACAAAATTGGAAACAAAGTTTACTTATCATAAGATTTCATACACAAAATGTTGGATCTATCACATACCAGTATATACCATAAAATATGGTACTAATCGCTTAAAATAATATTCAGTTCGTAGTATATATAATCAAGTATTTGATTTACAAAAATATTATTACTGTAGAAACAATTAACATTAAAAATATTAAAAATGTAAAAATGTCTTACGCATTTTTTCAGTGCTGTGAAATTTTGGGCCAGAGTTGAATTGCAGTAATTGACATTTCCTGCTTTATCATACACCTCTATCCCGACCATTTGATTGCAGCAACTATCACTGTAAAAGCCCAATACGTAAATTTATTTATTTATTAATGGATATACAAAATCTAATGTTGGTAATGCTATGTTGGATGAACGTCTTACATTATGTTGAAATTGCAGTTTTTTGGACTCTGTGTACTTCACCATATTCAAAGTATTTAATATAGGTGTCTGAACAATGGTAATCCTTGGTAAATTAGTAAAACTGGTTTTAATTATAGAGCCACAAAAATTTAGAGATAGTCTGGCAAAACTTGATACTGTGTCAGACAATTATTAATATCATTGCCACCTTACAATTTTGTTATGGAAGAGTTATAATATCTAATTTGTTTATTAAATGCCAATAAAATACATATACCGATGTAAAATGTCCAAGGACCTCGATAATAACAAACCTTATTTCAGCTGTAATTTTGCCGTCTTTGAGAGTGTGTCCAACAGTAAACCTGTCATAATGAAATGTTCCATTAGACCCAAGATCAACTGCAGATATATTCTGTAAGCCGGCATAATCGTCGTATATTTCAACAGACATGCTCCATATTCCCTTGTCGCAGTCACATGGATCCTTAGCATTTACGTTGCAGGTCCCTGTAGTTTTTGTTATATTACATAATGGAGGGACTTTATCCTGGAGAGAAAAAACAAAACAATTTGCATCTATTTTCATATTTTTCATAATTATCATATACGAATATAGTTCGAATTACTCCCGGTATGTTATAAAATCACTACTGGTTGGGAAAAACACATGAAAATAGTTTGCGGTTACAGTTTGGTTTTTATCCCAACCAGAAAAGTACTCTTTATTATTTACAAAGTTAAAAAAAAAAAAAAAAAAAACAAAAAAAAAAAAACAAGCAAATTGAAGCACTAAATAATTACATGTAATACTGTTACTCATACAGTAACTTAACCCCCCCCCCCAAAAAAAAAAAAAAAAAGATGTAATTTTTTCATTTGATGAAGGCCAATATATGTAAGTAACGAAACTCTTAAAATATGCTTGGGAAATGTGTTTATTTTGTCAAGTAAGCTACATCAGCTTCTTGTGCTATTTTATTTATTTCCTGCCGACAAATAAAAACATACGATTCAGTTCGTTATAGACTTAATAAAGTTAGTTAAAAACGATATTACTGTAGAAACAACAAATGTAAAATACGTTTAAAACGTAAAAAAGTCTTACACATTTTTCCGGTGCCGGTTCTTTGAAATTGGGATTCAAGACGGCCTCACATTTCCCTGTGTTACTCGCAATGTCTCTGGCATGGACGTAAATCTGTTGGTGGCAGCAATCAGCTCTACAATTATGCAAAAAGAGCAAGAAAGTTGATTTTTCTGATGGATATATGCATTGCATTGTTACAAGGTAACTGAAACAAGCAAACTTATTTTAGAAAATGGTACTGAAAACTTCTCTGCATGATCAGGGAACAGTTAAAAGCAGTAAATATACTGCATTTTGCATCAACATTACACGGCTGCCTCTATTGATACATTTACGAGGGGTATTTGAAAAGTTCTGAATATTTTATTCTAACTTGTTTTGTAATTTAAACCTGTGAATAAATTTAAATTTAATACCGATCGATTGACAAAATAACATCCTATAAAATGAAATGCAGCTGCACGTGCAGATATATGCGTGTGACGTAATATAGGTAAATGACAGTGACGTAAAAATGTTGGATAACAGATAACAATATTGTACAAACATCACACTGTAGTCTCATGGCGCTCTTAGAGTAGTCTTCTACTGATATAAAGGTCGACTTGGCTACGTTTCCGAATGCAATTATCTCACAATTTTGCGGTGGTTTCATCATTTTAAAGATGGTCACGAATCCATGGAATCGATGTCCGCGTTCTGGAAGATCGTTTGGTAAGCGGGAAGTGGCTGCTGTGAAGGGGGGGGGGGGGCAATTGATTAAGATGTTCGATACACAGTGCAAGATATTTCTATTATCGCTGACATTAACCTGTCAGCTGTTTTTAATATATTGAAGAATCATTTGAAGCTAAAAAAGGTTTGTGCAAGACAGGTCACGCATTTGTTGACGACTGATCATAAAAATACTCGTGCTGAAATCGCCAAACAGCTACTCGCCAAATATAAAGAGAGTGCCCTGAAACGTTTGAATGAGATTGTCACAGGTGATCAAACATGGATATACTTTTCTGAATCCGATTAAATCTAAAATAATAAAGTTTGGATCGGAGAAAACGAACAGAGACCACAAATCGCTTGACCTAGTCGGACTTCACAGAGTGTTTGATACGATTTATTTTTCGATGCAGTTACGTGTGCCTGACTCTGCTAGTGTCACGGGACATTTGTATGCCTGCAAAGTTATGCCAAATGTTGTAGAACACTACTGAACCACACGTCCTCGCAACGGACCCCAGGCACCAATCTACTCCATGACAACGCAACGGTGCGAGAATCCGCCATCGTGACAGATTTCCCGAAGGAGCACATCATCCAAACTTTGCCACATCTTCCTTATCGCACTGATTTAGCTCCAATTGGTTTTTGGGCTGAATCCCGTTATCAAAGATACGATGAGGGGCAGACGATTTGAAAGCCGCAATGCGGTTAGAAGTGCAGTTTTCTAGTGTGTGAACACCATATCAAAAAGTGAATACAAAATGGCATTAAATAATTGGATAATCAGACTGAGAAAGTGTGTAGAGTTGCATGTGGAGTAATTTGGGAAGATACGCTGAAGCACTGTTCAGTTAAAAGGATCGTTGTTGTGCAGCGCACTAATATTCAGAACTTTTTAAATACCCATCGTATACTAGGCCAGATCTATATATTTATATTCACGTAGTTATAGCCAATACTTTAAAATCTACATGCATATAAATCAAACGATGGCAGCTACAACTCAAAACGAGGCACTTGCATTGACAGTAAATTTCTTATGTGAATATCATTAGACAGAAACGCTTGGCGTTGAGTATAAATCCGGATTTGGGCGAGGGATTTCACTATCATGGATTCCATTCTATTATTAAGGACGACGAATTTAAAGATACGTAATACTAACTATATGGATTACGAAGGTCAAAACAATATTCAAGTAAATCTAAACATTTAAGCCAATGTAGTTAACAACCCAAACAGAAGAAGGGTAACAAATGTAACACGTGGTTGTTAAGGTAGAAAAGGATGAAAATTATGACAGAATGTAAGAAGAGTAGAAAATGCTAGATTTTTTTTATGTTTGTCAATGTTCGCTGTTGCAAGACGTATCATGTCAATATCATTTAATGATAGTCTGTTAACTATTCAAGGTAAAGAAATCATTATCTCGTTTTACAAATTTGATAGATCTTCTCTTAAAATAACCTGAAATTCACGTTCGGGAAAATTGAGAATCGTATCATGACCGTATTACAATTAAACTCCAGTATGTTCGATTTTCTAAACAATGTTGCCGGAATTAGGAGATCATGGCATGCATGTCGAACTCACGCCCATAGCATTTGTTGTAAATATCGCGATCTTGACCCCATTAAAAAGTGGACACACAAACGTCTAGCATAATTAGATTTCCCATGTATAAACATAACCCATGGAGAGAGTTATAAAAATATCGGCAAAATGAAACAATGTAACTAAAATCTTACCAGAACTTTTTACGCTGCTGACGCCATCTTCCTCGAAAAGTGGGTGCCACGTATCTCTTTTCCACTAAAGTCAGGAAGACAAAAAATATTCGACAGATACTCACTGAGGTGAAATTATTAATTGATAATAGATAAGATACTTACTCCACCTGTACCGTATCATGATTTCGATGTATCGTTGCATTAACTCCAGCATTTGATGTGTATATGTTGTAAATGTTATGCGGCTCTACTTTCTGGAACCCAGTCTTAAACACCCAAGTTCCTCCTTTGCACTTGCAGGGATCGTGAATCGTTAAAATTGGATCGCAGACTCGGTAAATTTGAAAAAGGTTACAGCGAATCTTTCCTGGCTACGAAAAGATAGAGCAAAGAAAGGATATATTGAAATATGGGATTCTGAAGTATTTAGATATGACATTCATTTATTATTTTGATTAATTTTTGTATGTCAAATATTGTATGGAAACAAACAAGTCCCATGAACTATCGACTGACTAGTTTAAAATGCCTAAGATCAAGACTTATAGTTCAAAGGGATTTGAATACCATTATATCGGTAGGATTGATAGTTGTTTACAAATAAAAGCATGGGGACAAATAATCTTTTGATTATCAGTTTCTAATGACTATATATGGTCTTGTTTTATAAATTGTTTTCAAGAACCTTGAGTAGTTCTATTTCTTATGGCTCCATGGATTCTTGTAGTTTCAAAGATCGCCTTTAAAAAAATAAATAGAGCATGCACTATCCCTGTTTGTGTAGACCATCCCACGATATATTTCCTTTTGTGATGCTTATCCCCATGCGTATATCGTAATCGGAGGTTAAATCATAATATTGTTCCTACATGTCGATACAATTTATATTAAAATGATCTGTAATACTTTACCGCTGCTGTCTCAGGACAGGTTTTAGGATCGGGGGGAACGAAGTTTGGGTTTAGATTATTCTTGCACTGTACTGTGTTTCCGGCTTTGTCAACGACAGTGATTGTGGCTTTTTGGTGGCAACAATCGTCACTGCATAGAATAACAATTGTACAACTAAGTAGAAAAAAATACATGTATTTCGTAATACATTGCAAGCACACACAAAAAGTATTCATTCTAGGCAAGAGAATCAGTACTAACATGTATTTCATTTATATCTAAAATTATAGGACACCAATGTCAAATGTGACCATCTTGAATGCCTTGATCATTGTTGCCGATATCTACGTCATCTTAATGCGAAAAATGGGGAAACAATTTTTTTTCTCAATCAAATAGATTTGTTTTGTTGGTGAATTGAATTCAATCAACAGCTAAAAGAAATCACTTCTATATTCTTTTTTGAATATTAGGTCCCACCAGTCCATCATTTTTAGTGAAGTAAGTGCTAGATAGACGCTTTGTATATTCTTGCTGAGACAATCATGAGTCTTTAAGGCATGAAACATATGTAGACCTATGTATAGTACCTTATTTCAGCTGCAATCTTGCCATCTTGGATTGTATGACCAGGCTTGTACGGATCATGTCGAAAGCTAGAATTCGATCCCGTTCCTGTAGTAATGATATCCTGCAGTCCAACGCCTTCATCTCCGATCTCGACCCACATGCTCCAAACGTTCTCGTTGCATTTACATAGCTCATTTCCGGTATCACATGTTCCAGTTATTTTAGTTACATTACAGGTGGGGGTTGTATTATCAACTGGCTGGAGTAGGTAATATGACATACATCTAATACACCCTGACAATAATCGAAGTGTTTTGCAAAAAACATAGAGTACGACAGACTTCTACATACCAGTGTCTACTTCTGAAACGCGACTTTTTGTGTACCAAATGTTGCATATTTTACTCTTTTAAATCTATTACGGCAAAAACCGTTTTAATTACATTATGATAAAAATTAGTTGGAATGCAATCAAATACGATGCAAAAAGTTAAGATTTTAAAATTTCATGTTATTCTGTATTTATTTGTACAATATTAATTATTTCTGTTTCATATGGTTTAACTGGATATCTTCTTGTTACCTTAGGATCAAAGTTGACAAATGAATACTCCGTCTTTACCTGTTTATCGTGCTCGATGACAGTGAATCTTCTTATCTCATACTGTGAGTTCAGAAATTTTCCGGGCCCAAGGTAAGGCTTTGCTGTAACGGTCACTGTGCTAGAAAAATAATGAAAGAGACAGTCTCAATAAAACATTCTAAAATAAATTCTCTGAAGATACAACAAGGACATTTGGACAATTGGAGCATTTTAAATGGATTTCGCCATTAAGTTCGATATTATCGGAAGGAGAAAGTCCATACTACCAACTGGAGAGAGAGAGAGAGAGAGAGAGAGAGAGAGAGAGAGAGAGAGAGAGAGAGAGAGAGAGAGAGAGAGAATTTATTTCATATTCTTATAGTGTTAGGAACCCTTTTTGTTGCGACGAGTTTCAGTTGACTGATGCAACAACTATTATAATAATTTCTTTACAGTTATAAACCGTATTCAGTGGGTCTAAGGCTGTCCACGGGAGATTGTCGGTCTAACCTCCGTGAACAGTTGGCCTAAATCAAATGAGACAAATATAAGTTATCTCGAGAAATTAATTTTATCTCAGTATTTAACAGATTTTCAGGGCTAAATTTTGGCTGGTTATTGTATGAGTAGTTAACCTATTTGTACGTTAGGTGGCATTGATATACCTTGCATAAAAAACGATTTATTGAAGTTGAAAGTTTTACGTGTTAGAAAAAGCCTGATAAATACTCACTTTTTCGTCGATTTCTACTCACATATAAGAAATTGTATAGTGATACTTCACCAACATATTGCCTATAACAACAACCATCAAATTTGGAAAAAGCAATTTCATACATTTTGAAATAAGGAACAAATTCAGCGAGATTGAATATTTAGACAATCCGGTCTGCCAAATCTCAAAGACAGTCGCCTAAATAAACAGTGTTCACTGTACAGATTGACTAATATATAAATGAGACCTTTTGTAACTTTTTTCCATTTTCTTAATTGTAGGACTGAAATGAGACGAATGAAATGTTTCGATGCTATTACAGAGTTTTGAAACGAGTATTCATCATTTGGAAGAACAAAATTCAGAATTCCCTCTGAAATTCAAAGTGTGACTTTTATGAACAGAAACTGGCAAATTAAAATATATAACCAGTTACTACATATTCAAACCATTGAAATTACTGAAAATGAAAATATAATTGAATATAAAATGCCTAAATTTTCGTCCTGTGGTAAAAAGTCCTAGTAAATATATACTGGTGATAGGGATTGTTGTTTAGTTTCTTAGACATAATATATAATGCGAGCTCCCTTCCTCTCCCGTCCTCATTTCGCTCGCAGGCGCGCGCTTTCGGAACGGGCTGTTTATAATATAGGGTGTCATAAAGAGAAAAAATGCCTGGTACTGCGAAAAGGAGAACTGTCAGTCATATATGGATGATACTGTATTGTTCAGGGTCAAAATCGCGATTGTATTGATTATATGGGGAGGGGACAGACTATTATGTAATCTAAGTTTATATGCAACATATATTTCTTTCATTTAACTTTTCCAAGATAATTCACGTGCTATTTAATGTAGGTCTTCTGATTATGAGATATAAATAAAATACAAGTGAACAATGTTTCTACAAATGATAGAAATTGATAAAAAAAAAAAAAAAAAAACAAAGAAAAAATCGGAGAGAATCGAACTTCATACAAACATTATCACAAATTCTATTTAGACAGTCCGTACAATTCATGTAGGTCGACGGTACAACCGGTTGCAATAACATTTAGGCAGACCGGACAGAGTAACTATTGAGAAAAAAGTGAGTATTTATTACGTTTTTTCAGACTGGTATACTGTTTAACTTCAATAAGTGTGTTTCTATGGAAGGTATATTAATGTCACTTGATGTAATAATGGATTAACTACGCACAAATAAACTCGATAAAACTTTGACTTGAAAATTTGTTCAATATTGAAATCAAGTTAATTTTCTAGGGAAGGGTACATTAAGCTTAGTTTAGGATGACCGCTCACTGAGGTGGCCAACCATGTGAGCGGACAGTTCAATCACAGTTGCATGCAAACTCGTTGTAGCTTTTATAGCCCGACTTAGAAGGTGAGATACTTATTTACCAAAACCCATTTTGTTATTTTACAGATTTTTACGATAATACTTACTTTTTAATGAAAACCTAAACTCGCAAATGAGCACAATGCTAGAGTGTAACTCCACCTTCGACATTCTGTCCGGACTTTGTATTCAAAACGGTTTTTGCGTTTTAAAGTATTTAGATAAAAGTAAAACAAATCTTAATGAGTTTTTATGATTGCATCTGAAGGTTTGTTTTCTATAAGCACAATACAAATCATTCTTTGAATTATTTTAGCATCCTATGTATATTTTGCAGGTTAACAGGAGTATGCTTGGAAATAATACATTTTCAGTATATATATATATATATATATATATATATATATATATATATATATATATATAAGTGCATGCTAATGCGTTCTTGGACAGTTTTCTAAGGCGCACCTTCTAATGTTACAACCGTTTTCTTTAGTGAGTTGACGTTAAGTCCACAAAAAAGGCCACTAAGAAATGTAAATTTGTACTCTCAAGTTAAGGAAACGAAACTTGAATAGTGCAGAATTGCACTTTTCTAAAATAGCTTTTGTTATGGTATATATTCTTCATTGTGAATATCATAATAATTATTCGCAATGAAAATTAAAAATTGTGCACTCATCTCTTTAAAAAGAATGGATTCAAATAGCAGCAACTGATTCCTGATGCCGTTGACATTTCGAACGGTAAACAAAGAAACTCACTCGATGTGTCCAATCTCCGATCCAATTCGCATTAAGAATTGACGTGTGACGTTCTCTCCACCTTGCAGAGTATAGGAATGTGCCGTAGGAGTCGGTGTTAAGCCGTCTTGGTCAGATATCCTTACGTCAAAATCAGCTGGTTCTGAACCGATGTTGTACACAATATACGTTACGCTGTATGTCTCATTGACGTATACGTTGCCTGAAATGGTAAAGTAGATGCATGATATATACAGAGTTAATTCTTTATGAGTGTTCCAATAATTTTGTTGCGTGTTTTTTTCTACTGATTCTAGATGTTTTCTTTTTATGTCAACATGTGAATGTACAATTGACGATTTCTTTCTTTCTAAATATATAAAATATATACTATAAATTAAAAACCTATTTAGATGGAACAATTTTTTTAGATTAAAATATGCTGTCGTGGCTATTCAATTGGTAATCGAGTTAAGTTTCGAGAAATAGGATTCTGTATGTGCAGAAAAATAGCAACATTAACATAATTGAGCATAATACTTCTCAAACTTTGGACTATATTGAATAAGGGACATATTTTGCCCCCGTTTTTATGAAGAAAATAAATACTCATAAATTTAATGACTCTTTGTTTCATTGTATCATTCCAGATACAATTCACACTCTTCTACAACAATTATGCTTATAGGTTTATTTTTCATACCAAAAAAACGTCCTTTGAAAATGGGCTGGTGTTGGAAATTGAAGATAAAATGCTCAATTTAAACAACTTCAAACTCGAAATAAGATCTTAGCGCAGGCTTGCTCCAAGAATAAATTTTCACAGATTGAGTATTTCTTGTGAAAAACAAACTTCTTTCATATTATCATATTGGAGCAGGGTTGCGCTTTTCACTCAAAACTAAAAATTATCGATTTTTAATGTCTAGGTAGCGTTGGCATTTTATTTCCCCGTTCCACAGTCGCTACCTACGTATCACCGCGCGTGAACAAATAGAACAGCATTTTCTACAGTGCGTTATTTTATTTCTTCCAGTATGTTCTTAAAAAAATTCAGTAAAAACAACTAATCAGATTTTTTAAACAATATTATTAATTAATTTCTTTATTTCTTTATCCTTTCTAAATTGCAATGGGCATGCAATTTTTTAGAGAGGCGCTAGCGGGGAATTTGGAAACGAAAGTAAACAGAGACTGAGCGGAGTCAACATTAACTATTCTTTTTTACGTTGCCAATTTTTTTTACAAAAAGCATGGCGTAACTAATAGTAAGGTAAGTATATTTCCATTAATTTTTTTAAATAATGAAAGAGAATATCGCTTTATGTTCATTTATATTACGATACTTAACCTGTCAACTAAATGATATGCGTCATGTACACAGTACAGTTTTGTAGTGCATTTACGTAAACATTCAGATAGAAAGGCTTCAACCAGCGTACACTTAAACACATATTATTAACTAGGCCAATCTTCATATTGTAACACTATTAATTTTTAAAAAATTGGGTATGAAGTGAGTAAACAAGATAAGATCATCTGCACCCAACTAGACAATTGAAAACGAACAGTCGATGTGAAGCATATCTACATAATAGAGCAATTATTTATTGTCTGTGTTCATAGCTCAAATGGTAAATGCGTTTACATGCGAAGCAGACGTACCGGGTTCAACTCACCATCAATTGTCTTTTTTTTTTCCTCCACCTTCTTCACAATTATGTATTTCATGCAACTAATACCTCTAATATCAATAATTTTCAATTTAAAGGTTAGGAACTTTATTGACTGAGAACTCTATTTTCATAACCCACAAACAATACCGAAAAAAATACCAAAACATTTGCCCAACACTGAATTCATTTATATGAGAATAAATATTTTCCAAATATGTCATATTTATTTTTTAGGGAATGTCAATTTTTGTTGGGTATTGTATTTATCTAAAAGTAAACTAGAGTGGATGGGCCTAATATCCTTGCATCAGACTTCTGGAGAAATTCATACTGAGAATAATAATAATATTTGGCAATCCATGTGAAGTATACATTTTTGTTGAAAATGATGGCAGTGTAAGCAGTGTGGTGTAAAAATTCAATAATTATATAGTATAACACGAAGTGTTACCAAAGATATGATATAACATATAGAGCTGAAAGTCCTTTATTCAAAGGAAAATATGCATCATTCTTAAGGGGGCCTTGCTTAACATATAACATATCAAGCATACAATAGATTCAGACCAAAGTTATTATGAAGTACAAAATGTTGGCACCTTTGACAGCGCACAAAGGATGACACAAGAATTTATGATATAACACAAGAAGTACTAAATTTACTTCACAATAAGCAGATTATTTGTTCTTAATCTTTTTTCATTTAATCTTTCAGGCTTCACACCATATAGGACACATTTCACTGGGTGGAGGTCTCAGGCCATGATTATCATCAAAGACTAAATATGATTGCCAAAATAGATTTTATTACTTACAAAAATATTGAAAAGTAACAACAAATAGATTTAATACAGGACTTTAGTCATATGCTGCTCCTCCCCCAATTGTACAAGAGTAATCTGCTGATTCTCACTTCTTTCACTTATGTTCACATATACATTAAACACTACTTGTTTTCTTATTTGGCTGTTGGAAAATATTTTTTTAAAATAAAAATATTCATTTGCTTTCTACAGAACTGAAATGCCTAAAGCATTCCAATGTTCTTGGTGCATGAGGAGGGCAAAACCATAAGCTAGAAGAACAGTACTTACAAAAGCTCTACAAAAGCACACAGAAGAATTATTGCAAAGGCCTGTAACACAAGATGATATTGTTTGCTCCAGCTGCCGTAGAAAATATTACAGAACACTGTCAGTCCCAAATTCATCCAGTCCCCAGCATGACCCAGATTTACGGCTACCAAACACTTCAAATTCTGCCATAAAAAGCCCACAATCAATTCAACTTCAAATTCCATCAACCCCAAGATCTCACAGACGTTGTGTTGTATGTAAAAGACCACATGGGCATCGCAATCATCTTGTTAATGTCCCAACCTGTGCTATAACCCAGTTTTTTGTAGAGTGTGGTATTTTTATAAATTCATATAGTAGATGTTGCAAGTTCCATTTGGAAAGCTCCTACTTTACTAATGAAGCCCTACAATCTGTCAATGCAACAAAACAGTTTGAACACTTTTCAAGAAAAGATATTGCATCTCTTTTACAAAATGTGCGTGAGCTAATTAAAACAAAATCATATCTCAGCGTTGATGTTCCTTCTTCCTTATCTGATGATGACTATTTCCATCTTACTGGCTTGAAAAGGGATCAATTCCAGGAAGTTTCCTCTTTCTTGAATTCACTACGCAATACTCCTGGCCGATCTCCATCCACTTGCCTAGGTGTTTTTCTTACAATGCTGCGGGTAGGCCTTCCAAACACCATTTTATCTACCATTTTCAATCTAACAACCTCACAAGTGCAAAGCATAATTCAAACAGTAAGGGAGTCCCTTATGGTTAACTTGGTTTCATCTGTGCACACCACTCCAACTGCAAGAGAGTTATTCACTACTGGAAGCAACGAGGCAGTCCTTGTCCTTGATGGCATATATATATATATATATATATATATATATATATATATATATATATATATATATATATATATATATATATATATATATATATATATATATATATACAAAAGAGCTCTGACTATAACTTCCAACGACGTTCATACAGTTTACATAAAAATCGACCATTAGTCAAACCCATGATGGTTGTGGGAACTGATGGTTATATTTTAACTGTTTTAGACCCATATTTAGCTGACCAATATAACAACGATGCAAACATCACTAAACACATTGTAAGAACAAATGCTGAGACGTTACAAGTTGGTTACAGGAGGGCGAAGTTTTTGTTGTAGACGGGGGTTTCCGTGACTCTGTTGATTTCCTACAGGAACAAGGATTTAAAGTTGAGGAGATGCCAGTGTTTCTTCAAAAAGGACAGAGGCAGCATTCAACAGAAGATGCCAACATTTCTAGACTGGTGACAAAAGTACGCTGGGTAGTCGAGTGTTAATGCGCGAGTAAAACAGTGGAAGTTTTTCGACAAAGTAGTGCCAGATACACTTGTTCCACGTATTGGGGACTTCCTTAGGATTGTTTCTTCATTACTAAATAAATTCCGACCACCACTGGTCAACATGGATCCCTCAACAGCTGTGATTGCAAGAAGGATGCTTGAAAAGTCAAAGGAACCAAACAGGGTTCAAATCCTGGTTCAAGAAAACAACTTAGTGAATAAGCGGAAAGTCTACTTCAAGATGGATGCATCCACTCGTAAATTGAATGAATTCCCCAGGCTATCAATTGATTACATGCGTGACATCACTATGGGCATCTATCAAGTTAAACAGGCTCCAAACTATACCAGTGAACATCTCACAGATGAAGGGCACTATAAGGTTATGGCATGCATGGATTTTCCAGGTCTGCTACACACAAAAATCCAGTCTCGGCACTCCCGAAATAAAATCCATTCACTGTGGATCCAATACAAGCCAAACAATTCCACAGACTCCATCGAATGATGGTATTGTACCTGCAAGATTGGTGCTCGGGTTGTTGGGTGTTGTGCACATGTATCTAGTATTCTATGGTTTCTGGGCTGCAAAAGATGGGAAAACGATGAGTTGACAAAGAAAACATCACTAACTTGTCATGTTAAGGATGCATCATCTATTACAGAATCTCCATATGACAATAACGAGGAATCTATTGAGGAGTGATTTATACAGCATGACCCCTAGCTTTATCAGTAATCATCTAGCTCCTTTTATGTATATATGACATATGATGATTTTTGTATAATTTGTATAGTCATCCATATCAAGATGTTTCTATGATTATGGCGTATATGAATGTGCAGCCGTGGCCAGTTATGTCACAAAGTAATAAAATACTATATAGATCTATCCGACTGTTTATACATTAAAGTTTCTTAGGACGTGTTGTCCATACATTAAACATTTTAAAGATTGTTACTGTATAGTTTTTGGCCTGCCCGTGTCCCTAGTAGGAATCAACGGTCAAATACACAAAAACTGCAATTACAGTTTCTGTCCCCAACTTTATTTACTGATAGCAGGAGTCTATGACCTCTGGGATATGTTGTGTGTATTGGTGTTACAAGCAACAGGATTTGCGATTAGTTGTGGTCAACTGCTACAGTTAGGTACTATCTGTTTATTATTTGCATCTCTTTTCAAATTAGCAGATGCTTCTTCATAATTAAATCTAACTGGTTAGTTTTAATTTTAACACTTATCATAACCTCCGGTTATTTACAAAGCCTTCCAACGATATATTATTACGGTTGTTGCGTAGGAATACAGGCATGCACGTCGGCCTACAATAGTGCACATGTATAGTCTACATAACTCCATTTGTACAAAATTTGCCTTCGAAATCTCTTTCAAATTATAAAAGTCAAAGTCATAATGTGACTAGTTTTACTTTTAACGAACATATTTATGAACATATATATATATATATATATATATATATATATATATATATATATATATATATATATATATATATCTAACGCTATTTTATTCGTTGAAATGTAATTGTAGATGATATTGAATTTTGTCATTGCCCCAACGAGGGCCCCAATTTGAGTCCATACAAAGAATTTAATATACATGTGTGTACACGTATGTGGGAGTGTCTGTGTGTGTGACAGAGAGAGATATAGAGTATAGTCTTGCATATTTATTCTAAGAATGAAAGGGTGCAAAAATACTTACAATGACTCACTTTTGATTAAAACTATTGTATGCGCTTAATCCAAACGTGGTTCCTTGCAAGTTGCATTCATCTTTAGCACGCCATATAAACCCTCGAATTGTGTGCGATGTAAGTCAATGTCATTAATAGTAAAATTAGTTTTGCCATTTGCTCATTAGGAGTAAAAGTTACTAATAAACGTGTACATCCTCTCGCATCACAGAAAACTGTATTTTCACCAGGTAAATAATCGCATTCCCACGCTAGTTTAAAAATAGACGCACTAGGTCTATCAAGTACAATATCTTTAGTCTGTTTCTTTTCTCTGACTTTACTGTTCTCTTATGATGCCATATCACTTTCGTTATTTATTTTTTTTGATTGTGTTGTAAATAACATTTTGATTGTACACGAGAGAGAGAACAAGATTTTGCGTGATTGAAGAAAAAGAAATATATTCAACTACAGGTATAGACATGCCACCAGAGACATATATATATATATATATATATATATATATATATATATATATATATATATATATATATATATATATGTGTATATATATATATATATATATGTATATATATATATAGAGAGAGAGAGAGAGAGAGAGAGAGAGAGAGAGAGAGAGAGAGAGTTGATGGTGGTGGTTGTTCTGGTTCTATTACGCATGGCGGACATATGCACACAACCATCCAATATTATTACTTCTGAAAAATATTTAACATTTTTCACAAGTTAATTAAAGTTTTGAATTAATATATTTTTAATTATTGTTCATGTCCATATTCTGTCTTTAAGGAAGAATATTATGATTAATGGCCTTTTTTTGACAATTGAACTTAACACAGTTTTAAGTTGATTTACAAGTTAGATGTATTATTTTTTGCTACGAGGGCTCCAATTTGGAATAGTTTTAAAAATTAAACCTTATTTATGCATCTTTATACACCCAAAAATAATACAGGTACATATTGCAATTTTTATTTTAGTGAATAGGTTATAGATAAGCAGTGTCAATGAGAAGTACATGGAAAATATGACACTTTTCATGGTATTTTTTTTAATGATTTTTCAACACTCTGTTACCATGGCAACTGGCATGTGAGCACGAAACTGATGTGAAAAATATACGTTAACCATCTCATACATGTAGTATACATATTATATAAAGACAATTGGAAAGGGGGCAGAAAATGGTCCTTATTCAATATAGTCCTTTGTTCACAAACCTAAATATGATTTGACAACAGTTACGTTATCCACAGTGTTAACTCAATTTGTATAATCCTTCTTTGTATGTTGAAATTAAAAGCTTAATTCAGAACACACCCGTTGCCTCTGATACTCCAATTAGCTTTTGCATGATATGGATTGATTTTATCCAGTTTATTTAATTCTCATATAAATCCAAAGAATCATCCGAAATACGATGTTTTCGAACTATTTGCTCACACCTTGAGCAAGTAAAGCCACGAATAATATGCACAGCCTTATGGAAATGAACAATTTTTGTTTACGACATACCTGATTTAGTGGGTACTTGAAGCTTTAGTGCGAGAGGTGAAATTAGTTTCGGATCAAGACGTCTAAATGTGTGGCCGATTTTATCCAATCCCTCTATGGCTATCAGGAAGTCCTGTAAAGGCAATACATATTTTATCTAATTCAAAGGGAATTGTTTTGGCAAAGAGTTAATCTTTAGCACGAAATTATGATGATAGTTGAGGACAATAGTTGTGCAGACCAAAATATAGTACTTTCCATCGATTAAGAAATATTTCAAAAAAGGAGAAAAAGATCTATAATTACTACTACGGCTATTACTGTAATTAATAATAATAATAATAATAATAATAATAATAATAATAATACTGCTTCAGATCTTGCATATTAAAGTTACAATGGCCCTCTCCCTCGATAAAAATAAATAAATAGTTATTACATGTTTCAAGGTCTCATTTTAGAAACTGGTATTAGTATATTGTTTTCGACCCCTGATTCATAAGTTACATCTAATCAATCGAATAGGACAATGTTCACCTTAAGCAAAGTAAGTAATATTAACTTTAGACCTGAATGGGTATTGTGATGTTAGTGTTGAATAACGAAGCACCCCTACGTCCACCAACATTGGTCAAATGTAGCGTCTGAAGTGTTGTGCCGTTCTTCAGCAATAATAATGCACTATCCACACTGTTGACAGCATCATATCGTGGTACCGTTACCGCCAGTTTATAGGTGCTTCCTGAGAAAGTAAATCTGCATATATATTCCATCAAATGAATCCTTCACGAGACTATTCCAACACCAGCACGATTTTACTACAATTCTCAAATTTTCTCCTCAATTTGAGATTTTAAAATATCATGCTTATGCTGCTGTTAAAGGTAATGCAATTTTTCTGAGAGATGATGATAGTACATTAGTACATGGTATACAAATAAACACCTGATCTCTGGAATATCGCTGTAAAAAGTCCTTTTTTTCACTAGAAAGGGTCGGTGGTCCACTTTATCAATATTCCACCACAAAGTTAAGATCTAGATCCCGTTTTCCGCATAAAGTTAAACATCCAGCCCCTTTGGCCTGGTCATTGTTATCGGCCTATATCGTGAAGGTATCTATGTCATTAATATACGGCATGCGATAAGAGTAACACAAATTATAAAGACCCTGAAAATTAAAGATTCCCACTGCAATAAAAGATCAGGCCTTTAGAACGTAAGAAAAATAAAATTCATGATTGGCGTTGATTTTTGTGCTAAAATACTTTTTGGAAGTATTGGGCCAGATATTTAATTTAATACATTGTCAAGACTGAGACCGAAAATGAACCCCAAAACTACTGTTCTCTAGCTCCTTTGTTTTAGTTCAATATCACATATACACTAATAGTAGCAAATGCACACGCCAGTTCTTAGAGGAGATGCATATAGTTAGAATACAGACAGCATCCTACACAATCCATATCAGTCTGAAGCTAATCTACCGATTTAACAACAGATTAATCCTCATATAGGCATATAATTAAGTTGCACAATCTTAGACCAAAAATACACTTACATCACAACAGTTTTGTTTTCTTACGAATATTATAAAGATGTTACATTATGAGTAAAACCAGCTGTCACAGGGGAGACATTTCTATTCGTAACTGTCCCAGTTAACTCAGCTGTCAGAGAAGAGACGTTTGTATAAGTGACTGCCCCAAATGGCACAAATGTGCGGACGAAATGTACTAAACATTTGTTGACCAAATATCTCCAAATCTGCTGAAGCTAATTGCATGACATTTTCAGCACTGGTTATGTTCTTACAAAATATTCCTATACATTGCACGCTTTCCTATTGATGGTGTTATTAATTGTATTGATTTTTGTTGAATTCAATCTCTTGTGGCATGATCTTTCTCGTATCTTAATTGGTTTAAACGTTTCTCTCATATGCGTGCACATGGTACAAAGATTAAGCCGAGGGAAGTACGAAAGGGAACAAAACTTGAAGAGACTGCAACAATGCAAGAAACAAAGCCAGAAATGAATCTCACATTGGAGTATATGTCTACAGCGCTATTATAGCATAGATTTACAAGCTCAGAGGAGTTTATGTCAACATGGAAAGGGGACAAATGTTACTTGGTAGCCAACCGGAGGGTTTAATATGTGAAACAGGCTTATCTAATATTTTTAATCGCGGCGTATAATTCTTTTAATAAATGTTATTTGATAACAAAGAAATAATGAAGTGTAAGATCTATATAACTTTCACATCGTACCTGCTAGAGGCCTGCCGGTGACTTCGAATTCTCCAAATCCAGACGGATCAGGCTCTATAAACTTGCGTGTAAAGTCTACCATACTGATTGCGGTCACGTCCACTTCCCAATCATTGTGGTCGAACTTAGCAATTGTCCAATTGCCTGCAGCAGGATTCTTAAAATAAATAAAATAAAATAATGCAATTAAAATGACAAAGTCAATGATGACGATGATAATAGCTTTCTTAAGTAATTTAGGTCTCCGACCTATAATACACATTACAAGCGACGCAACACAGTTGTATATGTATCTATGTATATATGCATATATATATATATATATATATATATATATATATATATATATATATATATATATATATATACTCGTTCACTTTTACATCTGATGTAATATTTATCCTCATAATTTCATAATTACAGCGACAATATAGCTTTGGATATACAATTCATTTCTCGGTTAATTGCTTCAGCCGCTTTTTCTCTTTTCTGATGCGTATACTACACCAGATTAATGATATATCTCTTATTCTCGTTTAGTATTTTGCAAAATCCCGCGTAAAAGGGGATTCCTTTTATGTGGGCAAATATATATGATGTATTTCCTTGTGAAATGTACAAATCATTCCAAAAGAGAATTCATCCTGTATCTCAGGTTTATCAACAAATATGCATAATATATTATTCATAAGAGATGTTGATATGTCTACAAGTTTCTACGAACATAGGTTGTACAGAGCAAGTTAGTCTGGACAGAGAAATTCTGAATTTTAATGGAATATCAAAATGGATATAATGGAACTGTTCTTTAAATTAAATATATCTATAATAGCGCGCTCGAGCAGACTCTGATATGTTTATACACCACTCTTCTTTAGAACAATTAACAAGACGCTGTTTAAATATTTACATAAATAGTTTAATATGAGCTACCCCAGTATTGTACCATACATATGCACATCCATATCCAGACCATAATTATCCAGCTATAGTTGTCCATACTATCCGACCGGCTTCATCAAAATTTCTTAACATTGTGTAACATTGATAAGGATTATTGCGATAAAGTATATGTATAACATAATATTCATTCAGTAATCATGCTGAAGGTGTAAAATGTACATGTCCAGAAGACGTATTATTTTTACGTAGAAGTTTTATATCCATCAAGTACTACTCCATAAGGATTATTTACATAATTCATTTGTTATCCAAAGTAAATAGTATGAAGATATAAAAGAAGGAAAACGCAAAGAGCCGCATATATTTGTCTCACTTAATCTGTCATAAAAATTGCCCCAAAAGTATTTCTGACTTTTGTTGATGCAAATATTAATTGAAGAATCGGTTCATTAACGTCAGTTATAGACAGCGAAGCGAGTAGCCAATTGTCCGTTAGTGGGAATAGGGATAGTAAGAGAACGTGCTCAACCCTTGGTTTATTCAAGTCTCTAGTTAGTGATGGTAGGGCCATGTACAGTTGCATGTGGCTCGCTGACCATTTTCGCAGTTTGATTACGGGCGCGTGACGAGCAGAGCAATGGGAATCATCCTACCTTTTGTAATCCATGTTATCCCGTCTGTCCAACAGGTAAAGCCCCCCCCCCCCCCTCCCTTTTAAGACTCTGGTATCCATTCTGACTGAATATCTTTCAAAAATCTTCATTAGGAGAGATACAGAATATAGCAAAGTTCGATCTGTGGGGCACTGTGGCACTCTGGCTGAAGGTGCCTGTTCCAACTGAAAATAACTAAACCTGAAACACAGTCTTGTTTACGTGTGAAAAAGTTTATAATTGGAACAAAGATGGCGACCTCCTGTCCGCCATTTTGCTTTAGTACATATACCATGGTATAATATGGTGACCCCTTGTGTCCGCCATCTTGTTTCTGTTGAACCGAGTATGAACCTCGGTTACACTTTGACCCTTGGGGCGACCTGTTTTAGGATGTTCTTCTTAACGCCTTAGAACAAGAAACATGGCAGAATAAGTTTGGTATGTTCCGCCATATTTATTTTCATTGGCTTGTGCTTCTGAGGTGGTGTGAGTTATTAATCCAAGAATTATTCTCTACCCGTTCAGGGGAGAATTTTTGCGAGAACATTGTTCACGTATGAAGTAAAGTCCATCCCAAATACGCTCTTCGTTTGGAACAATGTCATACGACTACAAACAAGGTCGTAAAGGAAGCCGACCAATGAACAAGATCAAGCTTTTCCATGTCAGAGGTCCATTAAAACACAGCCATTTTTGGAGGTTTGTATCAGTATGACCTCAGCGACAGCTGGAAGCCAATGAAATTAAGTGCTATTTCTTCAAGGTACATGCCTAAAACCAAGAATCATTAAGAATAGTCATATGTTGTATACGTAATAATATGAATATTATCATTTTAATACATCTTTAACCTTAGCCACAGCAGAAACTTTCTTTACATTAAGTTTCAACAATATAAGGAAACGTACCACAAATTTAATGAGAATCAGTCTTGTTCCGAGATTGTCTATCGTAATATTTGAGCCGGTTCTAGGCATTTGTGGCACACCTGTAAATAAGTATGGGATACTAATTACATCAATATACTGTTAACATGTAAGCATGCATGCTATCTACTTATTGTAAAAAAAATCATAGCTGAATATTTTTACTAATTCAGTGAGACATGTAACTGAGAGAAATGTTATTATATTAAATTGCAAAAAAATGCATACTATTTTCTTCCAATGTGAACCAGATTACACGACAAAGCTAAAGTCACTTAACTCACGAAATTTGAATGATGCTAAAATCCCTATCTGTCTAAAATCCCTATCTATCTAACTGATTGACAGGTTTTAATCATTATCTAGGAAGGAAAGTAGACCAAGAGAAAAATTAACTTAAGATGAAACCATATACCGTAAGTATATAGAACTTTTAGTTTCTGTGGAAATCAGTGTTGGATCACCAACAAATATGTGAATATTGATGTGAAGTATTATTACTTTTTTTTGCAATCGGCACATTTCGTTCGGTCACGAAGAGCCAAAGGAGTAAAAAAAACGACCCCCATCCCTCCCAAACCAAACACTTTTTTTTTCTGACTTGTTTTGATGTCATCCTTGGGTATATTCTTGGCAATTTTCCGCCCAGCTTAATTAAATTGGGTTTCCATGATCCCTCTATTTCTATACGTAAGAACAGAGAGTAAAAGGAAGAATTTACAGCCGTAATGGATGAAAATAAATTTGTCCAACTTAGATCCGCCGTTTCCTACCGGTTTTGAAGGGACTGATTATGTTTAGCCTAACGAGACAGAACGAACCTCTCTATTCTTCTTCTTCTCTCTGTAATAGTGTGTGTGTGTGTATGTGTCTGTGTGTCTTCATGCTATTGTGAAACCTTACCTGAAGGATTTTTTATAAAAGGGACAGCTGGACTTGCAGTGGTTATATTAGGCGTCTGTATTTGCACAGTGAGGTTAGTTACGGTGTCGTCAACTGGTATCCAAAAGGGATTTGGTAATCCTTGTTTCAGGAAGGGAAATTTGAGGATGTGAACTGTGTTTGTATTCAGTTGAGACTAGGGATAAAATAAGAAAACGCAAAGTAAGAATCGACACCAAAGTTCTGGATTCTGGTAAAAATATTTAGAAAAAGGGAATATAAGATAGAAAGTAAGTAAGTTATTAATTATAAAATAGATAGAAAGATATAAAGAGAACTGAAAAGAAAGAAAAACAGACAGACATACTGAAAAGGAGTGAGAGGTAGACTTTTATAAGAGGTAAATAAAACGTGTCAATTTAAAAAGAAATAAATGAAAATTGATTATAGTAATACAATGTAGTCTAAATACATGTTCATGGAAACTGATAAGTATTATTTCGATTCCTCTGTATGATAATTCCCCACAACCTTAATTTAAAAATTAAATTGAATTTTACTTTAAAACTTTCTAAGAAAAGTGTAATGTGCCTTTAAAACGTGGTGGAGGACTAGTGGTCGGTACACTGTTCTTCAGTGCCATATTATTTAGGTCCAAAGATCAGTGGGTGGAAGAAACTGTTTCCTTGCGACTCCACTGGCATCATTCATGGGTATGGTGCTAACAGTGTGTCATCTGATTAACGAGGGCGTAAAGTTACAGTCTATTGTGCAGGATGAGCTCCCAACAGTAATTTTCGTGGACAAACTAGGTGCTTTTCGCCGCAACGGAGGTCATTCCGAAACCCCTGAGTGTGCAACAACACACCTGTCCATAATCCTCACAATGATGGGAGCGTGCCAGTATATGGTAGAGGCAGAAACATAGTAAATAAACTACAATTTCCTTAACTAGTAGTTGTAAATATGTTAAACAATCAGCTAATTTTCATCGTAATAGTTTTGTTCAACCATGAGTGATAGTTAGAATCTTAATTTGGGGTTGACGGAAGAAGTGGTATGCATTTAAATCGGATTTTGTTTTCTATAAAAAGGAAACTGTTCTGTGTAAGCATATTTTATTGATTGTTCTGCCAACTTAGTATCGGCCTTGCCCTCACATAAATGTGACTCAAATAAACACAAAATTTTCGGTATATGTGCAGTGTATTCTTAAATGAGAGAGAGAGAGAGAGAGAGAGAGAGAGAGAGAGAGAGAGAGAGTATATAAAATACACAATGAAATGTGTTTAGATGTTTTGGTTGCTTTTGGATTCTGTTACAGGCGGAGGTTGTTCAATGAAACAATTTGGTGTACATTTAAAATGTGTGAAGCAATTTGAACAATCAATTTACAGTTAAAATGTTATGTTTCTGTATAATTTAGTTCCGTTTGAAAGCTGTCATGTTCAAGAAAAACAAGTAGTGTATGTCGTTCAATATTATAAGTACGACATTCAAAGAATAGTGATACAAAGTATCAATGCCTTCAGAATGACACTCTGGGATAATAGTGTCATATAGTTTGAATGCATTCACAATGACATTCTGTGGTGCTAGAGATACGAAGTTTCAATGCCTCCACAATGACATTCTGGGTTAATAGTGATATGAAGTTTCCATGCCTCCAGAACAACATTTTCTGGATTACTAGTTATATGAAAATTCCATGCATCCACAGTGACATTCTGTGTTAATAGTGATATGTAGTTTCAATGCTTCCACAATGATATTCTGAGGAAATAGTTGTATCATGTTTCAATGATAATCTGGAGTAATAGGGTTCTGATATTACAGTGTCTCCGTAATGGCATTCTAGGGTAATAGTGATATGAAGTATCAATGCCTCCACATTGACACTTTGGGGTAGTAGTGATATGAATCCTCTCTGCCACCACAATCACACTCTGTGGTACTAGTGGTATGAAGTATCAATGTCTCCACAATGACATTCTGGGGTAATAGTGATGCCTCTATAGTGATAATCTTGGGTAATAGCGATAGGAATTTTCAATGGCACCAATGGGGTTAATGAGAAATAGTTTGCCAAAAGGTCATAGTTTAAGGTACTACACCTGTTTATACACCTGGTACGAATTCAGGAATAGTTCTGTTCACCATAGAGATAATACTTTGGAGGTAGGTTAGGCTTAAAAGTGATACTTTGTTTGTTTCTAAATTACCAGTTTGTCTTATGTCATTAGGCAAATTATTCAAGATGATCCCGTTGCTGGGAAGAATGATTTTTGTATGCTTATAATGTAGATATGAAGGGTGAATTTTCAATACTATTTCTTAAGTAACACAGTCAAGAATTCCAGTACGAGACTATGCACTACTTTACAAAAAAAAAACAAAAAACAAAAAAAAAAAAAAAAAAAAAAAAAAAAAACAAAAAAAAAAAACATGCATTGTCCCGGATATCAAGAAATAGATAAGTAGGATTTCAGTGTACACGATTAAGTAAATAACTTATCAATTCAATAACAACCTGAGTACATAACAAAATATCGTAACAAAAATGCATTTCTCTAAACAATCATAACATTTATGATGATAAAAATTAATGTGACAGAGAATAATGCAAGTTATTAAAAATGTTCAAAGCTCTCTAATAATTTCGTTTTTTTCCCCTTTATTTTACTTAAAAATATTCAATCGAATCGACGCATTATATAACAAAACTGTACAAAGTTTCTCAGGACGACTTCGGAACATACCAAAGAATTAATTCAAATGCGATATCCATACACGTGCAGATAAAGTTAGCTTTCGTTGATCTTAATACGAGTATTTGTATTTTAAAAATCCGACATCTTGTCATTTTTAAGGAATATAATCATTACAATTACTGACAGTTACATTTGAACCATTATCATTGAGAACCGCACGTCGTACGAGGATCCTTTGGTCACCTTTCCTTGAAAGAGAGTGAGGCTTCAATCATTCGAACCCCCTTGGCGGTTCAGATACAACCGATATTGTGAATAACTCCGAAAGTTTATTTAGATAATGAAATGCTTACATTTCAAATAAACTAATCAATCGGATAATAAGGTTTCGAATACTCAAGTGGACACAATACATTTCAACGAGTAAAAAAAATATGTATACCCTAATCAAATCCGTGGCTTGTCCTACATTGCTATGAGACGTGGTGATTACAGTTCCACCCGTACTTTGCGCCAGAAGATCGTAGAAACTGAAACTGTAGCCAATGGCACGCCTTTTTCGAAACACTGAAAGCAGACAATGATGAAGTTTTAATTTTAACGCACTGGGGATTCTGAAAACCAAAGTCTTTGACTACCACCATATCTAAATTCCTAACAACCTATATTACTCTGAAGAAAAGCAGATCATGGCTAAACTGTTTAAGAATTGAACTTCATACTTTACATTATTCATGAAGGCAAACAGTTTGAAAATCGATTACCCACTGCATGAGCTACCGTAGCGAAACGAGGACCGTTCATGCAGGGCGTGTAATCGATTTTCAAGCTTCATGACTTGAAGAATCCTGTAAAATATAAAGTTTGATTCCTATAATTACAAATATTCAAAGAAATAACAACAAACCTCAGGAAATAAATAGGAAAACTATATTGTAGCCATTGTTTACAAATATTGTCAAACCCATAAAAGGACGCAAGACTACATATGTAGTTCCTTTATGATGTTACAAACTAATAACTTATACTTGTATGCGTCAAATGACTATATTTTAACCACTTCTAACGCTTGTTACAAAGGCTTGATTAAAATGTTATCTTATATAACTTCTGAAATACGAAGTCAGACGGAAAATGTCACACGATTTCAAACCATTTCAAGGTACATCATACAGAATGCTAAAAGAATTTATTTGGACGTTTAATTTGTAAAATAAATACATTTGAAGAAAGAGAATGACTTTTGCAAGGATGGAACCGAGAAATAACAACAAATAAAACTGCAAGATTATGAAAAACTGGATGACTTTAAAATTCCAGCAAGCGGGTTTAATGATACAGAGAAAACGTACTTGAATGCATTTGATAGCATAGCTGAAACAAAAGGCAGACTGAGTATTGCCAGAAAGGTAATCAATATTACGGGTTATGTATTATCAGATCTAACAAATGATTAGCAACTTGACACATGATGAAAACCAAGGCGACTAGTATAAAAGCGTCGGTAACTCTTTATGAACTATTAGATATTCAAAACTTTTGCAGCATAATCTTTCAGATCTGTAAATAGAAGAAAGCTTTATTATAGACATATGAAGCTTTATTATAGATATATGAAGCTTTATTACAAATATATGAAGCTTTATTATATAGATATATGAAGCTTTATTACAGAGACATATGAAGCTTTATTATAGACATATGAAGCTTTATTATAGATATATGAAGCTTTAGTATAGACATATGAAGCTTTATTATAGAGACATATGAAGCTTTGTTATTAACATATGAAGTAGATATATGAAGCTTTATTATAGACATATGAAGCTTTATTATAGACATATGAAGCTTTATTATAGACATATGAAGCTTTATTATAGATATATGAAGCTTAATTATAGATATATGAAGCTTTATTATAGAGATATATGAAGCTTTATTATAGAGACATATGAAGCTTTATTATAGATATATGAAGCTTTATTATAGACATATGAAGCTTTATTATAAACTTATTATAGACATATGAAGCTTTATTATAGACATATGAAGCTTTATTATAGATATATGAAGCTTTATTATAGACATATGAAGCTTTATTATAGACATATGAAGCTTTAATATAGACATGAAGCTTTATTAATGACATATGATTCTTTATTATAGATTATAGATATATGAAGCTTTAGTATAGACATATGAAGCTTTATTATAGAGACATATGAAGCTTTGTTATATACATATGAAGTAGATATATGAAGCTTTATTATAGACATATGAAGCTTTATTATAGACATATGAAGCTTTATTATAGACATATGAAGCTTTATTATAGATATATGAAGCTTAATTATAGATATATGAAGCTTTATTATAGAGATATATGAAGCTTTATTATAGAGACATATGAAGCTTTATTATAGATATATGAAGCTTTATTATAGACATATGAAGCTTTATTATAAACTTATTATAGACATATGAAGCTTTATTATAGACATATGAAGCTTTATTATAGATATATGAAGCTTTATTATAGACATATGAAGCTTTATTATAGACATATGAAGCTTTAATATAGACATGAAGCTTTATTAATGACATATGATTCTTTATTATAGATTATAGATATATGAAGCTTTATTATAGATATATGAAGCTTTATTATATAGATATATGAAGCTTTATTATAGACATATGAAGCTTTATTACAGACATATGAAGCTTTATTATAGACATATGAAGCTTTATTATAGACATATGAAGCTTTATTATAGACATATGAAGCTTTAGTATAGACATATGAAGCTTTAGCATAGACATATGAAGCTTTAGTATAGACATATGAAGCTTTAATATAGACATATGAAGCTTTAGTATAGACATATGAAGCTTTAGTATAGACATATAAAGCTTTAGTATAGACATATGAAGCTTTAGTATAGACATATGAAGCTTTATTATAGACATATGAGGCTTTATTATAGACATATGAAGCTTTAGTATAGACATGAAGCATTATTAATGACATATGAAGCTTTATTATAGATATATGAAGCTTTATAATAGACATATGAAGCTTTATTATAGATATATGAAGCTTTATTATAGACATATGAAGCTTTAGTATAGACATATGAAGCTTTAGTATAGACATATGAAGCTTTAGTATAGACATATGAAGCTTTATTATATAGAGATATGAAGCTTTATTATAGACATATGAAGCTTTAGTATAGACATATGAAGCTTTACTATAGACATATGAAGCTTTATTATAGAGACATATGAAGCTTTATTATAGATATATGAAGCTTTATTATAGACACGAAGCAAATTACAATGTCAAGATGATTCAACTGAAATAAATCTGAACTTAAAACAAAGCTCATACAGTAGGCTCTCGATAACCAAATTCTTCTGGACACACACACACACACACACACACATAGTTTCAAATACTGGATGTTCTGATAATTGCAAAAGTGTGTCAACAGGTCGTCACATTTGGTCGACGGAGAATTGTGGACATAATGCCGAATTGGATAAATCTATGCTGGATACTTGTGTTGGAATTAACCAGATTGTACTGTATCAGCCAAAATACATAAAACTTACCTGGGGTTCCTCTGGTGCACTTTTCGATGAGAAATGTGTTGTATACAAGACTTTTTGACGTTGTAAAAGCGAGAAGGGATTGAAATAGATCTACCGGATGAAGGTCGTCTAGTTTAGGGTTGTTGTCGGATATCACATAGATAGTTGAATTGACTTTTACATCGTTGGAAACTGAAATAGAAACAAAACAGAGGTAAACGTATTTATGTGCAGAATTTATGTATGTATGTAGATAGATAGGCAGGTGGGTGGGTGTGTTGGTAGAAGGAGGCAAGGATGGTTTTATGGATGGGTGGGTTTATAGATAGGTAGGTATTTTGCATGTCTTTAGATTAATCTATTTATATTCATATTAAATCGCAATAAAATTTATCCCAATAACATGGATGTAAGACCACGTTCATTTGCACATACCAGCTCAAAGGATCGAACACGGGTATGCAGATCTGTGAACATGTCTGGCTACACGGTGTGGACGATGTGATGGCACAGTGTTAACATGCAAGGTTGACTCTATTGGTCAGAGAGAAGGGTTTTTTTATTTAGCAAATACATACTCGTTTGCGATCATATGGTCCCCCCTAATATTAATATTCCCGTTATTGTATATCATGGTCGAAAAGCTAAGAAGCTTAAGCGTAAGATGGAAAATAAACAGATGTAGGATCGTCTCAAGCTGAGAACAACAAATCGTACAGCTGCAGAAGCTCCCTCCTTGATATCTTTCAAGACGGAGTTTCTAAATCAGGCTTTCTTTCTCCAGTTGCTAAGTAGTCTATCTGAAGGGTTAAAACTGTGGTACGCAACGAAATGGTTTTGCTTCAAAACTTCATCATCGACTATCTGGTACTTCTGTCTCTTTTTGGTTCCAATTTCATTTCTTTGCATTTCTGTATCATACTGTTTCGCCCTGTTTGCCAGTAACCTATCACATCTTTCTATTTATCTTTTATATGCCCACAGTGGATACAATTGCAGTTGTATACATGTCAAGTTTAACAGCTCAAGGTATCAGCGTAGTCGCAAACCTCTCTGTGTGATAAATAGCTTAGGCAATACTCTGCCACCATATAGTGGACGTACTGTACATCTACCTTCGCTCACCTCTGTTGCTACACAGATTTAAAACTGAAAACATTCATAGAACTCATTTAGTTGTATTTCGTACTCACCTGACAATAGGTTATTGATCGCTTGATTGGACCTATTGCAATCGCATAGTTCTGCATCGTGCAACATATCCTGGATCAGATCCACATCACCCGTGTACAAAGTTTGCATTGGGGCACCTGTAAGAAAATCGAAGCTTTTTATCAATGCTAATACAGTCACAGAAAGTACAATAAAAGAAGGAGTCAAACATCTGACAATTTCACGTAAACATTTCTTTTTTCAAAGAGATCGTTGTTTGTTTTATATCATCTGGTTGTCGGTTTGCCTGTCTGTCTGACCGTCAGTGCGTCCATCCGTTACGCTGTCTCCTCCCAAATGTTCAATACGAACTTACAAAAACCTTGGTAATATATTTACCCATCTCGCGGCCTTAAGTGGGGTGGGGATTGGGCAAATTAAAATTCTGTTATTTCTGTAGCTTCATTCATGCTCTACATAAAATATATTCTTTCTATTATATTGTCCCTTAACATCCAAACATTTCATGGGAAAAACGTGGTAATTGGCAATGAAGTGTTATCAAAGTTGTGCGGATATCCATGTCAAAATGGATCCAAGCGATTGAAAGCGGATCATATCCATTTGACAAACTAATGAATCAGCCCACTTAATTAATGTAAGGGTTTGAAAGTTTTTGAAGAAAATATGAGGATTACTATAGGAAACGTGTGATATACATTAGATATATAATATAATCTCATGACTCAGTTTTGTCCTATATTTTGCCTGAAGTTCAGTATATTTAACCAGTCTCGCTATTCAACGTCACGAGCATACAGAATACTTCGAGCTTTTTGGATGTGGTTTATTTCTCAGCCATTAGAAACAATAGGTACTTTCTGAAGAAATCAGAACCGATGAAACAAAACACCAATTAGATTAATAGGTATTACCTTTGTGTCTTTGGTGCGCTACGTCCTTTTCGCGCAACATTGCTTATAGTAAACTAAGGGAAAAACTTGCTTCGAATCGGACGCCGTCATCTTGGAAAACTCTAACTTTACTATGAGAAATATTTTGTGACAACAATGTGGCGCACACAATACACTAATGACGTCGGTAGTTATCTCAGCTGATATTCTTGTCTGACCGGCTCAGGCCTTCTCAAAAACTTGAGACGATTGTTTTCTTGTCTGAGCAGCATTATCCTTCTAAAAAACTTCGGTCGATTGTTTTCCTGTCTGACTGACTCTAGCCTTCTCAAAAACTTCGGTCGATTGTTTCAATCAGTTGAAATTTAAAACTAATACAGAAACGTACGAAATGATCCAAATGCTCGTGGCGTGGGGTAGTGAGATTGTTGATGAACCAGACTGAACATATATTGGTAGTTGTAGTATATGTTGCAGTACGGGCGTCGTAACAAATTGGCTGTAGCTCTCACATTGATTCGTGCTACGAGTACTTTCATTAAAATCCTCAGCATACAAATAAATTTTAAAATAATAAAGTTATGGATATCATTTTGAGATCGACATCCTGTGTGGGACACTATATGGTCTTAATTAGTGTCAGCAGTTGATAATAATGCAATTTTACCACGGAAAATCGGTTTTATTTTGAGGGAATGTAGCGCAAGACCAGAAACTGCACTTGAAGAATCGATCAAATGTGATTAACGTATTTTTCTTACGTGTAGCCAATCCGTAAGTTGCATATATAAACTGATAACTTTAATAAACTGATAAGGATTTCTTGTGATATTTTATACACGCAGTAATTTGCAGATTCATTTTTTAAAAATAAATTACGAAAGAACTCTTGAATGAATGATGGGATTTTTGCAATTGTATACACAGTTGTCAATCATCATTATGACATGTTAATTCTAAGAACAACAAAACCACTATTTTCGACATAAAGCCATTCTCTGAAAGTATATAAAGTTGCATTTACGTGTAAATGCCTACTAACCTACCTAAATCGATCCATCCATCCATATATCTATACAACCATCCATCTAAACACCACCCAACACAATCTATCTATATGTCTGCCTATATGTCTGTCTGTCTATGCATGTATGTATGTATGTATCTATGTAGGTATGTATGTATGTATTTAACTAACTGACAAACTATAATTATAGAGCTATCTCAGTAAAAGTAAATAAGGAGTCAACTATGCTATCCTTAGTTTTATTCTGTCCCATAACCTTGTCATATATTAGTTTTCAGAATGTTGAGATGCAAAATTTATTTACGCAACATAAGAGCAATCCCACTCATCTGGCCTCTCCGTCTTAGAATTTTACTTCCAAATCTTACTAAAATGTTCTGGCCAATCAAAAAGCTGCATTGTTGATTTAGAGTAAGATTTTGAAGTCTGGAGTAGCATTTGTTACTCGATATGCTGAGTAAAGGCTTATGACGGAGGGACCTTATGTGAAGCGCCAACCAGACATTATGCGCAATAAAGAAATACCGTTGAATGACCAATGGAATTGCATCTAGACAAATGTGTTTTTTAAATGTTTTTAGATACAGCGTATAAGCTTTATATTATGTCATATCAATATTCTACGATTCATACTTCCCAGCATTGTCAAATAAAATATAAAAGCCTGTCAACCTTCTAAAGACTGATTACTCATATGAAGAGAATGATAACAGCCGCCGTAAGTAAAAAGAAAAATCCGATATGATAATGGTAGGAGAACCGGTCAGCGCAAAGAAAAAAAAAAAAAAAAAAAAAAAAAAAAAAAAAAAATAAAAAAAAGAAAAAAAAAAGAAAGGAAACACAGATAAAATCTTGCATATAATGAACATGCTTCTGCACTATTCTTTCCAATGATATGTCAGAAATGTTGCCCAATAAATATGCTCCAGATTATTGTTTTCGAAAGGAGGTAGTAATTTCATTTTCTGACTGTAGATGAACTTTTCCAGACAAATCTTTAAATACAGAATTGTAAAGTTGATGCACTGAAGTCACTGGATAGTTACCTTTGATTTTGAGATGAATTTGTTCTGACGTCAGTTTGGAAGTCCCGGAAATGACGTCTGCTAATGGCTGCGCTATATGTCTGTACACATTATCACTCGGACAAGCGAGGTCAACATAGAAGGCTGGTGTAGGAAGACTGTGTTGGGAAACATCTCCACCGGAAATAACTAGATAAATAACATTATCGCCATAACTGCTTCTTTAATTATGGTCAAATCATGATGACCGTAGTCTTCATCGTCGTCAACGTCGCAGTAGTAGTAGTAGTAGTAGTAGTAGTAGTAGTAGTAGTAGTAGTAGTAGTAGCAGCAGCAACAGTACACGTATTTGTAATAGTTTTAGTTACTGTAGTAGTAGTAGTAATAATAATTGTAATAGTAGTAGCAATTATACTAATAGTAGTAGTGGTAATTGTAGTAGTAGTAGTAGCAGTAATTGTAGTAGTAGCAATTGTAATAGTAATATCAGTAGTAATTGTAGGAGTAGTAATTGTTGTAGTAGCAATTATAATAGTATTAGCAGTGTTAATTGTAGTAGTAGTAGTAGTAGCAGTAGCAGCAGTACATGCATTTGTAATAATTTAAGTTATTGTAGTAGTACAGTAATTGTAGTAGTAGTAGTAATAATAATAATGGTAGTAGTATTGGCAGTAGTACATGTATTTGCAATAGTTTTAGTTATTATAGTAATTTATTTTCCAGCAACATTATCAACTATTGTAGTATTAGTGGTAGTAGTAGAAGTAGTAGTAGTCATCGTCATCATGTTTGTCGACGTCACCAAAGTGTCATCAGTACGTTGCAAACATAGAAATTTACCAGTATATCAAACTGACAAAGGTTATAAAACCTTTCACTTTCTAACGGTTGTAATAATGTAGATTTTCCTCTATTACGGGTAAACGTGGGTGTGGGATTTGCATCCACTGGACACCATTACGACATTGTAATTAAATGAAACAAAATTAACCAGGAAACATATCACAAATATGAATAGAATTAAATACGCATCTTTACACCCACACGCAGAGCTTTACTCCACGATCTCACATTATATGCATTGGGATATATGTATCTGAATGCTTAACAGAAAAAAAAAAGAAAAAAAAGAACAAGGAACTTAATCTGAGGAAAAGATTATCGTTACACTGTTTAGTCGCTCTTCCCCTATTGCACACCAAGATGGTCGTTCTTTTAAGGAGGAGGGGTGAGGGTGAGGTGGGTGCGTTAATCCGAATGGATTATGTAAATTTTTCTTGCCCTGTACAAAAAACCCAAAAGATAAAAAAGATACAGAAATACTTTTGACCACGACACTGCAGTTAATATATTACGAAATACACTTCATTTTGTGTCATACTGGATATACCGATGTAAAAGAAAACAGAAATAACGTATTGTAACTACAAGTGTACGAAATTTACCATATAGGTAATTGGTGCCATGTATTGTAATATTCCCTAATTTTGTTCTAAAGTTAAAGTTTTAACGATGTCATCAACATGTGTATTATACAATCAAAGTATCTAGAGACTGGGGAGTGACTGGCGACAGGGATTCGTTCGCACAGTGTTGCCCCGATGGGGAGTGGCTGGCAACAGGTATTCGTTCGCACAGTATTGCGTCGGTATAATCCATTTAAAAAGAGTAACCGTAATCTATTGCCTGCATTGATAAAACACAATCTAATTGTGTGATTGATCTTGATTGATCAAACTGATAAAAAAGATTTGTTCTTATTATGATTACTAATTACACTCCCCTAAATCTACATAAATTATATTTCAGGATATCCTTGCACGAGTCTGGTATATCTCATTCACGAGCATCTATATTATGACTGCATTCGGCATTCTTTTTTGCACTATTGCGACTTTCGCTTTTATGAAAGTTGAACTCAGTCGAAGACATGTACTATTACAGTAGCAAATTTAATATTGCATATCTCAGTCTCGTGCATCCGTTTATGATCCATTTACTGACAACGTAATTGCTTCATTAACTATTCTAACAAACCTAGGGTATGTCTCCGTTTATAGCGTTGTTAGATTTTAGTGATTATTTGCTTGATTATGCGGGAGTCTGTGTTGGGAAGATATTTCTCAAACAGAGTAATTAGCCAATTTCTAGGAGAGTGGGTCATAATGAACAATAATTACAAGAATTATGGTAGCATGGATTAGTTTCGTAAAATGGACCATTCCTAATTTTATATTGTAAGGACGTCTCTTCATATTTTCACGTATACGTGTTTAGTAATTTAAGATAGGAATAATTCTTTGTATTAGGAGTTTGGGTCGTGTTTTGTAGTGCATGGCGTAAAGTACCAATCTTTGACTTGGAAAAGCTTACTGATGGGTCATACAAATGTGAAGCAAGAAAAACGTTGCAAGTGTGAAATTAGAGTTTCGTGATATGTGTTAATTAGGTGATTGGAGGAATATTAGTTGTGGTATTTGTGTGTTTAAGAACCCTTCAGTTGACAACAACTGTTGTCTTGAGGTCCTTGGAAAAAAGGGAAATATGGACCTCAAGCCAGAGTCACGCAGGTGTTGTTTAATTCGCTCAGTAGTGAGACCCCTTGCGTGTTACAATATTGTGTAATTGACTATAATTGATTTGAAGTCAGGGAACATATATAAATTAAATCAGTTAATTTGCCTAAATCCTCTTCCTATGATCCAAATTTAACATTCTTGTTTGTTTAAAGGGTAATCTCAGAGTAGTGGTTTGTATGTCATAGTGATAACAAGATAATTGTATACGATAAGTGGAGAGAACTTAAGTTGCTAAAATATTATAAATTATAACACTGAGTATCTTTTTCAAATATTTCTTTGGATAGCGTTTTGATACATTTTGTCATATTTAATTTACCTGAAATATAAGCGCTTGGGTCTTGTTTAACGAACGCTCGATACGTGCGTGTAACATATATACCATAGTTTAAATTTGTGATAACACAACCAATTTGAAGTGGAGTTTACTTGCTCTAAATCCGAATAGTAAATACATGAACGGAATATTTCATAAAATTCCAGACAATATTTCCTCATGTATTGTTGAGTTTTTTTATAGCTATATAACAGTATGTGGCATAGACACCTTCTGTAAATTGATACTTGAAAGTTTTCGGATTTGTGCGACATGACATCTATCTTCTTTATGCGTTAGTCATATCGTCTATTTTTATCTTCAGCAAGGGGGAGGGGGACTGGAATTATTATTCAAGCCGGAATATTTTTCTTCTTTGCACCTTATCAAAGACAGAAATGTTATAAAATATTAAGTGCCACATGAACAGACACGCAGATCACTTTTTTTTTTCTGGCAAAGGACCTAGAGGAAATATGTTTCTGAAATAAATGTCTACCATCATCACCACCACCACCACCACCACCACCACCACAAAGATAAAATTTCTATGTGTGCCTAAAAAATTATAGACATGTCAAAATTATACTAAAATCTCTATATACCATGTTATTATTATTGTTATATAAATAAATAAATAAATAAATATATATATATATATATATATATATATATATATATATATATGTTTGTTTGTGCGTGTGTGTGTTTGTGTGTGTGTATGTGTGCCAAATATATCAATATGAAGAGTTCGTCTAAATACTCTCATGTAGACTAAGTAACGAGTAGTACGACCACCATGATACAAGACTGAGTGCGCCTAAATTACTCATAGACATGTCAAATTTATAGTAAAATATCTCCCTTTGTCTCTGTCTGTGTGTGTGTGTGTGTGTGCGCGCCTAAAATAATGATAGACATGTCAAAATTATACTAAAATTTATGTATATCTTGTTATTATATATATATATATATATATATATATATATATATATGTGTGTGTGTGTGTGTGTCTGTGTGTGTGTGTGCCAAATATCATAATAAAAAGAGTTCGTCTAATTAATTTCATGTAGATTAAGTAACACATGGTATCTTTGGAGAACTTAATGATACAATTAGTACTTTTATCAGGAAAATGTTTGGAAAAGGTATAAAAGAACGTTAGACTGTGCACTATGCTGATATATAATTTCGTGACATTATAAATGCATTTACTTAAAATTTATCTTCTGAGTGTACTTAAGTCAGCTTGTGTACTGTTATCCTTTAGCTTTATTTTCATCTTCAAGGTGTAGAAAAACGAAGTGGCTATAATTATTTACCTAATAGTGTACATTTTCTCATTTATTTTCATGTTGGATGTGCAGTATTCATTCAGCTTTGGTAACAAAGATAATTTATATTTGATATGTAATATTTTCTTCTCTCAAATTAAGTTTTCGACTGTTAATTCTTTGTATTTGTATGACTGATTTTACTCTTCGAAACACGGGGGAAATAAACATTTCAATCAATCATTCTCTCTATCTCAACCGTGGGCCACATTTTAATATTGTATGTAATATTTCAGTATTTGCATTGTAATGACATGTGCGTTTAAATTAATTGTTCTCTGAAAGCTTTTGTGTGTGACTTGTTGCAGAGTTCAATAAATTGATTCAACTATAATACAACCTTTTTATGAGACAAACAACACGAACTCACAAACAAAATTAAACGCAAAAATAAGACAAATCGGGCTTACAAGGACAAGAGAAAAAAGTCGCATATGATCTGAGAACGTTGTACTGGGTAACTAAGAATGTATTGATGTGTATACGCAATTTACACAGCGGGAAAGAAACCAGGACAAAGATAAGGCACGTTTTAAAAATTGTTACCAGCGATTGTCACTATCTCAGGAGTTATGTTGTAAATTCATTATTTTACAATTCGCTCCGAAAGGAGGGGTACGTACTTAATTCATTACTTTTGAATGATCGATTTTACTGAGATAAATAAGTTTACGTATGTGATTAAACGCTCTGCGTGAGAAAATAAACGTTTCATTTCTTGATTTGGAACAACAATACCAATTTCTATGGACTTTAAACGATAATTAATACATAAAATTGAAAAAATAATAAATAGGGCAATCAGAGTACCCGATGTTGTCTTCTTGGGGAAATTTTATTGTTTTAAAATTGATACTCATCACCATGCAGAAAATTGTATAATGAGAGTGTAATAAATAAATAAATAAATAAATAAATAAATAAATAAATAAATAAATAAATCTATCTATCTATTCTTATGATCGTATCAGTCCGGTTTGGCTACTGTGGTGTATCCCAGGAGGTTCCCATCTATAAAAAACAATCAAATCATGATAAGCCATATTCAGACTGAAGGAAATTTTTGACGTCTCCATTTTATAGTATGTCCTGTAAGTAAACGGCCTGGGAATCAAAAGCAAGGGGCTTTTTAAAGACCGGACTTATAAACGAAATTTTGATAGCTGTATATTTTAAGACATTTTAGGCATTAAAAAAAAAGAAAGGAGAATAGTGGAAAATAAATCCCCCGAAATATTTGATTATATAATACGAAAATAATTTAATAATTTGTTTTAAATATAACACAATTGTATCTTCTTATTGACTTTAAAGTCACAGTGCGTTTGTTGTAGAGTCCTTTAGATAAGGTAGAAAATATAATTTTAAACAACTTGATTAACGACTTGTTTATCTAAAGTTTTGTACCATTATGGGTTAGACGCAGTGAACATTTTCTGATATTATATAAACCTTTCTAAACAAATACAATATTAAAACAACTTGTTTAAACGACTTGTTTTTCTAAAGTTTTGTACCATTATGGGTTTGACTCAGCGAACGTTGTCTGATATTATATGACCCTTTCCATACAAGTTTTAGGGTTAGAACAATGCAATGATTAGCGAATTTTCCAGATAATGTTGAAAAGTGGGATTTTTAACGCAAAGTTTACCTTGTTGTTTTGTTTCTTTTCCTTGGCTTATATTTCCCATGGATTCATCTTTTAAACCAAGGTGACGTGTGAGTATGTTTTACTTTTTATTTAAATAAAAACTAGGGAATCAACAATATTTTGGTTGGCATGCTTTAATCAGAAAGGAAGATATGTGTGTTATAATATAAAGTTTAGTATTAATTTTGATACTTGACACAATACGCGATACGAGTTCACGGAGGCCCTCCAAGAGGGTATCTATGTTCCACTTTTTCCTGTCATTTTATTGGTCTTTGTTTTGGTTGTTCTCTGAAAATAAAATCTATTCTTGCGTAAAAGAGGAACTTTTCCCTTTTTGGTAGAAAAGTAATCATGAAAGCAACTTGTTTCCTGAAAAAAATACCACCGCTCCCTCCCCAAACAGAGTCCTTGAAAAGCACCTGTACTCTCTCAATTGGCGCGGATTAAATAGAAGCCAAATAAGAAGTCTGGCTTTGGAATATTCTTTATGTGTTCTTATGCATAGCTTAATTTTAATCTGAGGATTAGATTGCTATATTCTCCTTATAAATTAAAGTATGTCCTGCATGTTGAACCCTCTGACTGTCTGCAGGGACCCTTAAACTTATTTGACTCCTGGTGATTTGACTGATTCATGCGTTCTTTTCCCACGATGATTCCACAGTTGATTTTACAAATTATTGCGCCCAATGCTACAGTGAGTTAAGTAGCTGATAAGAAAACCATCTGAGCGGTATTATTGACAAGCTACAACATTCACGCAAATAAATTTATGCCGAAAGAATCCAACTTGAGCCACCGAATGTATGCATGTTAGGTACATTTAAGCCATACTAAATGTATAAAATAGCAAATGACCTTATTATAATAGCTGTCAATGCAATACAAGTTTTTTTTAAACATATTGTCGGCAAAAGGGCTGTGTTATGTTTTAAACGAAACGTATTGCTTGTATGACATGGCAGTACATAAAACGGACATAAACTACTTATATAAAAATAACACATGACAGTTAAAGACGTTGAGAGAAGAAAGGAAGCAGCTTAAGAAATTGTAGTTAGAGATAAAAGTGAACTGTCTAAAGACATGGTACGATCATGTGGAATAATTAAAAAAATATGCACCAATATTCGGTTCATGCATTATAGTAGAAAAATCTATTGCAATCGAAAGGAAATATCTATATCAATTATTTTCTATTCTAAGCAGGGATATTCTTCAGATGTTATAATTTTTAATTTCCAGCTTTAATAGGACAAGGAGTTATTAGATCAATCCGTTGTATGAATATCTGATATAGTATAAAGGGAGTCATTTGTTATTTCCACTAACTCTCTTTTTTTAAATACGCTTTCTGTCAATGAGTAATGATATATGTAATTGATATTATTTGCTCTTTTGGTATTTTGCTACCAAAAAAAAGAGGAGGGAGTATTTATAAAAATACAAAGTATAAATTGTTTTACAATTATAAAAAAATACTAATTAACAGAAGAATTGTTTATATATATATATATATATATATATATATATATATATATATATATATATATATATATATATTGTAAGTTTTCGTCTCCATAATAAAGTACTCATGAACATATCTCAGACTCAAAGACATTGTCAATCATAACTTTTTTATCGAACATATTTCTAGTAATTAAAAACTGGTTATTAAATTTTACGAATAATTACGATCAGCTCATTATATGTAACAAAATGTTTAATTTTTAATTCCTCGACTCAAGCAAATGGCACAAGTTGATTTTGAAAGTTAGAACCAACGTTTCCCACCATGTAATCCTCAGCGCACGATCTCTAGACTCTTGTTATGGTGGTGAAACTAATATGACATTGATGCAAGTCTTGAGTGTACCACTGTTGTAAGATAGAATTTGAATTAATTGAAGTCCGACTTTTACCAAAATGTGAGTGATTTTTGGAAACAACTGGGTCGCGAAGTCCATGTGAATCTATACGTCTGAAGCCCAGACTGCTAATTAACAATCACTTTTGAGAATGATTCGACGAACATTTCTGAGGCAGCAAAAGCATGGCTTCGCGAATCATAAATACTTTTTTGCTCTCCTTGACTGTACTTACGATAGGTTTCACTGTACAACATAGAACAATTACATGAAAATATATCTCTCTATTTCGTTTTAACTGGAAGAAAAGGTCGATACTTTTATCAAAATAAAAAATATATCTAATTTATATCCTTTATATGACTCAAAAGTTTAGTTTGGTAACTTATCACCAATGATAGGTTGTATATTTCAGAATTCCAGAGTTTGACTGCAATCTAAAATTAAAACCGTTGTGATTATATAATAGCGCAAACTTATGTAGAAAAGTTGATAACAAACTGTAATGATAACTATGATTCTAACGGTTAGTGTGGCAATCATTATCAAACCTTTAAGAAAATGTTAAAATTAAAAGTTTCTACTCACCATGTCTCATAAATGAGTCCGTATTTTCTGGTTTTGTTCTTTGTGTAAGTAAAGCTAATATAAATAGGGAATTTAAGTCCATTCTATCAGATATCTTTTCTTCTTTTTTGTTTGAAAACAAATGTCCACGAAAATATAAAACGTAGCTGTTAACAACGGATACACAAAAGTATTTCCTTCGGCTGTTGTTCTGCCTCCAAAGCTATTCCCGCCTGTAGATGAGCCAATGCTTATATAAAATGTAGCACTAGGGTTGAAAACAGCTACGAACCTTCTTAGAGCGCCCTCTTTTATATCTTACCAAAATATGGATTACGTGACGTTCTTGATTGATGAAAGTAGATTGTGCAATTGATCGTCAATTTGACAAATGATTTCGCGATTCGAGTGCTTAGTATTTGTTTAATACGAATTCTAAATGCTTATAACAAAAAGTCTGCACATCCTGAATTTTGGAAATAATGTACTGTTACCACAAAGAGAATTGCATGTAAAGTTCTTCCCCGTATCAGACGGAGGTATTTCTATGGATGACTTTGTGTTACATATTAGACACTCCTGCCCCTTCAAACGTGGGGTACATTTAGGGATTGTAACTTTTCAAAGATTTCAGCAGTAGATTTCAAGTTAGTTTACTGCAATTACGGATACTGGGAAGAAATCGGAAGTAGAATATTTTAACGTGCGTAGGAAAAATTCCATTTTGATTGAAGGGCAAAACAGGCAGTTATTTTATTTGTTCCGTTATCTGCATTGGAACAGATATGAATAATGCAAAAAACTTTTTGGTGCAATCTGAGATTTGAAACTTAAATTTTTCAGTACAGATTTTGTAACGAATGGGCTGATGAATATACTTGGACAATTATCAATAATTTGGGTACACACATTTCGCTTACACCTGAACAGTATTCTACTTTCAGTCAACGAAGAACTTAATTTTCATGTTATATTTGGTTGTAATATACTTTGAGATCAACATGTTCAGTTGGAGAAGATATGATTTAAGATCTCCATGTTAAATGAGAGAGTAAAGATAAAGTACAACGATTGTATTGTCTTTCCATTAAAGAGTAACTTTTCGGCATTTACAATATAGCTCACATGTAGAAATACCTTACTGATGTTAATCTGTGTCTAACGTAAGCTCTGGTTTAATAGATAGTAAGGAAGTGACTTCAAGGTATTTATAAAATAATGTTCTCATGTATAGAGTTTGCATCCCTAAAGACTCTTTTTAGGTGGGTAACTAGCCTCTACGGTGATGAATTTACCAATGTGGAGCTCAAGCTGGTTGCTAATCCTACACTAGTCAACCAGAATCGGCTATTTTTAACAAATTATATTGAGACAAAATTAACACATGCATTACTAACACAGATATTGACAGAAAGACTGTTTAGGGTTCTCTTTCTTGAGCTGTATCTTGTAATCTTTTCTTAAGATTCGAAAATGTAATGCAATCGTCATACTCATTATAAATCAATAGTATAATCTATCATTTTTAATCCAATATGGCGGCCAAAGACGTCATGCTAAAATTGTCTGTTGAAATCAAGAAGTTATTTTTGGTGAAGAACTTATGATCATCTTACCCTCAACTACCCTTAACCCTTCAATATCCTCTGCAGATTTTCCTGTATATAAAGGTGAACTTGAATGTTTATCGAGTGGACCATCTGCCAGGGACAACAACTGCATTACAAACCATGGACAACCAGTCCACTTCGGAATTATAAGTAAAGGTAAATAGGTTTATTAGTCCTTAGAGATTGAATAGGGTTACTGATACTTATGTGGACAATGTAAGAATAATGTTTTACGATTGTCTCGAGATAAACTGAGAAAGACAACTAACTAATTTCGACCACATTATTGATGAACAAATCGAGCTTAAAGTGTGACACGAATGTATTTGGACTCCATTTTCGCTCCAAGAAGAAAAAGATAAATAATTTGGTAACAATGAAAGTATTTTGAATGTGTCTCTATTTCTGAAGTCGCTCGTATATTATGAAAAACTACGAATACACGCTATACACTAACATTGCATTTGATTAACGACATGTACACTCTGGTTTCAATAAATATCTTAAATTTTCTTCATCACATTGAGAGGTAATTTATATATATATATATATATATATATATATATATATATATATATATATATATATATATATATATATATACACACACACACACACAAACGTATGTATACCATTTAGCAGTCATTGACGATTACAATGTGAGTCATTATTTGTACAAATTGTCAGGAAAAGTTTGCATTGTACTCTCAGATAAGAGGATTCACTAAAATACTAACATTTGATTAATTATCTTCTTTTTCAAAAGTTACAAAGACTGAATAAATTCCTTTGCGGAAAGTTACAAATTTAAGGCTATATTTGCATATATTTTCAATTTTTAACTTCCCCAAAAATCCCAGTATTGTTAAATCTATCATTTGCAAAACACATGAACAATTTAAATTGTGAAACTGTGCAGTTCCTTATACCAAAACTTTTGTCATCAGCATAATCTCTCTCTCTCTCTCTCTCTCTCTCTCTCTCTCTCTCTCTCTCTCTCTCTCTCTCTCTCTCTCTCTCAGGCATATTGTAATAATAATAATAATAATAATAATAATAATAATAATAGTAACAGATATGTATTTTCTTTTAATTATATTATATATTTTTGTCCTAAGAAAAACATTTTAATTTAATATAATACAATATTTACGTCTAACATACTTAACATAGCCATAACAATAAATAAATAAATAAGTAAACAAATAAATAAGAACCAAATATGCGGAATGTCTAAATATAAGTTATTTCATTAAAACAATCCAGCTAATTTTCCATGTTGTACTTTTCCTTTATTGTTATTTTCCCATTTAAATAACATAATATGAAAGAAAGTTTTTGAAATCTTTCCTAGTTTTGTTTAAACTTTTTTGCTAACTTTTGTGCTGACTGATATAGCTGTAGGGTAGATAACACTAAAAAATGATACTTTTCTACAGTAAATTATAATGGAATCCAGGTAAGTCATTGTTTATTGTCTTTTGAATCATCACTTTTGGATACATAGATATATACATATATAGATAGACATGCACACATATAGCATAGATAGACTGACAAATTGGATATTAATACAGAAAAAAGGCAAAGACGCTAACAGCTTCTGAACAGAGAAAAATGGATACATTGATTAATATAAAGATATCTTGAGAGTATTATGTACTCTGGTAATTACTATAATTTGAAGTACATACTAGTTAATAATGACTGTCAATATCTTTAGGAATCTAGTTAAGCAAGCTGAAAGAAAATCTTGAAAATGACATAATATGAAAGAAAGTTTTTGAAATCTTTGCTAGATTTGTTCAACATTTTTGCTAAAACTGGTTCTCACTGTTATAGTGTTAGGGTAGATATTTTATGTAATGGTAAATTATGGAACATAATATTTTACTTCAGCAGATTATGATGGTAAGTAATTTTTTTATTATCTTTTAGATCTTCACTTTTAATATGTAGATTGAGAAACCGGCACACGGATATATACAGATTGATAGCAAAGAAGAAAGGACAGAAGACATGTAGAAATATACATATATAGACTTACAGAGATCACCAGGCAAAAATATAGGATAAGATATTTGTACTCAGATAATTACTATAATTTGAGACAGTTATTTACTCAGGCAATTACTATAATTAGAATTGAGATAGTTATGTACTCAGGTAATTACTATAATTTGAAGTACATAATATTTAAAAATAAATGTTAATATCTTTAGGAATCTAGTTATACAAGTTGAAAGAAAATCTAGAAAATTTGTCTATGTTTTTTTAAGTCCCTCACCACCAAAACGTTGATTTTCATCTATTTTCTTTATCCACTCTTTGCCAATGCAATTAACGGCTGCATTACTACATCGATAAAATGAAGTTCCGCAATTTTACAATAATTTTAGGACATCGACTTTTTTGTTCGTGCATATAATGCTTAAAATTGTGCATTATGTTAATTTATTGACTGTTTATAGAGAGTTTTATTTTCGTTACAACATTTTGATACAGTGAACATTGTTGGAGTGGGGGTACTGTAGAAACATCACAGAGCGGTCGTGTCCGACAGACCTCAGAGTGTACCATATTTAAACCAAATATGTTGATGATTCTGAGTTTACCTTTAAAGAAGGATTTTGGTTCTTTATTTTGTTTATTTCTGCATTCAAACGTGAATTGTATGGCCTTGGCAAACGTGCAGTCTTTTTCAGTAACGGATGCTGCAGCCAAATTTTGAGTGTAGCTTAATTTCGACTTGCATCAATACTCATCTATCCACGATTTCTCTATTGTTTTCTAGCATAATTATGATTCTGATGAGAGTTAAAATTGCTGCTTAAAAACAATTTTTTTTATTATATTTAATCAAGAGATTTCCCTAAAAAGCTGGTACCGGATGTCGTATAGTGTAACAGGTATACATTTTTGGATGAGTGACACTGAATATAGAATGTAAACAGGTCATCTAAGTTCAGTCACTAACAATTTGCACCAGTCATGTGGGTAACTATTTTTTTAAATGTCAATACTTGAAGGCAACTTTTTGTTGTTTGGAGTTCGTTTTTAGGCATTTTTTGATGCCACCTCCTCATTTATTACAATATTGACATGTTTTAACAACTGTTCATCCTGATGGAGAGAGAGAGAGAGAGAGAGAGAGAGAGAGAGAGAGAGAGAGAGAGAGAGAGAGAGAGAGAGAGAGAGAGAGAGAGAGAGAAGGATCAGGAGTGGAAGAAAAATGAAATAGGCCTAAATATGGAAAAAGGAGTTTGAATAACATGCATACATCATTCAGAAAAATGACGCAGTCGCGTTCTCAAGGTGTCAAGAATGTAGATGTCTTCCTAAAATAGACAAACTCAGATTTACCAAATAATGTAGCAAATTCATCAAATGCAGCCAGTGTATGAAACCAAAATAGTCAGTGTATAATTAAATATCCGCAGTTTGAAAATAAATAAAATATAATGACTGTTTTGAAACAATACATTTGAATGACATAGAACAGAAAACATAAATCAGACACGACATAGCACACAAAACAGCTGCCATGTTGAATAAAACACAATGAATGTATGACAAACTAAAGTCAACAAGCCCCAATACTTTACCATGTAAGATTAGAAAGAGGCCGCAGAAATGGTTGATCAACCATACGTTTCTTTTTGAAGACAATCATCACAGAAGTTCCTATTCTGAATCACCCCCTAAGCCCTCAAAGATCATCTCTGATGAAGGGTATACGCTTAGCAGATCTTGACAAAAATGTTAAATTCAGAACTTTCAGGGGCGCAACTATTGATGGTCTCTGTCAAAAACCTGGGTCGAATGGATCTGTGTCTATAACATACAGTCATTTTGCATGTGGGTGGAAACGATGCTAGCAACCATGTACGCCTTAACCAGTTCAGACTCAAATATAAATCGTTGCTTCATGACCTCCTTCCCACACATTTCGATAATTGTATCGGGGTCAAATTTCAGGACCTGATGTAGCTTTTAAACCTTTTGACACGACCCTAATAGAGGTATGCAGACAACTGAACATCAGTTATGTAGGCGGTCATAACTCATTTTAGCTAGCTTCAGAAAAAGTCACAATGTCTCTGTGAAACAGAGACAAAATATATCTTCATGACAGTGGTACATCACCACTTTTGAGAAACATACACAGTCTGTGCCCTATCCTAAAGCCGGCATCAGGATTACACTTTTTGCACCAAGAACAGACACTTTGGCATCTAGGCGGCCACTACATTTGCGATCATACCACTTGTCAAGTCTCGCTACACCTCATTCAGATCAGACTACTCAACGCAGAGGAGGCATCATACGTCAAAATACTACCCATATAGATGACCGTAACAGAGACTTTGGTCGTAGACGTTTACGTAACGTGTACAACAGACATAGGTCAAATTATAGATTTTATGATAGCCAGACAACATTTAATGACAGATTGTACCCTTCAGTAAATCGTGATAAATCCCGTATGCTGAATTACAAGGACATAAATAGCTTTTATAAGGAGTCTAAGTCTAGATGTCATCGACGGTGACCCACTCGGTAACTTCTTTTCGACCTTAAGGTATATATGTCCGGAATGCAACCTTTCAGAATGTACCGTTGTGTTGCTTGCCCTCTAGATTTAAAAAATCCCTATTCCTCATCTCTAAAACGATTCTCTACATCCTACCTTCGTAATCATTCTTTTGTAATGAATTGAATTTTTGTTGTTGATAAATTTATATTCAACGATTCTTCGTTTGATGTTAAGGTTCGTGATAGGGGTTTTGCATATTATAAATCTAAATATTAGATACATTCCAAAAATTCATGAACTTAAATCAACAATTGCGACGTCTTGTATTATCGATATTTTTGGTGGTCTGTGTGAAACATTTGTGGACAATTATATTGATAATTTCTTGATTACTATTAAAGGTTACAGTTTGGAGAGAAAAGACAGAGTGCACCAAATCAGTGGTGGGATAGTTGTTTATATTCCAGTCATTTAAAGTACAAACGTATATTAGATCTTGAAAATGATACCGTAGAATCTATATGATTTCACTCTATAAATGAAAAACCCTTTCTTTTTTGTTCAGTTTACCATCCCCTAAACTCTTCTGTTACTTCGGTTGACATTTGTTATACTGAAATTGAACGTTCAACTGGCTCAAAGTCTAATATGGAATTTATCATAATGGGCGATTTTAAAATAGATCTTTTGAATTAAAATACTAAAAGTAGCATGATATAATTCTCTCTCATGACGTTACCTAACTTGCTAATAGAACAACAAAGGTAGCTGAGTCAACATCTACTTTGATTGATCATATTTACACTACTCACCCGCAGTCCAAATCCGAAAGCATTATACTCTGCTTATCTCTAAGAAACCATTATCCGGTCTGCGTGTCGCGAAATCTGTTCGTCAAACAATACAAAATGACTCACAAAAATATCACATATCATTCAATAATTTTGATAACAATTTGTTCCTTTATGAACTATCCTCAGCGTTCGAGACCACATCATTTTTATCACTCGAACAGGACAATGGATTAAAAGTTTGGTCTGAGAAATTTTTATCCTTACTTAATTAACATGCTCCACTAAAAAGAGGTGTGAAAATTTGATTTCAAGGTATGTCTCTATCATCATTATTTTCATGAAATTCATATCAGACATTATGTACGTATATATGTCTCTGATATCATTATTTTGATGAAATTCATTTAAGACATGTAGGTACGTATATATGTGTCTGATATTGTTTTCATGAAATTCATATCAGAAATGTATGTCGCTGATATTATTTTCATGCAATTCCTATCAGGCATGTATGTACATATACATGTCTCTGCTATCATTATTTTCATGACATTCATAACATACATGTCTGTGCATATATATGTCTCTGATATAATTATTTTCATGAAATTCATGATATAAAAAATTCTTATTTTAATCAAAACTTTTTGTTATGACACCGTAAATAGTGTGGACCTATATAAGCCATCCAAAGCAAAAAGATCCTTATTGATGAAAATAATTTTTTTCTTACTACTGCAATATATATATATACATATATATATATATATATATATATATATATATATATATATATATATATATATATATATATATATATATATATATTATTTTCTGCATTGTTTTAAAAGCCATTTTATTCTTTTCCAGTATTTGCTTTTTTCCATTGTCAGAACGATTTATTTAGAATTACAAAATATGATGTGATGTTTTACGTGGTCTAGGTAATTATGTCATAAGTCTGATATGACCTTTATGCTTGGCCTGACTGATATTATAAATTGATTTTATTTATTTAATTCCGATTCAAATATTAAATTCTCCCACGCATTAGTGCTGCAGCTAAAGAGAAAAACTTAAAACATTTGGCAAACATGTAATGGTAAACATATAACAGAAAATTGTACTATTTATCAAACGAAAACAATACTTTGGGGTAAATTGCATGAGGCTAATGTTCATCATAAGAAGTGCACTCCGCCAAAGTCGTAAAGAATGTCACTATCATGTGTATGCACATGCTAGAAGAGTTTACTCCATGAATATATTTTAGGAACGCTCCGCTGAGGAGGTTCATTATATCTCCCAATATGGTCGCGCTGCGCAAAGCACATGTAAGTTCGAATTTTTAGACTGGTTTAACCTGCAAAGTTAAGTGGTGACGGAGACATCAAACATAGATGATGTTAAATTCCAGGTAAATAATGATTTTCTGGGCAGGTTTTAGTAGTCACTTTCTGCCTACAAGACATGTTGAAATTGAGACATGCATGGTCAGCACCGAATATTTTTTGTGAGTTTTCGACCAAAAAGAGTAGTTTGCCCTTATTAAAGCAATACAGTAGATCTTTTCTTGAAAGACCAACACTTCTGCCAAAATATCATGGTCTCTCAAGACAGGTGGTCTCTCATAACAGGTTATAACACTATGCTATCAATAAATCCGTGCATTGAGAATCTGGTCTCCCAAGACATGCGGTCTCTCCTAGCAGTGTTCTTTCAAGACTGGTTTTACTGTAGCATGTACATTTATTACGTCAAATATGGAATACTCCAAGAACATTCTTGCAAATGGAACTTAACCTGAAACAAACTTGAATATAATATTTTGTTATTTATACGAAATAATGTCTGCCTGCCCACCACTTACTTAAAATCCCATTGGATGGTGTGTAAAGGCTGAGACCAGAAACTCAGTAGACCTATGCCCGTATAATATTATGTATGTAATGTATGTATTGTAAGTAAGCACTAATATGCCTTGCATTGTGGGATTTAACGGGGAGGTACCTGCACCATGGTGATTCAGCTAAGTCAATAACTGCAGAGGACACAAACATATTTTCACAGATGTTAAGAGCTTAAAGTTCGGTTTTGTAGCGTGAGGATTCGACCTTAAAATTCCACAATGTTTCTGCCAGAAAGCTCTTAAAACAAGAAAATAAACCTGTAAATTTGAAGCACATACCAAGAGTCATAATTATTTTCCTACAAAGAGGTCTCTTGATAGGAAATTTGTTATATAAGTAATTATACAAACATATATCGCAACACTAGTTTACAGATAATGTTGTATGTAGACAAACAGCAAAACAACTGTCAATAATACTGACAAAAAGTTCAGGTTAGTAGAGATGCAAATCATGGTCAATTATGGCAGTTTCCAGTGAGTTATTTTCAGATGTTTGGGGATTATTGGGATCAATATATCGAATATATTAAATAGTATATATATTGAAGAGTAATCAAAATTAGAAATTGAATAAGTTGGAGTATAACAGCTCTTTTACATACATTAACACAAACGAGCAACTGTTGTGAACGGCCTCACTGTTAGCTATCCCCGTGTTTACATTGGTGATATCATTATGCAGTAGACCTATTAAAAACAGAGGTAGAAGATGCCATCTGTTCGCTATTGATAAGCGCCTGAGATGAAAGGAAATATCACGTTTGTCTGTGCTGTCTAGCATACCCAGCTGTGTTTACTGAGGTGAGGGTGGAACGTCACTAAACTATCGTCAAGTATGTTTTTGTACATGATTTTGGACATAAGTTTTTTGCTTGTAATCTCATACGAAAAGTGCAAGTGACAAAGTTTTTTTTTCAAGACGGCTACTGCTAGCTTCTCAGGTAGGTCCCATCTTAATAGAATGTAAATTATATCATCGATCAGAAACATTTTTGATATTTTGACATTTTCGCAGAAAATCGAAGTCCGTAACCATTCCCAATATCTATGTAGTTTTGAATAAAGTAATAAAACATTTACCCATAATTTGCCATCATGCATGCCTTGTGTTCTTTTTCCATTTAACTTTGTTGGTTAAATTAGTGCCAAATACAGATCTTACATGTTCTTTATTTAGGTAGCATAACACAGTTTGTCTTTTAAAAAATAAACCCAAGTTAACAAGTATTAAATGAAATTAAAAAAGTGGCAGTCCTAGACTGATATACATGACATTACTAATAAGTTTGGAAATTACTCTCTTAAACGTGGCATCCCTTTAGCATGGGGGAGCAGTATTTTCTATCCTATAGAGATATTTCTGAATGCAAACTCTGATCTCAAATGTACACTTTAGATGGCCGATGCCAAACTTCAAAGCTTGGTGGGCATTTTGTCTGCAGAGATTTAAGGTCTGAATTGACATAAATTTAAGCAGCTTTGTTCATATATGCTTTTGAAATGAGAAATGAACAGGTGCCGTCCATCTAGATTTTGCAAAATCTTACACAGTGCAAAACTACCATTTCAGCCTCAGACTGAAGTAGCTTTGCATTTCAGCTGCAGTGTGGTATCTACATCAGGTTGCAGTACCTTGTTCTGTAGGAAAATCTCAATGATCCATATCAATTTGGAAAACAACACATTCACCAACCATTGTGTCCATAGATATATGTCTATCTTGATTTCGTACACATCTACGTACATCTTAATTTAAGGTAACTTTTAAGTTTAAAGATTTTACTGGGGCCAACTTCATGAAACTGCTACCTTAGCACGACCATATTGGAAGAGAGAGAATGCAAGCCCAGAGGAAGCTAACTATCCTAATATGTACATACATATGATTGTGACATTGTGTTTGATATCATCAGTGTGCGCTTATTATGATGAGAGTAACTTGACTAAATTTACCGAAAAAATAATTTCTTAAGCCCACTGTGCGGGTATTACATCAAATACTGTATATAGATTTATCAAATAACAAACATAATGCAAAAAATGAGCAACTGTTATCCCCAAATTGCATCTAATTGTTGCTGATCACAATCATTAAAATATGAATTCTCAGTCTGCTACGTGGTGCGAATGATGTATGTTTAGACAATTTAACCTTATCAAATGACACATGCAGTCCTTGATCAATCTGTTGACTGGATTTGTGAAATGCGATCATGGAAAGCAACCTTTACGAGAAGTTGGCAGTAATTGTCCTGTACACTTACTGATAAAGCAAATAGAAGAAACATAGTATTGATATTATTTCTGTATATTTTTCATGTGATAATGAACTTATCTATTTATAATTTGTTTTAATCAGTAACCAAAATTGTATGGATTGTGTACAAATTATGCGTGAAGAAGAATTTCCTTAGCACCTATAGAAATGTAGAATTCTTATATTTGTTGTAATTAATACCCATCATAATAAATATAGTGTTCACAAGTTTAATACAGACAAAAAATTATAGAAGCCATCCGAGGAACGTAGACTTGTATTACATCCCAACCGGTATCACCAGCGAGATGTCCTGATGCGACATCACTAGAAGTAAAAGGGAGTTAATTCAGTTTGTCTCAGAGCACATGGAGAGAGCCAACATGGTGAGGCCCTGCGATAATTAAATGTTGGCATATATCTTGATCATTTGATTAGCGACGGCTTTGAAAATTGATATAGCTTAGAGTTTAATGAAGATTAATATAGTGATAACAAATGTGAAGGCTGGATTTTCCCTTAAAATACAAAGTTCACATTTTGTACACATTGCGATCAGAAGAAGAGTTGTTTGTGCTTTTTAATGTTTGTTGCGTAAATCTGTATCCCTTAATAGGGCCCTACTGATTAGAAGCTGTCAATGAACAAGAAGAGCACGTGATATTCAAGTGGGTAAATCTTCTCCTATTGCTTTTTTTTGTTATGATAATGTTCCCACTTGCACTCTTATCAGGAGTAAAGAAATTAAATAGAAACGGACAATTTATATCTATTTATTCAACATGTCGTGGGTGTTGGACATGGTTTATGAACTTTGTTTTCTGTGAAAATATCAAAATGTGATAAATTTTTATCTAATCAGTGATGTAAGTTTATGTTGTATTAAGACGGAACATTTGGAGAAGTTGGCAGTAGTTGTCCTGAACCAACTGTCACTGGTACTTTTCTAGTACATTACAAATTAAAAACTTACAGCCAAAAAACATTTGCGGAAATCTAACAATTTACATATTTTAGCTGTATCAGTATGTATGCTAGTTCCAGGTAAGGGGAGTTCTTAAATTTATAGTTACTGATGTGCGAGCGAAGTATTGAGTATCAGCTCCTAAATTGATTTTTAATATCATAAAATAAATGTTTGAATATTATACATTTTATTTTTATATCATCAATTGCTATATATATATATATATATATATATATATATATATATATATATATATATATATATATATATATATATATATATATATATGATATCATACATTTGAATTTATGCATAAGAAATGTAAAATCATGATACTTTAAATTTTAATTGATGTTATCATAAACTAACTAATCCTATCGTATTTTAAAAAAAAAATTTATGGTCTCATAAGCTGAAGTTTGATATAAATTAATTGATAAATAGTGAAAGAGCATTGTAGAAAATAGTAACTGAGTAAGGATATATTTTCCTAGTTTAAAAGCTGCATTTTAACTCATCAAAAAAGTATCATTAATGGGCTTCATGTTTTAAATAAACTTTGAGATAATGCGAAATCTTTGAAGTTTTCAGAAAATTAATTCTCAGAAATTTTGTATCATAAACGTTTTTCATCATAAATCAATAAACTATTTTTTTAAAAACCCAATTGCTTTACCAAATTCATGCGAATAATCTTTAGCACACACAATAAATTTGTATATCTGGAGATTATTTTTCATTTCACTCTAGACCATTGTAAATTACTCTAACCGCATAGGTTTTGTGCATAGAAGTTAGATTCAATTTTCTGTTAAAAGTTCAATAAAGCTTTGCACAGCTAATTGTACAGCCTGTTTATGACTGTACATGTCAGTCATTGACTGCTTATCAGTTATCCCAGTGAACGGCTGGCCAATTGGTCAGCCAGTCATTTTGTGGTTACCTGTATACTATTTTTTTGTCCAAGTGTATCTGACTGAACTCTGACACCTGGACAACATTTCCTTTAAAGCATGTACAAATCCGCCTTGATATAACTTTTCTTTTTCTTTTGCCCTATTTTGACAAAATTGTAATTAGTATCTCAACATTGATATTGAAATATGTATGCAAAATTTCACACCAAAATGTTTTAAAGAAGTTAATATGCTAATTGATGGACGGACTTTGGCCATCAGATACATTCTAGTAATCTCAATGGTACAGATTTTGAGATAAACTTATAATATTGTTAAAGCTCTCTACCCCTGTTTAATACAAATCACAGCATTTTTATCTCAATAAAAATGAACTATATTTCAGTATTAGAAGGCATAGTGCCAGACAGTGTCATATTCCCAATATCAGAGATGGCCTTCCATATTGTGCCATTAAACAGTTGTTTGTCTGGGTCAGGCCAGTTGGAGATAAAAGAAGACCTTACACACAGGATTTTTTTTAATACTACATTTTATTTACAAGTATGTATGGTGGACCCTGCTTCAAGCGCTTAGATCCAGATCGGTCATCACATAATATGTAAGGAGATCCGGGTGTATGCTTTTTGCTTCTAATCACGAATCAGAGTAAACGTCAGTATCTAACAGCATGTTATGTATCACAATTTGGTTGGTGTTTAATAGAACTTTCAACTCATTCTTAGCTATATCATGCTGTGGAAATGGGAGGTAAGTGCCTTTCGCAAGGATACACTGAGGCAGCTGACCCAGGCTGGCTAGGATGTATGTTGAAACCTGTGACCCTTGGATTATGCATATGATGCTTTACCAAGTGAGCTACTATAGTTCCCTATCCTGTATATAGCTTGGCGCACACTGTGCAATAGGAAATATATAGGTCTTTCAGTGTCAAATTTCAAATATTTATTGTAGCTGATTTGGTCCATTTGGTTCAAGCATTTTGGAGAAGATTAAGTTAAAATGACACCGAAGTCTAAAAATATGTATGGTAAAAATAAATAGGAAATCTAACAGTGAAAATTCCATCAAAACCTGTTTGATACTCTTTGTGATATTTAAATTTAAAATGTTTTAGGAGAGGTAGATTCAGTAAGAAAATAATTAATACTCATGAGTTTAGATGAGGATCAATATTTTTTCAACAAGAATATCAATTAAAAAACAAATTAACATTGCAAATTTGCAAAAAATGTTTAACAAATACACATGAAGTGAATTAATGTTTGAAAGGGACCCCTGCTTGGCCAATTCCAATGTGATACTTATTTTGCCCTAAGGACAACATAAAAATGATATTCAGTGCAACAAATTTCCTTGACGATCCCCAGAATTTTAAAATGGACTATTGTTCTTCATATAGACAAGTGGATCAATCGCCCATCAAGAAGGTCATTGGTTTCTTAGATCTCTGTATACAACTCTGTTGTAATCAAACTATTAGTTCTGTGCATTTGATTATATTTTCTAATTATTGTCTTATTTTTTAAAAAGATTTATTTTTCTAATGAACACGTTTCATTTGCTATTCATGTGAATATTTTCTGATGAACACATTTTACTTGCCGTTCATATGAATATTTCCTAATGAACACATTTCACTTCCCGTTCATGCGAATATTTTCTGATGAACAAATTTCACTTGCCGTTCATGCGAATATTTTCTGATGAAGACATTTCACTTGATGTTCTTATTTTAGAAGATTTATTTTTCTAATGAACACATTTAATTTGCCATTGATGTCAATATTTTCTGATGAACACATTTCACTTGCTGTTCATGTTAATATTTTTTGATGAACACATTTCACTTGATGTTCATGTGAATATTTTCTGATGAACACATTTCACTTTCTATTCATGCAAATATTTTCTAGCAAAAGAATTAATGGTAAACCCTTTAAGCAATTTTATCAGAGGAAGTAAAGTTTTAAGATACAATAAAGATTATCCAATGCAAAAGAGGGTTAATAAAATGCTTCTGGTATCAGTCTGGTTAATTCTTTTACTCCCAATGGCTTGCTTTAGTGGAGTTGTATATCATCTTATAGTGTGACCGCCTTAAAATGAAGTACATGATACATATAATTTTACTACCACTTAATGAAATGTGACCAATAAACATACTCGCCTTATAACAGGAACCGGCTGTAATAAAGGGCATTATAATGTGGAAGTACTGTATAAACTTTGAGCAGCATAATAGGGTATATCAGCCTATTTACTAAGAAGACAAAAATTAAAACTATAAGGCTTGTGGGGTACAAAGAGTATTATAAAATGTGGAGCATTTATTATGGCGCTGTCTTGGTAACATGATCACAACATTACTTACCTATTCATGGTAGATGATATGCCATAAGGGTACGAGGAAGATGAAAACTAGGCCATCTTAAGATACTAAGGGAGATTACTCGAGTCACCCTGTAATTTTAGCTTCAGGGGAGAACACGTGAATTTTTGAAAAAAATGACTGAATGCAATTTATTAAAATATGTAATCATACAAGATTCTTATGACCCAGATTATGAGAATAACAGTAACATGTTCTAATTCATAAGGAAAGGTGTACATTTTTTATTGAAATAGATGTCATTATTTTTTAGTCCCATGGACCTGTATATATACTGTACATAGCAACTTGTAGTCAAGTACGCTGTACATTTATCTAATATGTGTTTTATCTTAATTTTCATCTAAACTTTGATCTATCTATCTATATATCTATCTCTCTGGCTATATATCTGTATGTTTGTATGCGTGTCTATCAATCAATCTATCGATCTGTCTTTCAGTTTTGTTTCTGAACCTGCCTGTCCTTAATTTTTTCTTTCAATCTATGTAAACACTGGCTCAAATTGTATATAAAGACCACTTATGTATAGAGAGTAATTTCAGCTGGTTCCCCTAAGTGGTAATTGTTCAGTTGTGTTTACATTTACTGTGTAATTTAGAACAAGAAAAGGAACAATATACTCATGAATGCAGTTCGACGTGCACTCTATAAGTGATCTAGTTTGGTTCCAACACTCGCCTGATACCACTATATGTACTTCACTAATAGCTCATTTGAATCCAAATAAAAGCTTACTAGCCTGTACAATATACTTCAGTTTGGGCATCAATTAAAACACTCAACATTTCAGTCTGGATGCCACGCAGGACATCAAGATGGAATGACTAGCAACTCCCCTAAACCAGTGGAGTACACATGCCGAAGAATATTTTTGTATGCCTCCAGTCAGTATCGTAATACACCAAACATTTTGATCTACTGCTAGATCAGGCGGCCTACGATCATGGTGGCCCATATCAGCCCCCATTTATAATACTACCTAAAAAAAACCCGTGGCCTATCTGCTCTTTGCAGTGTGTGGCATCTTGATTTGGCTTTGTCCATCTGTCTATCCGCCCTGAAAAGCTTTTTAGAAAGACTGCAAAAATAACTCGATGTAGACAAATGAAATTCTACTAGCATATTTGTACCTGTATGTATATGACCTGATTAGATTTTCAGGCCATTACAGCAATTTTTCAATTTTTTCCATATTTTTGAACTTTTACAACTTTGACATTTTTTACCAAAATCCTGCTAGTACAATTTTGCAAAAACCACTTGGAATAGTCAAATAAAATATGGTAGGTTTAATAATATTTATATATAAAAATGATTACATATCAGGTCATTAAAGCAATCTTGAAATTTGTAACAGATTTCTTAAAACTTTTTGAGCTTAGACTTGTTTGGATCAAAACCTTGTTTGCATGATAAGACTTCTTGTGGTAGATATATTAAATTTTTGTATGTATTTTTTGGAAGCATATGTAAAGTACTTGTTTAGATTTTCATACTGTTATAGTAATTTTTCAAAACTTTATAAATTGTTAAAATTTTTAGACTAATGCTTTTCCAAGGAGGGCACATGTGTTTTACAAACACAGATCTAATTACTTTAATATCAACAAATTGATTAGGAACAATGTAAATATACGGTGAATGACATAGCTTACTTGCAAATTTGCACAAACATCTTTTCGGTTCACCTTCTCATGACTGCTCAAAAGTAATATTCAGTTCTAAGTTGACAAAATTGTGATTATATCAAGGTTTCTGATGTATGGTGTAAATTTTAACGGGTTCCGAGAATTAAATTAATTCACTGTAGACATCATGCAAACACATTTTATTTTAGAGTGAACTTTGTAGAAGATAAATTGTTAAAGTCATACTTTGCAAGGGAAAGCATATTGTGGAAACATTTCTCATCCAACGTGGGAGTTTTCCTCAAAAATGTATATTTGAAATAAAAATATTTTATAATGGTTGTGATTTTTTAATTTTCAAGTAAGGAATTCATCTTTGTGGAATAAGAGTATGACATCTGACAATCATTTGGGGAAATATTTGATAATTTGGGCCAATCAATTTAGGAAAATTTGGTCGATTTGGAAACAAACGCTTAGAGAGTTTGTTTGCTAAAATTGGGAAGTTCTGCATGATTTATAAATATTTTTCATTTGGAGAGGTGGACCCAATACAGGAGCTAAAATAGGTACCGATCCCAATTTAAAGTGTTCCAAAATCATGCTTAATTCCCTTTTTTTCCTCCTTAGAAATTAACTCCTTGTTTATTAATTTTTTTTCTTCTTAAAATGATGGCCCAATGACCCAAGAAAACTTTATGCATGGGTATTGACACTCGAGGACCCCTAAAAGATCCATGCAATTGTATATATTTGACTTATTACTGAATTTCGGAATTGACAAATTCAGTCAGGTTCTCAGAAACAGATATATTTGCTGCTGCATCGTGTCAGAGAACCAGTGTGTGTACAGAAATTGAACTTGCAGTTCCGGCTTTATTTTATTCTTAGCAGTATTATACTTTAAAACTACAGAGAAACAAAAAGCATCAGATTGTTTGAAACAATCTTATTCATCTTTTTCTTTCATTTTCTTTAAGTTGTTTCCCTTGTGTGCATGGCTTGATTTTATTTGGAGGGATGCAAGCTCGGTTTTGAAAGAGACCGAGAGGCATTCTTTAAAGTCATATTTAAAGTCATATTTTGTAGTTCAATATACCTGAAAACTGCTTGCAGTCTTGTCACAGAAGTAACTTTACCAAAGATGAGTATATATCTGGTTAGTTTTCAAAACGAATATAATGAAAGATTAAAATGTTTTATTGTCAAATTTGTTTTGAGCCTTTTCCATCAGAATCCAGGTAAGCTCCATGTATATTTATAAAAGTTCACTGTGTTGATCTTTCAACATAATGTTACAATATTGATGTTAGAAATAAATGCCACAGAATATTCTCTACTTCAAGGTACATTGTAAGCTCACTATATGTAGATTTCAATGAGACATAGGCCATTAGCTATAACGAGGACGATTGGGAATCGCAGATTTTGGGTTATGCTGTGTTTTTTCTCCTTGCAGAAGTAAACAGATTTTGAAATAATTTTAGAATACAGGATTTACAAATTGTAATAAAACAAGTTACTTAAATTAGCAAAATAGTGCACATTAGGGATTAAATGGAATAAGCTGTAATTATGAGCTGAAGAAAATATAAAATAGAAATGGAACAAGTAACACTGGAAGTGGATAACATAAATTATGGATAACATTTGCTTTGGCAACAATGGATGCATTCTTGGGAATGAATTTGCTATAGTATGTCTTATAGCCCAGCAAAAACTAATCAAAGTCATTAAATACCTTGAAATGGTATTGCAATTTTAAAATGTTTGAACTATTTGTTGTTTTTATGTTATTACATGGATATGCATTTTTTTTATGGCATTTCATATATTAAATACCAATAGTCACATATTATTTAAATTTTTAGAATTTTGAATTTTAATATAAAGAAAAACAATATGCTTTCTTCCTGAAACGATTCCAATATTAATTAACGTTCATAATCCAAATATCCAGACTCTTCAATTTTTCAGACACAAACCCTAGATATTTTTCATCCATAAAAAATATTATAAAAAAACCAGCAAGAAATAAATGAATTCCAGATTTTCTGAATGTTGTGACCAGATTACATTTCATTTGTTTATTGGTAAACAGTATCAGACATTATGCTCATTAGGATGCTTAACATTTATTGCAGTTTTTCTTGGTGCCTAATGGACATAGACTAGAAAGCATGATTCAATAATGGCTACTTTTGCATACTGTTTGCTAATTTTGGTGAGTTAAAATGTACAGGAAGTTATATTAGATGCAAATTATTTGAGTAATTATATAGAAAGTGAATACGTCACAATCGTACAAATCGTATAACATCATGTTGTTGAGTAATACTGAAAAGTCTTTTCTCAAAGGAATACAATTAGGTCATGCAAGCGTGGTTCACTTTTAGTAAATGGAGGAGAGAAAATAAGTTTAAACAATTCTTATTGATACTAACCAACCCAATTTTCTTTAAGCATGAAACCAGAAACATGCATATATATTTTAGGTCCAATAGACAGGTTGGCAACTAGGTGATCCAAACCTTTCTTTTCAATCCACAGTTTCAATACATGTATGAATTTGCTTTCACAAGCTTGCATATGTCAGTTAATAACGTGGGCGATAACATGCCCACTTGGGCCTATTGGTTAAAATGTTCATCTGATTACTTTTAATGCAGCTTAATGACAGCTTTAATTTTGCAATGACACTTGAACCATTTTAAGCTGACCTGTAAGTTTGGAATATTCGTTTGTGACTCATAGGAACAAGTTTGCATCCTTTTTTCGTTAAATTTTATTACATATCTTCATGCCATAAAAATGATGAAAAATATATTTTTATCCTCATTTTAAATTTGGTGAATAATTTTAAGATAATTTATTATCAGTGAGAAATACATGGAAAGGTTGGAAAATGTAATATCATTTATCTCTTTTTCCATAGCAACCAGCACATGAACACAAAACCAGCGTCAGAAATGAAATAACACAACCTCATACATGTAAAATACATTCTATCAAGAATATTAAAGATGGGCAGAGAATGGCCTTTATTCAATATAATCCTTCCCTGAGAATTGGGTGTATCTTTTTATCTTTTTAGTGTTAAACATGGATTACAAAAGTAGGATATAAAAGGAATGTTTTGCAAACTTACAGTGAACTGTGTTACGGCATTATGTATTATCTTTAAATTATAATAGTTTTCATTTGGGTTTATAATCGTTGTATTATAATTCCTTAGTTCAGTAGCATACGCTATTAAAGTACAAATGAACGTCAACATGTTTACATGAGTCATGCTATGTCCTGGAAAAATCAATAATTATGTTGGTCAGCTTAACCCACAATGGTGAATCACGTGGTACCGCGCGCAAATTTATGACCTGAATCTTATATCAACATCTTGTTGATTTGAAATAATGGATTTTAATTGTAGTGCAAAGGCACTACAAGCAGTAACATGCGCGACCTAGTTTCTGATTGGTTACAGAAGGTTGTTGACGAACTCATTCTAAGTCTTAGAATTAGAGTTTTAAATTCTCTTATGTGTAGTAAGAGGCTATATAATAGGATTTAATCACTGCGTTCCTCATTCTTTGCAGCTCATCACTATTATAAGGTACTGAGGAAGATTATTATTGTTTGTGAAAATCAGCTGGTGAAAAATCTATTCTAAATAGTACACTTTGAATTTAAGTACTATTCTTCAAGGAACTTAACATTGTTCTACATTCACAGGAGTTTACCTGGGATTAATAACATTTGGATTTAAAACTGTGTTTCTTGTGACATATCAACACATTAGTGACTTCATTCGGAATACTTTGGATTAACTTCCGGATTATCAAAATTCAATAGGACATTTAGAATTATTTAGGAATTTCTAAACTGTAAGTTATTTTTAATTCTTTCCCTTTGTTTGTTTGAAATATTTAATATTTTAGGAAATTAAATTTTTATTTTAGAAATTGTGAAAGCTTGTTTGAGTCGTTCTTTCTTTTGTTACTATTTCTAACCCCTAGACGTAACAACTGTATTCCATGTTATTTATTAATAAAAGAGACTGGTCTGAAAGTCCTTTGTTCCAGGATTTGTTTTTATCAGGAATTTCAAGCACACTATAATGATAGGCACTATCAAGTTTTTGCTGTATTAGTGGCTGGTTGTTTTATATCTGAAGGGCAACTAATATTGAGGAGGCTGGCTATTAAATGTAACAATATTTATGAAACATAAAGTCAAGTTTTCACAGGGAAAAGTGTTGAAAGTCGTGGAAAAAGAAATGTAGTTTTATTGAAAGAAAATCACACATTTTGGGGTGTTTTAGTTTAACAAATGGAATGGACATGCGTACTATCTTCTAGCAATTAAGAGAGCCACTACCATTACGTTTTAGACATCATTGCACCTTATGGCCTCTGATTTCTGCCTTCCTGATATTGGTTTCCATACATAACTTTACACGCACTAATCTTTATTACATTTCAATCAAATTTCGGATGCAGACATATATTGACGAGACCTTAACTGGGTTTACTTTCCAGTGTTTAAATTATCATTTAGGAGGGTTTTAGCCCCTAATTTTCCGTTCTCCTAACTTTACTTTCAACAGCATAACTGTAATAAGCGATGTTGCCAGGGCCAGCCCTAGACTACATTGCGCCCCAGGCGAGGAGCGTCTTCAGCGTCACCCCCCCCCCCAATTTTCCTGCGACAGCCGCACTCTGAGCCCGACGCCCCCCAAGCCTGAGGACTTGGGGGGGGGGGGGGTTGTCAGGGTTGGCTGCCCCAAAATCCGGCCATGAATATTGCATTTTGACCAAAGTTAGTGTGCACCAATTTACGTTGTTTTGACTAAAAATGTAACGGGAGAAATTACGCAAAGCGGAGTTTTGCTTACGTCCAGCATCGTTGAATTTGCTTTCTTTGTTCTTCCTCTTCTGTTTAAGCTGAAATCTCCGTTTGAAACAACTTTGTCTTCTCTCAATACTGCGGCATTAACACATTGATTGTTTAAATTTCAAAGTCAAATTCACAGTTATATGCAGTGCAAAAACACAGCGTCTAAAAGTAAGTTGTAAAAATGTCGCTAAGATAGCTTTGCACACCACTATACACACCATTTAAAAGTAGTGGGCAGTTTGAAGAAACCGAAAATGTTCTGACTTTGGTTTGGGGGCATCACATGGTAGTGAACATTGGCAGGATGGTAAGACATATGAGGCCAAATGACATCTGTCAAATGTTCCATTTACTTCTTAATCTTTCTAAATGAAACTTCAAATGAAAGTTTCCAAGCTGCTCTCTGACTTCCGCTGCTTTCAGCCACACCCACATAAATCTTATTTTATTTATGTTGATGGCATTAAATTGTCTTTAAAATTTTTGCTTCCACTTTTGAAGTGCTGTTGAATCCCATTCACAATCTGCATGTATCGTGTGTGTATTGCAAAACATAATTTATTACACAAAATTATCTGACAGAATCAAAGCAATTTATTCCCATAATCACGCAGTCCTAAAGTACTAAACCAGCTGTAGAACAGACCTCAGTAACTCTAAATAGCTCAGTCCGTCAGCTGATTAAAGCTGGGCGGAGAAACTGGTTTAGCCACGTAAGGGACCGACTAGTTCATTTTCGGGGGGGGGGGGCGGGATTTGTTTGAAGAAGAAAAAAAATGTCCGGCCTCCAAATAACTTCAACAAATATTCTACTTCAGATTTTGGGAGAGAAAAAAAAGACTTTTTATATCCACAATAGTAAGTGAACAAATAAATTATCTTGAGATAAAAGAAAAAAAATCTGGTTCGAAAGAAAATCCCTGGTTTTTCTATCCCACCCCTACCAAATTAAATGGTTGATCCCTAATAGCCGAAGCAAGAAGTACATGCCAGACCTTATGTTTGCGATGTTAAATTTCAGCCTGTTAAATCTTAAAATGTGTATCCCTGGAAAATGGGAGATGAAAGCAAATGGTTCTAGTCAAATATAGAAAAATAAAACAATTAAAAATTCTGAAAATCCCTGTGAGATCTGCCTGTAGAATTTGATGTCAGTGAATCTAAGTTTATGAAGCTTAGTATAACCTTGCATATTGTTTTTTTTTTTTTTTATCCCATTTAGATTGGTAAAATATAGCAGTAACATAAAGTGGACACATTGCATTCATCTAGAAGGGCTCAGCAACCTATGACACAACCCGGATAGCACACATAGATTTGTACCCGTTTACATGTAAGTTTTGGCAATTATTTTAATGTAATTGTTGAGTGTTTCAGTTAAGACTGTGCCCAAAGTACCCTGCATGTTTTAGAGAATATGGGGGTATTTAAAGCGTTATTATAGACGTCCTTGTTTTCACAAACATTTGCTAACAATTTGTAGCTGTGCTCTTACTTAAATTATCAGCAAATGCTTGTGGAAACAAGGTCGACTATAATAACGCTTTAAATACCCACATATTCCCTGGTACTTTCTGGATTTATAGGGCACAGTATCATCCAAATCTAGCCAATAGTATAAAAAACAATTCCAAAACCGGCGTCGAGGGAGGAAACAATGTATGGGTGCTATCTCGGTTGTGACGCAGGTTGCTGGTCCTGTTATAAAACAGTATAATCTGTTTAACTAGGTTATAATTTTATAATAATAAAATGCAATGTATACAATTATCTTTTGACTGCCTTTAAAAATATAACCATGAGTGCTCACCCAGATAGTAGGAAAATAGAATTAAGTAAATTTATCAAAATATGTAAATTAGTTTTAACATAATCAAGGATTTAGTTTGAGGGTACATTTTATTATTGTTTTGGCTGACAAAGTTGTCTGCTGCATGGACAAAATTTTAAACTTAACCCTAAGCCATTGCTACACTGAGCTGTCACTTCCTGCTCCAAAAATTCCAAACGATAGTTTCCATGCACTGCAAAGTCAAATATTCCTACTAGCCAGCTGGACAAAGAAAATTTGTTCACCAACTGACCAACATTAGAAACAATTTTGCTAAGATTGTATGTCCTGCTTAAGTGTAGCTTGAAAATGATAAATGTTGCCGATTCCAGGCGGATTCCTGTTCAGTTCCTACTGGAGACCGGCAAGATTCCTGCTAAACAATTCATACGGGTATACATTTCTCCCTTAATAGATACAGATGACAAGCAGACATTTGAAACATAATTGTAATTTTTTTTGTTTTAAAAGTTGAGTGTGCTTTACTAATGATATTGTCAAATTTTCAAAATTACGCTGAGTAATATGTTCCATTGAATATGCATTAGATACGGTCAAAAAGCGATTTCTGGGCTTTATTGGGTATCATGCACTATTTAATTGTTTAATTCTTCGATTTAAATTTTATATTAAACTTCATCAGATATAATTTCATGGATAAACTCCTGAAATATTTTGTACGTTTACCATATTTATATGCAAACATCAATCACTGACACAAATGTACACGCATATGGGTAAATAAACACCATGGAGACGATTTGAGCAATCTTTATTTTTATGGTGTTAACGTGTATGGCATCAAAAAAGTTCTAGGCAGCGCCTTCATTAAAAATGAAAAGATCTTATTATGTAATTTTCAATCTAAATAGGATTGATACTTGAACCAATAGTATTTTGTATTCGAACTGCTATGAAGGTACACACTACTGTGGAACCTCCTGGATACTGCTGGATATAACTTGTTCTAAAACAGATCAAGTCGCAAAATCATTTTTCTGATCTCCCAATTTGTAAACCTAATGAAAAACTGCTATGAAGGTACACAGTATTCTGGAATCCCCCAGATACAACCAGGTATAATATGTTCTAAAACAGATCAAATAGTAAAATTATTTTCCTGATTTGCCAATTTTTAAGCTCAATGAGAAATGTCAAGTGCCCCTCGTGAAACGTGTTTCGATAGTGACATAAAGAAAACAACTAGACATTCAATAAGTAAATGCAACCATTTGGATGATGACATTTTGAAGAAATCAAGGCGAAATTAACTATACTTATTTTTTTATATTTTTGTAACTTGGATTTATTTAGTGCAGGACAACCGTCTGTAATAAACAAAAATATTGTAACAAACCTTGTGTATATGATGTTTTTATTTACGTCTCCGTTTATAGCTTTGTGAGATTTTAGTGATTATTTGCTTGATTATAGGGAATCTGTGTTGGGAAGACATTTCTCAAACCGAGTATTTTGGCAGTTACTAGGTACAGGCGTCATTTATATTCGTATTCACGGGACTTTATTTCAGCAAGCATTAATTTCTTAAAGATGACGCCTGTCAAATTTATCTTAATATTAGGGAATTCTCGCGACATTCTTACGTTGAAGTGTTTAGTAATTTGAGATAGGAATAATTTTATGTATGAGGTGTTTGGATCCTGTTTCGACGTACGTGGCATGAAATATATATCTACGGTTTAGAATTGCGTGCAGATAAATCATACCAGTGTGAAGCAAGTAAAAACACGCATGTGTGAAATTAGAGTCTCGTGAATGTGTGGACCTTACTTTGATGATAGGAAAATAATTGGTTGTTTTAGCGCTTTGAATGACCCTTCAGTTGACAACGACAGTTGTCTTGAGGTCCTTGGAAATAGAGTAACAACGATCCCAGTTAAGCCAGTCTCATTCAGTGGCGTCAACATTATTTTTGTTAGCTCTGTCTTGAGGTGAACCTATGCTAGCTGCTTTAAAATCGCTGGCGTGTTACAGTATGTTAACTGAATGACGCTATTTGAAAAATACGGAACCAACTTTTGGAAACTCCTGGATACTGCTGGATATAGCTTGTTTTAAAACAAATCTGGCACTATACAATTTACAAATAATTACAATTTGTTACATCGAAACATTATCGCAAAATTCCACACTAACAAACACTTTACTACTCAGTAGTGCAAACGTCAGCTTTAAATATCTTGTGGAAGGAGAAAAAAAGAAACGTTTCTTCTGATCTAAATAGACACAGTAGGACATATCACCAACGAGATGAAACTTGTTTTAAACATCTTTACAAACGTTAGGCAATAAATCCCATGAGAGAAGACAAAGTAATTAAATATTTTTTTATTTCACTTTAAGTTGTTTTATTTTTTTAAATAAAAGCAAACTTTGTTATGATCCGAGAGAAGAATGTCTCACTTTTTCAATTCATATAATCATTACCTTCCCCTGACGCCTTTGCAATTTTCCATTATACTGTTCTTAGTGTCCCTTTACTCTCTCCCTCTTCCTTACCATATTGTTTCGGGATGGGAAATATCTCGGTATATTTTGTTTATTAATGTACAGTAATTTATTTTAGGAATCATATACAGCAGATGAAAACAATATGAACATGGTTTCAATATGTATATTTTGGATTGGAGCATTTTTCTAACAGAGATACATTGGTTTTATAACTGAAGTTGCTTACTTTGATTCACTTTTAGGATTTACCAATAACACATCACATCCGCATATGAAATACAGTTAAATCCTTAAGATCCGCATATATTAGGGAACGGTCGAAAGAGGCTTTAACGTCGTCAAATTTGTTAATGTCCGCAGACAAATAAACTAGCACTTTTTTTCGAAATAGCATTATACTAATTTTATTAACTGACGAACTCGTGAAATAGATGATCAATCAAAATAATTAGTTTGATGAATAAATACATAATTAAATAAGTAGGTCTGTGGCGGCGTAATTTTGGTAGTTGGCCCTGGGCGGCACTTTGCTTCGCTACGCCACTGTGCGTATAATGTTGTTTCGAGAAAAGGATAGATTTCAATTTGAGAACAGAAGAACGGACATTCTCTTGTTAACAGAAGTCTTATGAGACAACCCCTTCTAATATATATATATATATATATATATATATATATATATATATATATATATATATATATATATATATATGATAAGTTTTGTTAGCAATACGTATCGATACATATTGCAGTACATTCATTTATATCGCAATATATTTCCATATTATTTCAGCTGCTAATGCTAACCCATAATAGCTACTTTATTGAAAAAGATTACAGACAGACAGATATACAAAGAGACAACAACCCAGGCAGCCAGATATATACATATGTAATCAAGGACAGATTGGAATTTCAAACAACGCTTAGTTTTGAGCTGCAATATGCACTGGGGTAGATTACAAATTCGACGTCACTTTACTTCATACGAAATACTAAATCTTGTACTGCCTTCTCCCTTTGAATTGGGACCTATACCTCACAAGAGAACACTATAGGAGAATATAAGCAAAGTTTTCATAATATTGGTATATGCATACTACAGATTTTTGTTGGCAAAGAGAGGAGATTAGAAATTAAAAGGATACTTGTAATATTGTTTTCACGAAGCGATCGAAAAAACAACATGATTGTGAAACCAGTTTATTAAAAGACTTCAGAAAACAGAAAATAAATTAAAAAGGAACATAACAAGGAAATTGAAAAGACACTACTAGACTAAAAGTCACACTAAAGATAACACGGGTATAAATATTTTTAAAAAAGTGTAAGGAAAATATTTGCATACAAGTGACATTTAAATAGTTTCAATACACATTCTTTGGCACAACTGTTGCGATCCTATAGCTCTATACAGATCTGATGATCAAATCAACTATTTTCAAACATGAGCGAGTCAATGATTTTGTCAACAGGGGACTTGGGCTGAAAACTGTATGTGAACGAGATTCACCACTGCTACGTATAGATTATAACTAAATAAGTAAAGTAACACACACTTTGGAATAATAGCGTGTCTTTTACCTGCAATACATGTACGACTCTATCAAATGTGTATGTCTGCACGTGAATAAGCATGCCAATTTGGCATTTGTTATACGCACAGAAAGCTCATCATCCCTTTTGTTGGATGAATCAAACTTTTGTTGCAATAAATATGCATGCTTTGAAAGGATCCGGACGTATCATCAGATCTGTGCAGATCAATGGACGAATTCATCACTGTCCACATTTGGTAAGGAAAACCTACCTGTGATTTTACATAGGGCTGGAGTACTGTTTCGGTCTGTAAAATTATTTTGTTTACTTCGGTCATGCCGCTTATCTTTTCTTAAAGTTCCCAACTATTGTGACCAGAGAATTTCAAGTTTGAAAATTCAATCTCAGAATGCAGTGTGAAACATTTCTGCAACACTATTTAAGAAATTAACTGCAGTAGTCGTGGCACAAATATGGTACAGTCGAAAGTTTTTTTTTCCATCAAGGCCAAACGATGTAAATGATGCATATCTAGTAAATCAGCTGATAAAATGAACAAGTAAATAGATCAATTGTATTTTGACGTCCCCGATGGAAACAATTAAGAAAAGCTAATTTCAATGGCATTTCAAAACAATTGTTGGTCTACGCTGATAAAATGAAAATAAATGTTTGCCTCGCCATTGTACTAAAGATAATCTATATAAATGCTTGAGATACATGATACTAGCACTCTTACTCCCATTAAGTTCTAGGAATGTAATTAAGAAAAAAAAATGCCAGAAAAGGTGTTTACTGACTAAATTTCGACTTCATCATGCCGGACTTTCATCACAATTGGTTAGTTTGTTCTCTTTGTATCTTATGAAAACGACACGAGTCGGCAACGCTTGTGGTATTTTAAATAAGTAATTAAGTCTATGAAACATTTTAAATATCCATAGTTAGTGGGGTAGGGGACATGGCAGCAAGGATGTTTAGTTACACCATTTTCAGTATTGTTAATTTCTGTTAACTTTAGAGTTACTCAGCAGGCTAATATATTAGTAAATGTTTGTCAATTTGTTATGAATAAAAAATTGATTTTCAAAGCAAGACATATTTTTCTTAACTGGCAATGAGAAGAAACGTAGGAGTCAACAAAAATAACTGGACATAACGAACGGGAGAGGAGAACAAGTTTTTGGCATTTGTTCGCACGATATTTTGATTGTTTCCGTACTAACAGATTTATAAAAACTAAATAGATTATATTTAAAGAGACTCCCTGACTCCTTTTTTAATTTTTTTTTAATCTACTACATGCATTTAAGGGTGTTCCCTGTTGTCATTAAAATAAGAGAAAGAAAGTAAAGGGAAAGTAATTTCGATCAAGCTGTACATATTAACACGATTCAGTTCAGAACACCATTGTAAACTACGTTTGTTCACACTAGACAATAAGACAGCAGAAGGAGACAGGTTAACAATCGGAACATCGAAGGCCCATTTTCGTTGCATCTTTCGTGGTGCATTCCGCTGAAGGCTTATCACACTGAGCCATCAAATGTATTTCTGCAAATACTTCAGATGATTTTGTTTTATCGACTTTAACAGAGAACGCCGAATAACATTAAGATTACTTATCGGAAGGACATTCCTTTGCGTTGTAGTAAGGCTACGGCATCCTTAATTCAGCTGCATGAACAGATCACATTTGAGGAAACTTTACTGATACAAATCTATATATAACTAAAGTTTCCTGAATATATCAAGGAAGAAGACATAATATGTACATGTTAAATGAATATTTAATTTCGGGATAAACATGTTCTAAATTTAATTCATATCACGTGATCTCTCTAGCGTAACTATATCACTTTGCAGTACGTTTTGATCTGGAAAAGTATTACCACTAGTAAGTTACGCATCACTGACACATTATTCATTTTATTAACAAAACAAAACTGATTGATATTATACTAAATGTTTGAAGCATTTGTGCCATATTAAGTTTCAGTCAAAACTTTCAGTTTGGAAGAGAATAACTATTGACAAATAAGTGTTCAAATTTTATGATCAGATAAATGTAACCTGCTTATAAAAATACATTTGAAGCAATTATATGTAGTGTTTTTCAACCAAATGTAACATTTTATAGCAAAAATCACGAGCCTATAGTTATGTATAAAATTGTAATTTTTCAAATTCATTATATATTCAAAAACTGTTATTTTTGCTGTACTAGTGTGTATATCTACTGGTTATTTTCTTTTACAAGAAAATCAAATGAGACGCACAAAAATTGCAAGTGACATAATAAAATATGTAAATATATCACAGTAATGCTAAAAGTTCTAATTTTTAAGAAAAAGAAGAAAAAAAAACAACAATAAGATAAACATATGAAAGACATAATAGGTATATACATCAAATCCTTATGTAACAGAATTAGAAGACTACAAAGATGAAAAAAAAATATATATTTCGTCAAGCGGATGATTGAAACTTTTGATAAAATTATTTATGGTGAAAAATCTGTCGTTTAAAATGTTAGAGAAAAAATCAGAAGACTAATTTATAGTATGAAGGTGAGGAACAAATAAATTTAGTTATGTATGCAGTGTAAATGGTAGTAATACCGTCAAATTGTGTTAAAGGTGGTAAAATTTGAATTTGTTTTCAGAATTTTCATTTTTGTTTTTGAAGTTGAATTACTAGACGAAGTAAAATATAAGTGATAGAGCTTGTTGCTAGACAAGGAATGTCTAAAGTTAATGACAGCTGTAGAACATCTTTGAAGCTTATTTAGGTACATTTTAAGAAACGAAACAAAAATGAAAGTTTTTATTTAAAACAGAGCATTGTTATTGTTGCCGACATAATGCTGGCAACAATAAGATCACAAAAGTATCCCCCAAAATACGCTTTCAATAGAAATTGTCTTTACATTGTTCAAGTGTATTTATCTCTAATTTTGAAACGTAAATAGAAACCAAATGACTGTATCCAGAAAATACGTTTTATATACACTTTATTCACAATACACTATTGTAAAAAATGAAGCTAAACTGTAAACTTATGTTTGTTCTAAACTGCCTAAGCATGCAACAACTGTGTTAAGGAGTTTTGTATAGTCATGTTTCTCAGAAACTACCTCCCCTCAAAACATGGTTGTTCCAAGAAGCATTTTTATCTTGTGAAAGTATCACCTTTAAATATCCTTTTTCGCACTCACTATGAGAAAATATATTTTTTTTTACCATATAAGAATAGTTTGTCCAAACTATAAAACAATCCGAATAAATAAATAAATAAATAAATAAATAAATAAATAAATATATAAATAAATAAATAGAAGGTAATCTTTCTGGACTGGTACCATGTCCCTCGCTCTTATTCCGGAATAGCTTGCACGATGAGGGAGGCAACTGATAGAATTGATGAGTTAACTTGTCATATCTACTAGTGATTTGTGAGCGGATGTCAATTGCTCGTTGTCCCTTTGGCATATGCACTCAGTCCAGGTTAGGTAAAAAGTTCACGAGTGTAAAATGTACATACACATAGATAAGAAGTTATGTAGTTTATCACAGTTTAAAAGAAGCTACTGTATCCAATCTGTTCGCGAGCGTATAAGGGGAGAAGGAACAAGTCTGACTATTTATTGTTATATCCAGGCCAAATTGGTTCGGCTTCTGCGTCTTTGCTTCGGTCCTCTTGATCTGTCTGAAGTTTCCCTCTTTGGTGTTACTTCTGCGTTTTTCGCTCCAAATGCCTTACAGAGGAGAACGGTTCCCGTCACGATGGAAGCGACTGCAGCGATACTTCCTATGGCCAGCCCAGCGATCGCTACCTTCGAAATAGGGGCTTTGCTTGGTGCGTCCTCCGCCTGTATATATGGTAGTCATAATTAAGAGATGGAAAAATTCAGAAATCTTTTTAAGCAAAGTGAATTACTGTCACGTTGTTTCTTGTAAACGGTATATATATATATATATATATATATATATATATATATATATAGAGAGAGAGAGAGAGAGAGAGAGAGAGACACACACACACACACACACACACACACACATATATATATATATATATATATATATATATATATATATATATATACTTAAAACATAAATCATTTGAAAAATGTTGGATATCTGGGTTATTTTCCCTTTAAGATGAACGTAGTGTATCTTCTTGTTTCTTCTAATTGAAGTAATCGTGCTTACAAACAAGCGAGACATGTTACCATACTGGTGGTTAAAGCTATAATACATAATGTTCAGACATTTTACAATAAATATAAAAAATGGGATCTACGTCATTGAAGTCTCACAAACGGAGTTTTACTCGATATACCCATATCTTAGAGCACCACATTTACGTAGTTAGTTGTTTGGACACCTGACTGTAATTTTCTCTGTATTTCACCATGTTTTCGTGCTTTTCTGCCTGGAATTTTTCCATCCGAAACATAGGTCACATAACGTAGTTCTCGATTACTACTTTTGTTCTCTATGCTGTATTTGTCTATAGTATAAATCATTGAATATAAACTGTATAGATATACGTCCTAATGATCTGACCCACTTTTTCAAAGCAGGTAAGTTTAACAGGTAAGTTGACATAAAAAGTTTAAACTAAATTGCATTTAATGTACATAATGCTTTGGAATTATGCGATGGCAGGTTCAACGAATGCATTATCGATAGCTAATAATCAATTATAAGACAGACACAATACAACGCAACTCTGTATCAAAAGACTATATAGTCCCACGCCCAAGTGAACTGAATTTTAGATTAATGCTTTTGGTTTCACAAGCACCACACTTCATATTCTAAATTATTTAAAGGTCACTACTTCGTTAAAAAAACACAAACTATTTCGAGATCGTTGGAATTGTGGACACTAGAGTGTTCAAGCTATGTGCGAGCGAACGGATTGACGGATGCTGACTATTACCTGGTTTACGAAGCTAGCAAAATAACATGCAGATTATATTTTTTACCTTGCATTCATCTGGTGGATTTTGGCTTTTAGCGACACACTCTCCCATATTTTCCGTGCTTGTTTTACTATTGGCCTGAAGCGTAACTTCTTTTATACAGCAGTCAATGCTGAAATAATAATAATAATAATAATAATAATAATAATAATAATAATAATAATAATAATAATAACCACAACAACAACAGAGATGGAAACGATAATGAAGATAAAATACATAAATATTTTGTTAAGGACTAACCCATAAACAAATTTGGGTTTCGGATTTTGACAATTGAAACCCCTACCTCATATTAACACAGGATACCACTTATGCTAAATCTGAAACACAAGACAATACCTAAAAATAGCATTAAACTTCCTGATGAGGAATTCATTTCATGAAGAAACATCATTCAAATTATGTATAAAGAAGAGTTGCATGACAAGATCAAGGCAATGGAATAACATTACGTTAAAAAATATAATAGAGACAACGGGATTATAACTCACTCTTTCTCATGACAAGCAGATCTGTTACCTACAACACTATAGTCGCCGGAAGAATACAAAGGTCACAAAATGAGTCTTTCTAACCGATGCAGAGTAAAATTTTGCACTGCTTTTGTGTTTTGATGTTTGTAATGAAGTTTCCAGAAAGTTTGGAACGAACAACTGAAGTTGTTAGACATCAATTGTTAATTGATACCGCAGCAATTAAAAAAAAAAAAAAAAAAAAAAAAAAAAAAAAAAAAAAAGCGTTGGCAATCCAGCAAGATTATAGATCATAGGAGGGCGAACATATTACAGCAATGGCAATCCTGTCTTTGACTCGTCTTGATTCTGACCTAAATATTAGCAAAACAATACACAAGCGGTTCCATGTCAGACGCAGTGAATAACAAAAATGTCTTAAAAACTTTATCAGTTAACTGAAACACACAAAATTTACATTGACGGAAGCAATACTAGATTTGGTTGATAGCTACATAAACGGACAATTTCCTTCTGCGTTTATTCACCGATTCGATTGTAATACGTCTCATTGCAATGATGGAAGGTATATATACCTACGTAAAAATCTCAATATAGACTGCACCATCTTCGCTATCCAAGTGTCGTCCATTCTCTTCGTTTCCTCCGATTATGTAGTTAACCGAAAGTGTTTTGAACAAGTACCCTCTTGCGGATGAGAGAAACACTGCCCGTAGCAAGAAAAATCACTTGACTAGTTACGTGACCTAATAGGTATTAATATACAGACTCCCATGATGTCTGCATGCCTTGACTCAAAATAAAAACTTTTGTGCAAGGTTTAAAATGGCCAAACTGATAAGCGACATGTGTCGTTGCCTACGAAGGCCACACTGATTATTTACAACTTCTTGTCTTTGTAAATGTAATGAACAATCTGATTGGATCAGTTTCTTTCAGCTGCATCCAATCAGATAGCGAAGGGGTAGATATTTGTTTGGCTAGCTTCATATGCCAAGGCTCGATGTGGAGACGAAGTCTGTCGACCACTCATGTCTTGCGAAGATGACACTGTACATAATATACTCAAACTGAAATGTAGTTAGATATTTACAATAATAGAAAACTTAACTGATAGCAAGACTTTTAAATTTACTCTTTCATTGACGGCAGACGAGGTCACGTCCTACGTTAGGATTTCTATGAAGAGTTTCAGTTAAAGGTTTTGAAGGTCAATGTTTGTTTTTGGGGTGTTTTACGGCACATTGACACGAGAAAGTTACATTGTAAAGTGGAGAGTAAAGGGAAGTGTTTTGCACAGGGGCACAGACAGCATCCGATCTGGACTGATCTAATAGCAGGAATCGAACTAGTGTAATTCTGGCTGCAAAAATCCGATTCACTAGCCACTGAGCCATCGCGTCTTTTTTTTAAAAAGTCAAATACCGTCATAGCGTTTTTTGCGGGAAAGACATATTTTCCTTTTTCCGCATAACCCTTATTTGTTCATTAAAGTATGAACAACAAGCTTTGGTGTCATTAGCTCTAATGAAACATGAATACTACTCCGCAAAGTTATTTTGATTTTTTAAAAAAAATATTACATTAAATATTAATATTAATAAATTAATATTAAATCACGACTAATATACATATTCTTTGATTTCCTGTTCAAAAGGTAACATATAGCAAATAAACTAACTTGTATCTAGCAGTAAATTGATTCTTTTTGGATACAGCCACGCTGGGTTCCTTTGCAGCAAATGTTACAGTCTGGCCATTCGTCTCAAAGGTGACCTCCACTTCCCATGTTTCCTTGGAGCACTTACACGGGTCCATCGATGATGGACATTTTTGTGTATATGAAATTGGAGTTTTGCAGGTGATTGGCTTTATCTGGAGAAGAAAAGTGAAATGTGAAATTAAATATCTAATTTTTTTCTGTATTAATTTATAAAAGGTTTCTTTAAAACTTAAAATCCGTTCAACTTTCCTTGGTAGTTGGTATCACAATATCTAGAGTATGTCTCCCTATTTTAGACAGCAGTGTTCTACTAATTCTCCCTAATATTAATTAGTATGAAATTACAAATTAATCTATCAAAATTAGTCAAAACTGAAAGCAAAAATTGGAAACAAAGTTTACTTATCATACGTTTTCATACACAAAATGTTGGATCTATCACATACCAGTATATACCATAAAATATGGTACTAATCCCAAAGAATTATATTGAACGCGTGCTTTATTGTGTGGTAAATTGTTTTCATTTGTAAAAGCAAAAAGTTAATTTCGCAAATTAAAATTGTCTGCGACAAATGCAGCATTAATTTAATTATTTGCAGTCAACGAGCTTGTTTCTTGAAACGTTATGTTACGTAAAAGGTGAACAATTCATACTGCTCTTGACGTTGTTGGAATTGTAGACCCTGCTGATTGAGTTGATTGGGATGTCGTTATCTCTGAAATCTTACTAGCTGGAGACGTCAGTGGTGTTGTGGTCGTGTTACTCGACGAAACAATTGTTGTTCTATGAGGACTGGGTGTGGTGGTAGTTGTCTTTTGTGTTGTTGTTGTCAAATCTACCGCCAGTGATGCATTGTTTGTGGATTGAGAAAATGCTGGCGTTGAAATCGCTATCTTTGTTGTATTCGTCGTTGATTTCGTTGTCGTTGTTCGTTCTGTCGTTGAAAACGACGGTGCAGTGGTTGACGATGCAGTTGTCGACATTACGCTATTCGTAGATTGTATTGAAGTTGTTCCCGTCGGGGAGTTTATTGACGGGTTCGTGTGAAATGTAGTTGCAGGTATTGTTGAAGATGTGGGTACTGTTGATGACTTTGACTTTGATGGATTTGCTGTGGTTGTTTTCACTGTTGTAGTTGTTGGTGCTGATGTTGTTGGGGATGTGATGGTAGAGGGTGAGGTAGTTGACTGCGTGGCAGGCAGAGCTGTTGTTGATGTCGTTGATTTTGTAGTAGTCGAAGGTTCTGTTATCTGGGTTGTGGTTGTCGATTGTGTTGTTTGTGTTATAGTTGATGTTGCCACAGATAACAATGCAATCGGTGTTGCTTTTTGTGCTGTGGTTGTTTTCGGTTGCGTTGTAGTTGTAGATGATATTGCTGTTGTTATAGTTGACGGTGTTGTTTGTATCGTAGATGTTGATGTTAACGTCGAAGGTGTCGTAGTGTTCATCATTGTTGCTGTTGATGTTGTTGTGGTCGGTGGTGTCGTAGTAGTCGTCATTGTTGCTGTTGTTGTTGTCGATGGTGTCGTGCTAGTGGTTGTTGTTGTTGTTTCTGTGGGGGTGAATGTTGTTTCCGTTGTGGTAGTTGTAGCAGAAGTAGCCGTCGTGGTAGTTGTTGTTGTGCAGCTTGGAAGTGGATTTGCTGTGAAATTTTGCAGAGTTGAATTGCAATGATTGATATTTCCTGCTTTGTCATACACCTCTATTCTGGCCATTTGATTGCAGCAACTATCACTGAAAACCAAATGTATTGAAATTATGTATTCATGGATATAAACAAATCTCATGTGGGTCATGTTTTGTTGGATGAACGTCTTACATTATCAAGCAATGGCAGTTGCATGGAATCGGTGTACTTCTACCATATTCAAAGTATTTAATATATGTACCTAAACCATAGTAATCTACGGTAAATTAGTGAGACTTTTTAAAATTATGGAGCCACAAAAAGTTAGAGAAGTCTAGCAAAACTTGATGCCATGTCAAGCAATTAATACTATGATCTATCATTGCGACCCTAAATTTTCTAATGGAAGGGTTCTAAAATCTAATTTTTATATTAAGGGCCAATAAAATACATATAATGAATGATGAAAAATATATAAAGACCTCGATGGCAACAAACCTTATTTCAGCTGTAATTTTTCCATCTTTGAGAGTGTGTCCAACAGTAAACCTGTCGCATTGAAATGTTCCGTTAGATCCAAGATCTACTGCAGATACATTCTCTAAGCCCGCAAGTTCGTCATATATTTCAAAAGACATGCTCCATCTTCCCTTGTCGCAGTCACATAGATCGGTAGCACTGATGTTGCATGTTCCTGTAGTTTTTGTTACATTACATACTGGTGGGACTTTGTCCTTGAGAGAGAGAAAAAAAGTACAATTTGCTTCTATTTTCCAATTTTTTAAAATATAATTGTCAAATACCAATATAGTTAGAGTTAATCCCAGCATGATTTTTAATCAATATCAGTTTGGAAAAACATCACATGAAAATAATATGCAGTTATATTGGCTTTTATCCCATCCAGAAAAAAAACCTTTATTATGTATTCAATTTATATAACGAATACAATCGAAAACAACAGTATAATTGATACGTAATACTGTACTCCTCTTGTAACGTTAAATAAAAAGCATTATTTGAATCTCATATTTCTTACGATGTATTTTTGTTCAGGTGAGGAAAGCCAAAATATATAAGCAACATTACTTTTACAAGAATGCCATTGAAATTAGTTTAATTAATCAAATAATCCACACTAACTTCTTGTGCTATTTTATGCATTTGCTGCAAATGAATAAGAAAATAATATTCAGTTCGTAGTATATATTATCAAGTATTTGATTAAAAAAATATTATTACTGTAGAAACAATTAAAGTTAAACATGTTAAAAATGTAAAAATGTCTTACGCATTTTTTCAGTGCTGTGAAATTTTGGGCCAGAGTTGAATTGCAGTAATTGATATTTCCTGCTTTATCATACACCTCTATCCCGGCCATTTGATTGCAGCAACTATCACTGTGAAAACCAAATACGTACATCTATTTATTTATTTATTAATGGATATGAAAAATCTAATGTTGGTAATGCTTTGTTTAATGAACGTCTTACATTATTTGGAAATTGCAGTTTTATGGACTCTGTGCACTAACTATATTCAAAGTATTTAATATTGGTGTCTGAACAATAGTAATCTATGGTAAATTAGTAAAACTGGTTTTAATTATAGAGCAACAAAAAGTTAGAGATAATCTGGCAAAACTTGATACTGTGTCAGTCAATTATTTATATCATTGCCACCTTACAATTTTGTTATGGAAGATTTATAAAATCAAATTTATATATTAAATGCCAATAAAATACATATACTCAATGATGTAAAATATCCAAGGACCTCGATGATAACAAACCTTATTTCAGCTGTAATTTTGCCGTCTTTGAGAATGTGTCCAACAGTAAACCTGTCGTAATGAAATGTTCCATTAGATCCAAGATCAACTGCAGATATATTCTGTAAGCCGGCATAATCGTCATATATTTCAACAGACATGCTCCATAATCCCTTGTCGCAGTCACATAGATCCTTAGCATTGACGTTGCAAGTCCCTGTAGTTTTTGTTATATCACATACTGGAGGGACTTTATCCTGGAGAGAAAAAAAAAATACAATTTGCTTATATTTTCATATTTTTCATAATTGTCAGATACTAATATAGTTTGAATTACTCCCGGTATGTTATAAAATCATTACTGGTTGGGAAAAACACCACATGAAAATAGTCTGCTGTTATATTTTGGTTTTTATCCCAACCAGAAAAGTACTCTTTATTATTTACTCAGTAAAAAAAAATCGACAAGCACAAGCAAATCAAAGCACTAAATAATTACATGTAATACTGTTACTCCTACAGTAACTCCCCCCCCTAAAAATAAAAAAAAAATAAAAAGTAAAATAAAATAAAAACAAGAATAAAAAAGCATTGTTGGAATGTCATATTTTTAAGATGTAATTTTTTCATGTGACGAAGGCCAATATATGTAAGTAACGAAACTCTTAAAATATGCTTGGGAAATGTGTTTATTTTGTCAAGTAAGCTACATCAGCTTCTTGTGCTAGTTTATTTATTTCCTGCCGACAAATAAAAACATACGATTCAGTTCGTAGTAGACTTAATAAAGTGAGTTAAAAACGGTATTACTGTAGAAACAACAAATGTTAAACACGTTTAAAACGTAAAAAAGTCTTACACATTTTTCCGGTGCCGGTTCTTTGAAATTGGGATTCAAGACGGCCTCACATTTCCCTGTGTTACCTGCAACGTCTCTGGCATGGACGTAAATCTGTTGGTGGCAGCAATCCGCTCTACAATTATGCAAAAAGAGCAAGAAAGTTGATTTTTCTGCTGGATATATGCATTGCATTGTTACAAGGTAACTGAAACAAGAAAACTTATTTTAGAAAAGGTACTGAAAACTTCTCTGCATAATCAGGCAACGGTTAAAAGCAATTTTTAAAAATCCCCTCTTTTCTCAGTAAATAGAATGCATTTAGCGTCAAAATTACAAGGCTGCCTCTATTCATACACTTACGAGGGATATTTGAAATGTTCTGAATATTTTATTCTAACTTGTTTTGTAATTTGAACCTGTGAATAAATTTAAATTTAACACCGATCGATTGACAAAATAACATCCTATAAAATGAATTGCAGCTGCACGTGCATCACGCCGGACACCTGCAGATATATGTGTGTGACGTAACATAGTTAAATGACAGTGACGTAAAAATGTTGGATAACAGATTGTACAAACATCACTCTGTAGTCTCATGGCGCTCTTAGAGTAGTCTCTAACTGATATCAAGGTCTACTCGGATACGTTTGCGGATGCAATTATCTCACAATTTTGCGGTGGTTTCATCATTTTAAAGATGGTCGCGAATCCATGGAATCGATGTCCGCGTTCTGAAAGATCGTTTGGTAAGCGGGAAGTGGCTTCTGTGAAGGGGGCAATTGATTAAGATGTTCGATACACAGCGCAAGATATTTCTATTATGGCTGACATTAATCCGTCAGCTGTTTTTAATATATTTGAAGAATCATTTGAAGCTAAAAAAGGTTTGTGCAAGACAGGTCTCGCATTTGTTGACGACTGATCATAAAAATACTCGCGTTGAAATCGCCAAAACATCTACTCGCCAAAATAAAGAGAGTGCCCTGAAACGTTTGAATGAGATTGTCACAGGTGATCAAATATGGATATACTTTTCTGAATCCGATTAAAGCAAAATTAATAAAGTTTGAATCGGAGAAAACGAGCAGAGACCACAAATCGCTTGACCTAGTCGGACTTCACAGAGAATTTGATACGATTTATTTTTCGATACAGTTACGTGTGCCTGACTCTGCTAGTGTCACGGGACATTTGTATGCCTGCAAAGTTATGCCAAATGTTGTGGAACACTACCGAACCACCCGTCCGCGCAACGGACCCGAGGAACCCTTCTACTCCATGACAACGCAACGGTGCGAGAATCCGCCATCGTGACAGACTTCCCGAAGGAGCACAGCATCCAAACCTTGCCACATCTTCCTTATCGCACTGATTTAGCTCCAAGTGGTTTTGGGCTGAATCCCGTTATCAAACATACGATGAGGGGCAGACGATTTAAAAGCCGCAATTCGGTTGGAAGTGCAGTTTTCTAGTGTGTGAACACCATATCAAAAAGTGAATACAAAATGGCATTTAATAATTGGATAATCGGACTGAGAAAGTGTGTAGAGTTGCATGTGGAGTAATTTGGAAAGATACACTGAAGTACTGTTCAATGATAAGGATCGTTGTTGTACAGAACTTTTTAAGCACCAATCGTAGACTAAGACAGATCTGTATATTTATATTCACGTAGTTATAGCCAATACTTGCAAATCTACATGTATATAAATCAAACGATGGCAGCTACAACTCAAAACGAAGCACTTGCATTGACAGTAAATTTCTTATGTGAATATCATTAGACAGAAACGCTTGGCATTTAGTATAAATCCAGATTTGTGCGAGGGATTTCACTATCATGGATTTCATTTTATTATTAAGGGAGGCGAATTTAAAGATACCTAATACTAATTATATGGATTACGAAGGTCAAAACAATATTCAAGTATATCTGAATATTTGAGCCAATGTTGTTAACAACCCACACAGAAGAAAGAATGGTAACAAATGTAACACGTGGTTGTTAAGGTAGAAAAGGATGACAATTATTACGGAATGTAACAAAAGTAGAAAATGCTAGATTTTACGTTTTGTCAGTATTTGCTGTTGCAAGACGTATCATGTAAATATCATTTAATGATAGTCTGTTAACTATTCAAGGTAAAGAAATCATTATCTCGTTTTACAAAGTTGATAGATCTTCTCTTAAAATAACCTGAAATTCACTTTCGGGAAAAATGAAAATCGTATCATGACCGTATTACAATTAAACTCCAGTATGTTCGATTTTCTAAACAATGTTGCGAGAATTAGGAGATCATGGTATGCATGTCGAACTCACATCCATAGCATTTGTCGTAAATATCGCGGTCTTGATCCCATTAAAAAGTGGATACACAATTGTGTAGCATAATGAGATTTTCCATGTATAAACATAACCCATGGAGAGGGTTATAAAAATATCGGCAAAATGAAACACTGTAACTAAAATCTTAGCAGAACCGTTGACGCCATCTTCCTCGAAAAGTGGGTGCCACGTATCTCTTTTCCACTAACGTCAACAGACAAAAAAATCTTCGACAGATACTCACAGAGGTGAAATTATTAATTGATAATAGATAAGATACTTACTCCACCTGTACTGTATCATGATTACGATGTATCGTTGCATTAACTCCAGCATTTGATGTATATATGTTGTAAATATTGTGCGGCTCTACTTTCTGGAACCCAGTCTTAAACACCCAAGTTCCTCCTTTGCACTTGCAGGGATCGTGAATCGTTAAAATTGGATCGCAGACCCGGTAAATTTGAAAAAGGTTACAGCGAATCTTTCCTGGCTACGAAAATATAGAGCAAAGAAAGAATAATTGAAATATGGCATTCTAAAGTATTTAGATATGGCGTTCATTTTCTATTTTGATTCATTTTTGTATGTCAAATATTGTATGGAAACAAACAAGTCCCATCAACTATCGACTGACTAGTTTAAAAATGCCTAAGATCAAGACTTATAGTTCAAAGGGATTTGAATACCATTATATCGGTAGGATTGATAGTTGTTTACAAATAAAAGCATGCGGACAAATACTCTTTTGATTATCATTTCTAATGAGTACATATAGTCTTGTTTGGTAAATTGTTTTCAAGAACATTGAGTAGTTCGGTTTCTTATGGCTCTACAGATTCTTGTAGTTTCAAAGATCGCCTTTAAAATAAATAGAGCATGGACTATCCCTATTTGTGTTGACCATCACCACGATATATTTCCTTTTGTGATGCTTATCCCCATGCGTATATAGTAATCGGAGGTTAAATCATAATATTGTTCCTACATGTCGATATAATTTATATCAAATTGATCTGTAATACTTTACCGCTGCTGTCTCAGGACAGGTTTTAGGATCCGGGGGAACGAAGTTGGGGTTTAGATTATTCTTGCATTGTACTGTGTTTCCGGCTTTGTCAACGACAGTGATTGTGGCTTTTTGGTGGCAACAATCGTCACTGCATAGAATAACAATTGTACAACTAAGTAGAAAAAAATACATGTATTTCGTCATACATTGCAAACACACACAAAAATCTTCATTCTAGGCTTGAGAATCAGTACTAACATGTATTTCATTTATATCTAAAATAATAGGACAACAACGTGAAATGTGACCATCTTGAATGCTTTGATCATTGTTGCCAATATCTATGTCATCTTAATGCGAAAAATCGGGAGATTTCTTTTTCCCAATCAAATAGACTTGGTTGATTGGTGAATTGAATTCAATCAACAGCTAAAAAAAATCACTTCTATATTCTTCTTTGAATATTAGGTCCCACCAGTCCATCAGTTTTAGTGAAGTAAGTGCTAGATAGACGCTTTGTATATTCTTGCTGAGACAATCATGAGTCTTTAAGGCATTAAACATATGTGGACCTATATATTGTACCTTATATTAGCTGTAATCTTGCCATCTTGGATGGTATGACCAGGCTTGTACGGGTCATGTCGAAAGCTAGAATTCGATCCCGTTCCTGTAGTAACGATATCCTGCAGTCCAAAGCCTTCGTCTCCGATCTCGACCCACATGCTCCAAACTTTCTCGTTGCATTTACACAGCTCATTTCCGGTATCACATGTTCCAGTTATTTTAGTTACATTACAGGTGGGGGTTGTGTTATCAACTGGCTGGAGTAGGTAATATGACATACATCTAATACACTCTGACAATAATCGAAGTGTTTTACAAAAAATTAGAGTACGACAGTCTTCTACATACCAGTGTCTACTTCTTAAACGCGACTTTTTGTGTACCAGATGTCGCATATTTTACTCTTTTAAATCTATGACAGCAATAACCGTCTTAATTACATTATAATACAAATTAGTTGGAATGAAAACAAATATGATGCAAAAAGTTAAGATTTTAAAATTTCATGTTATTCTGTATTTATTTGTACAATATTAATTATTTCTGTTTCATATGGTTTAACTGGATATCTTCTTGTTACCTTAGGATCAAAGTTGACAAATGAATACTCCGTCTTTACCTGTTTATCGTGCTCGATGACAGTGAATCTTCTTATCTCATACTGTGAGTTCGGAAATTTTCCGGGCCCAAGGTAAGGCTTTGCTGTAACGGTCACTGTGCTAGAAAAATAATGAAAGAGACAGTCTCAATCAACATTCTAAAATAAATTCTCTGAAGATACAACAAGGACATTTGGACAATTGGAGCATTTTAAATGGATTTCGCCATTAAGTTCGTTATTATCGGAAGGAGAAAGTCCATACTACCAACTGAAGAGAGAGAGAGAGAGTTTTTTCATGTTCTTATAGTGTTAGAAACCACTTTTGTTGCTACGAGTTTAGTTGACTGATGCAACTACTATTATAAATAATTTCATTACACTTATAAACCGTATTCAGTGGGACTAAGGCTGTCCACGGGAGATTGTCGGCCTAACCTCAGTGAACAGTTGGCCTAAATCAAATGAGACAAATATGAGGAAATTAATTTTATCTCAGTATTTAACAAATTTTCAGTGTTAAATTTTGGCTGGCTATTGTATGAGTAGTTAACCTATTTGTACGTCAGGTGGCATTGATATACCTTGCATAAAAAACGATTTATTGAAGTTGAAAGTTTTACGTGTGAGAAAAATCCTGATAAATACTCACTTTTTCGTCGATTTCTACTCACATATAAGAAATGTGATACTTCACCAACATATTGCCTATAACAACAACAACCATCAAATTTGGAAAAAGCAATTTCATACATTTTGAAATAAGGAACAAATTCAGCGAGAAAGAATAGTTAGACTATCCGATCTGCCAAATCTAAAAGACAGTCGCCTAAATAAACAGTGTGTTCACTGTACAGATTGACTAATATATCAATGAGACCTTTTGTAACTTTTTTCCATTTTCTTAATTGTAGGACTGTGAGGAGACGAATGAAATGTTTCGATGCTATTACTGTACAACACAAAATAGAGTTTTGAAACGAGTATTCATCATTTTGAAGAACAAAATTCAGAATTCCCTCTGAAATTCAAAGTGGGGCTTTTATAAACAGAAACTGGCAAATTTAAATCTATAATCAGTGACTTCATATTTAAACCATTGAAATTCCTGAAAATGAAAGTATAATTGAATATAAAATGCCTAAATTTTCGTCCTGTCGTAAAAAGACCTAGTAAATATGGACTGGTGATAGGGATTGTAGTTTAGTTTCTTCGACATAATATATAATGCGAGCTCCCTTCCTTCCCCTCCTCCTTTCACTCGCAGGCGCGCGCTGTTTAGAATATAGGGTGTCATCCAGAGAAAAAAATAACTGGTACTGCGGAAAGGAGAACTGTTAGTTATATATGAATGATATTTTATTGTTCAGGGTCAAAATCGTGATAGTATTGATTATATGGGGTGGGGACAGACTATTATTTAATCCAAGGATATATGCAACATATATTTCTTTCATTTAACTTTTCCAAGATAATTCACGTGCTATTTAATGTAGGTCTTCTGATTATGAGATATAAATAAAATACAAGTGAACAATGTTTCTACAAATGATAGAAATTGATAAAAATAACAAAGAAAAAATCGGAGAGAATCGAACTTCATACAAACATTATCACAAATTCTATTTAGACAGTCGGTACAATTCATGTAGGTCGACGGTACAACCGGTTGAAAGAAGCAGACCGGAGAGAGTAACTATTGAGAAAAAAGTGAGTATTTATTACGTTTTTTCAGACAGGTATAATGTTTAACTTCAATAAGTCTATTTCTACGGAAGGTATATTAATGTCACTTGACGTAATAATTGATTAACTACGCACAAATAAACTCGATAAAACTTGGACTTGAAAATTTGTTCAATATTGAAATCAAGTTAATTTTCTAGGGAAGGGTAAATTAAGCTTAGTTTAGGCTGCCCGCTCACTGAGGTGGCTAACCATGTGAGCGGACAGCTTCAATCACAGTTGCATGCAAACACGTTGTAGCTTTTATAGCCGACGTAGAATGTGAGATACTTATTTACCAAAACCCATTTTGTTATTTTACAGATTTTTAAGATATTACTTTCTTTTTAATGAAAACCTAAACTCGCAAATGAGCACAATGCTAGAGTGTAACTCCACCTTCGACATTCTGTCAGGATTTTGTATTCAAAACGCTTTTTGCGTTTTAAAGTATTTACGTAAAAGTAAAACAAATCTTAATGAGTTTTTATAATTGCATCTGAAGGTTTGTTCTATAAGCACAATACAAATCATTCTTGGAATTAATTTTAGTATCCTATGTATATTTTGCAGGTTAACAGGAGTATGCTTGGAAATAATACATTTTCAGTGTATATATATATATATATATATATATATATATATATATATATATATATATATATATATATATATATATAAGTGCATGCTAATGCGTTCTTGGACAATTTTATAAGGCGCACCTTCTAATGTTACAACCGTTTTTTGGAGTGGGTTGACGTTAAGTCTACAAAAATGGCCACTAAGAAATGTAAATTTGTACTCTCAAGTTAAGGAAACGAAACTTGAATAGTGCAGAATTGCACTTTTCTAAAATAGCTTTTGTTATGGTATATATTCTTCATTGTGAATATCATAATAATTATTCGCAATGAAAATTAAATTTTGCACTCTTCACTTTAAAAAGAATGGATTCAAACAGCAGCAACTGATTCCGGATGCCGTTGGCATTTCGAACGGTAAACAAAGAAACTCACTCGACGTGTCCAATCTCCAACCCAACTCGCATTAAGAATTGACGTGTGACGTTCTCTCCACCTTGCAGAGTATAGGAATGTGCCGTAGGAGTCGGTGTTAAGCCGTCTTGGTCAGATATCATTACGTCAATATCAACTTCTGAAGAACCGATGTTGTACACAATATACGTTACGCTGTATGTCTCATTAAAGTATACGTTGGCTGAAATGGTAAAGTAGATGCCATGATATATACAGAGTTAATTCTTTATGAGTGTTCCAATAATTTTGTTGCGTGTTTTTTTCTACTGATTCTAGATGTTTTCTTTTTATGTCAACATGTGAATGTACAATTGACGATTTCTTTCTTTCTAAATATATAAAATATATACTATAAATTAAAAACCTATTTAGATGGAACAATTTTTTTTAGATACAAATATGCTGGTGTGGCTATTCAATTGGTAATCGAGTTAAGAATCGAGAAATAGGATTCTGTATGTGCAGAAAAATATCAACATTAACATAAGTGAGCACAATACTTCTCAGTAAAATTTGTTCACAGTCCTAAAAATGATTTGACAACAGTTACGTTAATATCACCTACAGTGTTAGCTCAATTTGTATAATCCTTATTTATATGTTGAAATCAAAAGCTTAATTCAGAACACACCCGTTGCGTCTGATACTCCAATTAGCGTTTGCATGATAACTTTTGATTTCATCCAGTTTATTTAATTCTCATATAAATCCAAAGAATCATCCGAAATGCGATATTTTCGAACTATTTGCTCACACTTTGAGCAAGTAAAGCCACAAATAATATGCACAGCCTTATGGAAATGAACACTTTTTGTTTACAACATACCTGATTTAGTGGGTACTTGAAGCTTCAGTGCGAGAGGTGAAATTAGTTTCGGATCAAGACGTCTAAATGTGTGGCCGGTTTTATCCAATCCCTCTATGGCTATCAGGAAGTCCTGTAAAGGCAATACATATTTTATCTAATTCAAAGGGAATTGTTTTGGCAAAGAGTTAATCTTTAGCACGAAATTATGATGATGGTTGAGGACAATAGTTGTGGTAGAAAAAATATATTACTTTCCATCCATTACAAAATATTTCACAAAAGGAGAAAAAGATCTATAATTACTACTACGGCTATTACTGTAATTAATAATAATAATAATAATAATAATAATAATAATAATAATAATAATACTGCTTCAGATCTTGCATATTAAAGTTACTATGGCCCCCTCCCTCGATAAAAAGAAATAAATAGTTATTACATGTTTCAAGGTCTCATTTTAGAAACTGGTATTAGTATATTGTTTCGACCCCTGATTCATAAGTTACATCTAATCAATCGAATAGGACAATGTTCACCTTAAGCAAAGTAAGTAATATTAACTTCAGACCTGAATGGGTATTGTGATGTTAGTGTTGAATAACGATGCACCCCTACGTCCACCAACATTGGTCAAATGTAGCGTCTGAAGTGTTGTGCCGTTCTTCAGCAATAATAATGCACTATCCACACTGTTGACGGCATCATATCGTGGTACCGTTACCGCCAGTTTATAGGTGCTTCCTGAGAAAGTAAATTTGCATGTATATTCCATCAAATGAATCCTTCACGAGACTATTCCAACACCAGCACGATATTCCTACAATTCTCAAATTTTCTCCTCAATTTGAGATTTTAAAATATCATGCTTAATCTGCTGTTAAAGGTAATGCAATTTTTCTGAGAGATGATGATAGTACATTAGTACATAGTATAAAAATAAGCACCTGATCTCTGGAATATCGCTGTAAAAGTCCTTTTTTCCCTAGAAAGGGTCGGTGGTCCACTTTATCAATATTCCACCACAAAGTTAAGATCCATATCCCGTTTTCCGCATAAAGGTAAACATCCAGCCCCTTTGGCCTGGTCATTCATATCGGCCTATATCGTGAAGGTATCTATGTCATAAATAAACGGCATTCGATAAGAGGAACACAAGTTATAAAGACCCTGAAAATTAAAGATTCCAACTGCAATAAAAGATAAGGCTTTTTGAACGTAGGAAAAAAAAACATGATTGGGGTTGATTTTTGTGCTAAAATACTTTTTGGAAGTATTGGGCCAGATATTCAATTTAATACATTGTCAAGACTGAGACCGAAAATGAACTCCAAAACTACTGTTCTGTAACTCCTTTGTTTTTGTTCTATATCACATATGCACCAATAGTAGCAAATGCACACGTCAGTTCTTAGAGGAGATGCATATAGTTAGAATACAAAGAGCATCCTACACAATCCATATCAGTCTGAAGCCAATCAACCGATTTAATAACAGATTAATCCTCATATAGGCATATAATTAAGTTGCACAATCTTAGACCAAAAATACACTTACATCACAACAGTTTTGTTTTCTTACTAATGTTATAAAGATGTTACATTATGAGTAAAACCAGCTGTCACAGCTGTCACAGGGGAGACGTTTCTATTCGTAACTGCCCCAGTTAACTCAGCTGTCAGAGAAGAGACGTTTGTATAAGTGACTGCTCCAAATGGCACAGATGTGTGGACGAAATGTACTAAACATTTGTAGATCAAATATATCAAAATCTGCTGAAGCTAATTGCATGGCATTTTCAGCACTGGTTATGTTCTTACAAAATATTCCTATACATTGCCATACTTTCCTATTGATGGTGTTATTAATTGTATTGATTTTTGTTGAATTCAATCTCTTGTGGCATGATCTTTCTCGTATCTTAATTGGTTTAAACTTTTCTCTCATATGCGTGCACATGGTACAAAGATTATGCCGAGGGAAGTACGAAAGGGAACACAACTTGAAGAGACTGCAACAATGCAGGAAACAAAGCCAGAAATGAATCTCACATTGGAGTATATGTCTACAGCGCTATTATAGCATAGATTTACAAGCTCAGACGAGTTTATGTCAACATGGAAAGGGGACAAATGTTACTTGGTAGCCAACCGGACGGATTAATGTGTGAAACAGGCTTATATAATATATTTAATCGCGGCGTATAATTCTTTTAATAAATGTTATTCGATAACAAAGAAATAATGAAGTGTGAGATCTATATAACTTTCACATCGTACCTGCTAGAGGCCTGCCGGTGACTTCGAATTCTCCAAATCCAGACGGATCAGGCTCTATAAACTTGCGTGTAAAGTCTACCATACTGATTGCGGTCACGTCTACTTCCCAATCATTGTGGTCGAACTTAGCAATTATCCAATTGCCTGCGGCAGGATTCTTAAAATAAATGAAATAAAATAATGCAATTAAAATGACAAAGACAATGATGACGATGATAATAGCTTTCTTAAGTAATTTAGGTCTCCGACCTATAATACACATTACAAGCGACGCAACACAGTTGTAAATGTATGTATGTATATATGTATGTATATATATCTATATATATATATATATATATATATATATATATATATATATATATATATATATATATATATATATACTCTTTCACTTTTACATCTGATGTAATATTGATCCTCATAATTTCATAATTACAGCGACAATATAGCTTTGGATATACTATTAATTTCTCGGTTAATTGCTTCAGCCGCTTTACTCTCTTTTCTGAGGCGTATACTACACCAGTTTAATAATATATCTCTTATTCTCGTTTATTATTTTGCAAATCCTGTGTTAAAGGGGATTCCTTTAATGTGGGCACATATATATCATGTATTTCTTGGTGAAATGTACAAATCATTACAAAAGAAAATTCATCCTGTATCTCAGGTTTATCAACAAATATGCATATTATATTATTCATAAGAGATGTTGATATGTCTACAAGTTTTTACGAACATAGGTTGTACAGAGTAAGTTAGTCTGGACAGAGAAATTCTAAATTTTAATGGAATATCAAAATGGATATAATGGAACTGTTCTTTAAATTAAATATATCTATAATGGCGCGCTCGAGCAGACTATGATATGTTTATACACCACTCTTGTTTAGAACAATTAACAAGACGCTGTTTAAACATTTACATAAATAGTTTAATATGAGCTACCCCAGTATTGTACCATACATATGCACATCCATATCCAGACCGTAATTATCCAACCATAGTTGTCCATACTATGCGACCGGCTTCATCAAAATTTCTTAACATTGTGTAACATTGATAAGGATTATTTCGGTTAAGTATATGTTTAACATAATATTCATTCAGTAATCATGCTGAAAGTGTAAAATGTACATGTCCAGAAGACGTATAATTTTTACATAGAAGTTTTATATCCATAAAGCACTACTCCATAAGGATTATTTACATAATTCTTGTGTTATCCAAAGTAATTAGTATGAAGATATAAAAGAAGAAACAACGCAAGAAACATGGCGGAATACGTTTGGCATGTTCCGCCATATTTATTTTCATTGGCTTGTGCTTCTGAGGTGGTGTGAGTTCTTAATCCAAGAATAATTCTCTACCCGTTCAGGGGAGAATTATTGCGAGAACATTGTTCACGTATGAAGTACCGTCTATCCCAAATACGCTCTTCGCTTGGAACAATGTCATACGACTACAAACAAGGTCGTAAAGACATCCGACCAATGAACAAAGTCAAACTTTTCCATGTCAGAGTACCACTGAAACACAGCCATCTTTGGAGGTTTGTATCAGTATGACCTCAGCGATAAATGGAAGCCAATGAAATTAAGTGCTATGTCTTCAAGGTAAATGCCTAAAACCAAGAATCATTAGGAGTAGTCATCTGTTGTATACGTAATAATATGAATATTGTCATTTTAATACATCTTTAACCTTAGCCACAGCAGAAACTTTCTTAACATTAAGTTTCAAGAATATAAGGATACGTACCACAAATTTAATGAGAATCAGTCTTGTTCCGAGATTGTCTATCGTAATATTTGAGCCGGTTCCAGGCATTTGTGGCACACCTGTAAATAAGTATGGGATACTAATTACATCAATATACTGTTAACATGTAAGCATGCATGCTATCTACTTAATGTAAAAAAAATCATAGCTGAATATTTTTACTAATTCAGTGAGATATGAAACTGAGAGAAATGTTATTATATCAAATTGCAAACAAATGCATAATATTATCTTCCAATGTGAACCAGATAACACGACAAAGCTAAAGTCACTTAACTCACGAAATTTGAATGATGCTAAAATCCCTATCTGTCTAAAATCCCTATCTATCTAACTGATCGACAGGTTTTAATCATTATCTAGGAAGGAAAGTAGACCAAGAGAAAAATTAACTTAAGATAAAACCATATACCGTAAGTATGTAGAACTTTTAGTTTATGTGGAAATCAGTGTTGGGTCACCAACAAATATGTGAATATTGATGTGAAGTATTAATACTTTTTTTGTAATCGGCACATTTCGTTCGGTCATGAAGAGCCAAAGGAGTAAAAGAAACGACACAATCCCCCTCCCAAACCAAACACTTTTTTTTCTGACTTGTTTTGACGTCATCCTTGGGTATATTCTTGGCTATTTTCCGCCCAGCTTCGTTAAACTGGGTTTCCATGATCCCTCTATTTCTATACGTACGAACAGAGAGAAAAAGGAAGAATTTACAGCCGTAATGGATGAAAAAAACTTTGTCAAACTTAGATCTGCCGTTTCCTACTGGTTTTGAAGGGACTGATTATGTTCAGCCTAACGAGACAGAACGAACCTCTCTATTCTTCTTCTTCTCTCTATAATAATGTGTGTGTGTGTGTATGTGTCTGTGTGTCTTCATGCTATTGTGAAACCTTACCTGAAGGATTTTTTATAAAAGGGACAGCTGGACTTGCAGTGGTTATATTAGGCGTCTGTATTTGCACCGTGAGGTTAGTTACGGTGTCGTCAACTGGGATCCAAAAGGGATTTGGTAATCCTTGTTTCAGGAAGGGAAATTTGAGGATGTGAACTGTGTTTGTATTGAGTTGAGACTAGGGATAAAATAAGAAAACGCAAAGTAAGAATCGGCACCAAAGTTCTGAATTCTGGTAAAAATATTTAGAAAAAGAGAATATAAGATAGAAAGTGAGTAAGTTATTAATTATAAAATAGAGCAAGATATAAAGAGAACTGAAAAGAAAGAAAAACAGACAGACATACTGACAAGGAGTGAGAGGTAGACTTTTATAAGAAGTAAATAAAACGTGTCAATTTAAAAAGAAATAAATGAAAAATTGAGTATAGTAATATAATGTAATCTAAATACATGTTCATGGAAACTGATGAGTATTATTTTGATTCCTCTGTATGATAATTCTCTTTTCCCCCACAACCTTACTTTAAAACTTAAATTGAATTTTATTTTAAAACTTTCTAAGAAAAGTGTAATGTGCCTTTAAAACGTGGTGGAGGACTAGTGGTCAGTACACTGTTCTTCAGCGCCATATTATTTAGGTCCAAAGCTCAGTGGGTGGAAGAAACTGTTTCCTTGCAACTCCACTGGCATCATTCATGGGTATGGTGCTAAACAGTGTGTCATCTGATTAACGAGGGCGCAAAGTTACAGTCTATTGTGCAGGAAGATATCCCAACAGTAATTTTCGTGGACAAACTAGGTGCTTTTCGCCGCAATTGTTGTCATTCTGAAACCGCTGAGTGTGCAACAACACGCCTGTCCATAATCCTCACAATGATGGGAGCGTGCCAGTATATGGTAGAGGCAGAAACATAGTAAATACACGACAATTTCCTTAACTAGTAGTCATGAATATGTTAAACAATGAGCTAATTTTCATTGTAATAGTTTTGTTCGACCATGAGTGATTGAATCTTAATTTGGGGTTGACTGAAGAAGTGGTATGCTTCGACTTCTTTGGATGCATTTAAATCGGATTTTGTTTTCTATAAAAAGGAAACTGTTCTGTGTAAGCATATTTTATTGACTGTTCTGCCAACTTAGTATCGGCCTTGCCCTCAAATAAATGTGACTCAAATAAACACAAACGTTTCGGTATATGTGCAGTGTATTCTTAAACGAGAGAGAGAGAGAGTACATAAAATACACAATGAAATTTATTTAGATATTTTTGTTGCTTTTGGATTCTGTTAGGCGGAGGTTGTTCACTGAAACCATTTGGTGTACATTTAAAATGTGTGAACCAATTTAAACAATTTACAGATAAAATGTTATGTTTCTGTATAATTTAGATCAGTTTGAAAGTTGTCATGTTCAAGAAAAACAAGTAGTGTATGTCGTTCAATATTATAAGTACGACATTCAAAGAATAGTGATATAAAGTATCAATGCCTTCAGAACATTTTCTTGATTACTAGTTATATGAAGTTTCCATGCATCCACAGTGACATTCTGTGTTAATAGTGATATGTAGTTTCAATGTCTCCACAATGATATTCCGGGGTAATAGTTGTATGATGTTTCAATGATAATCTGGGGTAATAGGGTTCTGATGTCTCCGTAATGGTATTCTAGGGTAATAGTGATATTTAGTATCAATGCCTCCACATTGACACTCTGGGGGTAGTAGTGATATGAATCCTCTCTGCCACCACTATCACACTCTGTGGTACTTGTGGTATGAAGTATCAATGTCTCCACAATGACACTCTGGGGTAATAGTGATGCCTCCACGGTGATAATCTTTCGTAGTAGCAATAGGAATTTTCAACGGCACCATAGTGACATTCTGGAGTAATAGTGATATAGAGTTTTAATGCCTCCATAATGACAGTCTGAGTAATAGTTGTACGAAGTTTTAATGTCTCCACAATGAATTGTTGGGGTGATAGTGATGTGAAGTTTCAATGCCTCCACAATGACATTCTGGGGTTAATGAGACATAGTTTGCCAAAAGGTCATAGTTTAAGGTACTACACCTGTTTATACACCTGGTACGAATTCAGGAATAGTTCTGTTCACCATAGAGATAACACTTTGGAGCTAGGTTAGGCTTAAAGGTGATACTTTGTTTGTTTCTAAATTACGAGTTTGTCTTATGTCATTAGGCAACTTATTCAAGATGATCCCGCTGATGGGAAGAATGATTTTTGTATGCTTATAATGTAGATATGAAGGGTGAATTTTCAATACTATTTCTTAAGCCATGCTGTAAAGTTTGATCAGCTTTTAGTGGCAGTAATTCTGTCAAGAATTCCAGCACGATACTATCCACTACTTTACAAAAAAAAAAAAAAAAAAAAAATTGCTTTGTCCCGGATATCAAGAAATAGATAAGTAGGATTTCAGTGTACACGATCAAGTAAATAACTTATCAATTCAATAACAACATGAATACATAACAAAATATCGTAACAAAAATGCATTTCACTAAACAATCATAATATTTATGAATATAAAAATTAATGTGGGAGAGAATAATGCAAGTTATTAAAAATGTTCAAAACTCTCTAATAATTTCGTTTTTTCCCTTTATTTTACCTTAAAATATTCAATCGTATCGACGCATTATATAACAAAACTGTACAAAGTTTCTCAGGACGACTTCGGAACATACCGAAGAATTAATTCAAATGCGATTTCCATACACGCGCAGATAAAGTTAGCTTTCGTTGATCTTAATACGAGTATTTGTATTTTGAAAATCCGACATCTTGTCATTTTTAAGGAATATAATCATTACAACTACTGACAGTTACATTTGAACCATTATCATTGAGAACCGCACGTCGTACGAGGATATTTTGGTCACCTTTCCTTGAAAGAGACAGTGAGGCTTCAATCATTCGAACCCCCTTGGCGGTTCAAATATAACCGAAATTGTTAATAACTGCGAAAGTTTATTTAGAAAATGAAATGCTCACATTTGAAATAAAGTAATCAATCGGATAACCAGGTTTCGAATACTCAAGTGTACAGAATTCATTTCATAGAGTAAAAAAAAATATGTATACCCTAATCAAATCCGTGGCTTGTCCTACATTGCTATGAGACGTGGTGATTACAGTTCCACCCGTACTTTGCGCCAGAAGATCGTAGAAACTGAAACTGGAACCAATGGCACGCCTTTTTCGAAACGCTGAAAGCAGACAATGATGAAGTGTTAATTTTAATGCACTGGGGATTCTGAAAACCAAAGTCTTTGACTACCACCATCTCTAAATTCCTAACAACCTATATTACTCTGAAGAAAAGCAGATCATGGCTAAACTGTTTAAGAATTGAACTTCATACTTTACATTATTCATGAAGGCAAACAGTTTGAAAATCGATTACCCACTGCATGAGCTACCGTAGCGAAACGAAGACCGTTCATGCAGGTCGTGTAATAGATTTTCAAGCTTCATGACTTGAATAATCCTGTAAAATATAAAGTTTGATTCCTATAATTACAAATATTCAAAGAAATAACAACAAACCTCAGGAAATAAATAGGAAAACTATATTGTAGCCATTGTTTACAAATATTGTCAAAACCCATGAAAAGGACGCAAGACTACATATGTAGTTCCTTTATGATGTTACGAACTAATAATTTATAATGTTAAGCCTAGGATGATTATATTTTAACCACTTCTAACGCTTGTTACAAAGGCTTGATTAAAATGTTTTATTATATAACTTCTGAAATGCTAAGTCAGACTGAAAATGTCACACAATTTCAAGGATATGTTTCTGTTTCCAAACCATTTCAAGGAAGATCATACAGAATGCTAACAGAATTTATTTCGATTTTAAATTGTAAAATAATAACATTTGATGAAAGAGAATGACTTTTGCAAGGATGGATCCGAGAAATAACAAGAAATAAAACTGCAAGATTCTGAAAAACTGGATGACGTTAAAATTCCAACAAGCAAATTTAATGATACAGATGAAACGTACTTGAATGCATTTGATAGCATAGCTGAAACACGATGCAGATTGAGTATTGCCAGAAAAGTAATCAATATTACGTGTTATTTATTATCATATCTAACCAATGATTAGCAACATGACACAGGATGAAAACCAAGGCGACTTGTATAAAAGCTTCGGTAACTCTTTATGAACTATTAGATATTCAAAACTTTTGCAGCATAAACTTTCAGTTCTGTAAATAGAATAAAACTTTAATATAGACATATGATGCAAATTAAAATGTAAAGATGATTCAACTGAAATGAATCTGAACTTAAAACAAAGCTCGTACTGTAGGCTCTCGATAACTAAATCCTTCGTTCGGGATACACTCACAAACACACATACATATATAGTTCAATTACTGGATGTTCTGATACTTGCGAAAGTGTGTCAATAGGTCATCATATTTGGTCGTGGGAGAATTGTGGACATAATGTTGAATTGGATAAATTTATACTGGATACTGGTGTTGGAATTATCCAGATTGTACTGTATCAGCCAAATTACATAAAACTTACCTGGGGTACCTCTGGTGCATTTTTCGATGAGAAATGTGTTGTATACAAGACTTTTTGACGTTGTAAAAGCGAGAAGGGATTGAAACAGATCTACTGGATGAGGGTCCTCTGGCTTAGGGTTGTTGTCAGATATCACATAGATAGTTGAATTGGCTTCTACATCGTAGGAAACTGAAATAGAAGCATAACAGAGGTAAACGTATTTATGTGCATAATTTATGTATGTATGTAGATAGGTAAGCAGGTGGGTTGGTTGGTGGTTTGGAGGCAAGGACGATTATGTGGATCGGTGGGTTGGTAGAAAGGTAGGTATTTTGCATGTCTTTAGATTAATCATATTTATATTCATATTATATAGCAATAAAATTTATCCTAGTAACATAGATGTAAGACCATCTTTCTTTGCACATACCAGCTCCAACGATCGAACACGTTGCCGCAGATATGTAAGGGGTTCTTTTATTTAACAATACATACTCATTTGCGATCATATGCTCCCCCATAATATTAATATTCCCGTTATTGTATACCATGGTCAAGAAGCTGAGAAGCTTAAGTGTAAGAAAAATAAACAGACGTAGGATCGTCTCAAACTGAGATCCAAAGCTACCTCCTTGATATCTTTCAAGACCGAGTTTTCTAATATGTCATTCTAAATCAGGCTTTCTTTCTCCAGTTGCTAAGTAGTCTATCAGAAGGGTTAGAGTTGTGCCAGCGGGTAATATTAATCCGTGGCACGATACGAAATGGTTTTGCTTCAAAACTTCATCTTCTACTGTCTCGTAATTTTGTCTGTTTTTGTTTCCAATTTCATTTCTTTACATTTCTGTCTCAGACTGCTTCCCACTATTTACCATTAACCTATCATATCTTTCCATTTATGTTGTATATGCCCACTGTGGAGAAAATTGCCGTTGTATAAATTTCAATTTTTAATAGTTCAAGATATCAACGTAGACGCATACCTCTATGTGTGATAATTAGCTATCAATATTCTACCATCATGTCGTGGGCGTACTGTACATCTACAATTGCTCCCCTCTGTTGCTACACAGATTTTTAAAAATATGTTGTTTAACTCATGTAGTTATTTTTCGTACTTACCTGACAATAGGTTATTGATCGCTTGGTTGGACATATTGCAATCGCATAGTTCCGCATCGTGTAGCATATCGTAAATTAGACCCGCATCACCCGTGTACAAAGTTTGCATTGGGGCACCTGTAAGAAAAGCATAGCACGTTATCAATGCTAATACAGTCACAGAAAATACAATAAAGATGGAGTCAGATATTTGACAAATTCACGAAACAGTTTTTTTTCCACCCAATTGTCAAAGAGAGCATATGTTTTTATAACATCTGTTTGTCGGTTTGCCTGCCTGTCTGACCGCCAGTGGGTCCGTCCATTACGCTGTCTCCTCTTGAACGTTCAAAACGAACTTACAAAACCCTTGTAGTATATTTACCCATTCTGCGGCCCCAAGTATGGTGTGAATGGGGAGGGGGCAAAAGCAAATTCTTTGTTTTTATGCGGTTCCATTCATGTTCAACTTAAAATCTATTGTTCTAGTACATTTTCCCGTAACATCCAAAAATGTAAGGAAAAACCTTAGTAATTTGCAATGAAGTGTTATCAATGTTGGGTGGATATCTATGTCAAAATGGATCCATACAATTTAAAGCTGTAGTATCATTGGTCGAATTAACGAATCAGGCCACTTAATGTACGCGTATGAAAGTTTTTCAAGCAAATGCGAGGATTACTATAACAAACTTGTGATATACATTAAATACATAGTGTAATCTCATGACTCATAAAAGGCTACTGTTTTTGAATGTGGTTTTATTACGCAGTCAATGGCAACAACAGCAACAAAACACCAATTAGATTAATATATATATATATTTCTTTAGTGTCTTTGGTGCGCTACGTCGTTTTCGCGAAACATTGCTTATACGAAAATATTGTTTCTAATCGGACGCTGTCATCTTGGAAATCTCTAATTTTGCAATGGGCAATGTTGTGTGATAACGAGGTGGCGCACATAAGACACTGATGTAGCAGCTATTTATATCATCTGGTTTTCTTGTCAGACTGGCCTTAGCCTTCTCAAAAACTTCCGCCGATTACCTGAATTGTTTTCTTGTCTGACTGGATCTAGTTTTCTCAAAAACTTCGACCAATTGTTTCAATCAGCTGAGATTTAAAGCCAATGCAGCAACGTTTTTATGATCCGAATGCTCGTGACGTAGGATCGTGAGATTGTTGATGACCAGATTGAACATATGCCGATAGTTATGGTATATCATGCAGTAAGAACGTCTGTAACAAATTCGCTTTATCTCTCACATTGATTCGTGATCTCTCACATTGATTCGTGATCTCTCACACTGTCATTTAAATCCTCAACATACAGATAAATTTAACAATAATAAAGTTGTGAATATCATTTTGAAATCGACGTCCTGTGTGGGACAATCGTGTGTCTAGAATTAGTGTCAGTGGTTGATAATAATGCAAATTTTGCCACGAAAAATCGGTTTCAGGTTGAGGGATTGTAGTGCATAAAACACAAACCGCACTGGGATTATCGACCAAATGTGATTCACGTATTTTTCTTAAGTGTAACTAAGCCATAAGTTTTCATATATGAATTTATAAATAAAATCTCGTATAAAGTATGATATCGTGTGATATTTTATACATGTAATAATTTGCAGAGTCATTCTTTATCAATTACTCAATAGCTTCCGAATGGATCACGTGATTGTTGCAATTGTATACAATTGTTGTTAATTATCATTATGACATATGCTAGTTCTAAGAACAACAAAACTACTATTATCAACGTTGAATCCATTCTCTAAAGGTATTTAAAGTGGCATTTATGTGTAAAACCTACCAACCTACCTAAATGTATCTATCCGTCTATGTATCTGTCCGGTCATCCATCTTAACACCGTTGATCACTGCCTACCCCCCCCCCCCCTCTCTCTCTCTGTCTCTGTCTCTGTCTGTCTGTCTCTCTCTTTCCAGCTTTGTGAAATAAAACAAAAAAGTCAGCCTACATTCTAAAGAGTGATTACTACCAACATGGCGTCTGTATTATATTCGCGAAACCAAATGTCTTCAATAGTCATATGAATGAAATGATAACCGCAGCTGTAAGTAAAGAGAAAAATCAGATGTGACAAAGGAAGAAGACCTAGTCAGAGTCGAGACAAAATAACAAAAAGAAACAGATACTATCGTGCACACAATGGATATGCTTCTGATATATTCATTACAATGATATGTCAGAAATGTGGTCCAAAAATATGCTCCACATAATATTTTTTTGAAAGGAGGTGGCTATTTCTTTTTCGAGTTACAGAATCGTAAAGGAGATGCACTGAAGTAACTGAATATTTACCTTTGATTTTTAGACGCAATTTTCCTGAAGTCAGCTTGGAAGTCCCGGAAAAGACGTCAGCTAATAGCTGTGCGATATGTCTGTACACGTCATCAGTCGGACAAGCGAGGTCGACATAGAAAGTTGGTGTAGGGAGAATGTGTTGGGAAACATCTTCACCGGAAATAGATAAATAAATAACATTATCACCACAACTGCTACTTTAATTATCACGAAAACAATCATCACGATGACAGGAGTCTCTATCGTCGTCGTCGTAGTAGTAGTAGTGGTAGTACCATTTGTAATAATCTTAGTTATTGTTGTAGTAGTATTTGTAATAGTTGTAGTTAGTGTAGTAGTAGTAGTAGTAACTGTAGTAGTAGTAGTAATAGCAGCAGCAGTAGCTGCAGTACATGTATTTGTATTGGTTTTAATGATTGAAGTAATTGATTCTTCCGGCATGACCTGCTACTGTAGTAGTAGCAGTTATTGTCATCGTGTTTGTATTCGTCACCATTCTGTCATCAGTACCTTGCGAACATTTACATTTAACAGTTTTTCACACTGGCGATGATTATAAAACCTTTCACTTTCTAACAGTTGTAATAGTGTAGACTTTTCTTTATCACTCAGTCGAAGATATGTAACATTTCGGTAGCAAATTTAATATTGCAGATTGCAGCCGCGTGCAATAAGACAGGGAACTTTTATAAGTAAATCAGTTACTTTGCCTAAATCCTCTTCCTATAATCCAAATGTAACATTCTTGTTTGTTTAAAGGATAATCGCAGAGTGGTGATTTGTATGTCATAGCGATAACAAATATAAATGTATACGCTAAGTGGAAAGATCTTAAGTTGCTAAATCATTATAAATTAGAACACAGAGTATTTTTTAAAAATATTTCTTTGGATAGCATTTTGATATATTTTGTCATATTTAATCTACCTGAAATATAAGCGCTAGGGTCTTGTTTAACGAACACTCGATACGTGCGTGTAACAAATGTACCATAGTTTAAAGTTCTGATAACACAACCAATGATAAGTGTTGTTTAATCGTACTAAATCCAGAGAGTAAATACATTAACGAAATATTTGATAAAATTCGAGACAATATTTGGTCATGTTTCATTGAGGGCTATTTAGCTATATAGTTGTATATGGCATAGACACCTTCTGTAAATTGATACTTGAGAGTTTTCGGATTTGTACGATATCACGTCTGTCTTCTTTTTGCGTTAGTGATATTTGGGACATTAAGAACACCGACTATTTTTTATCTTTGGGAAGAGGGAGAGGCACTGGGATTATCATTCGAGCCGAAATATGTTTTCTTTCTTTGTTCCTTATCAAATACAGAAATGTGTCCTCAAATATTAAGGGTCACATGGACAGACACGAAGAACTTTTTTTTCTGGTAGAGGAACGACAAGAAAAATTGCCTCCCCCCGTCCCTCCCGCACCCCCACCCCCTTCCCGCGTTAAATGCTCGGCTTGAAGGGGATAGTTTCGTAAATTGGCCCCTGTCAAATTTTCTTAACTTAAAGCTGTCATGTGACTTTTCAGCTATTATTTTTTAATAATGAAAGATATGAATATATTGGTGAATTAGATGTTTCGGGTTTGTGTTGTTCTTGAAATTGATGTGAGACATGCACACATTCCATAGTTACTTCACAGTGTCTAGACAGGGAAATACCAATAGTTGGGGTTAAGAAGCAGAGCTAAACACCCATAGCAGTAGACACGTTGGGTTCAAGGCAAATCATAATATCTATAAAAAAAGTTCCTTGATGGCAACTATTTTGAAATGCATCAAGCTGTTCAATACACAAAGTTTTATAATTATTATATAGGAAAATGGCTTGCATTTGAACTGTGTGTCAAAAATGACCTTCATACATGATCAACATATGTGTGAATTTGGGGCTGGGCGCATGCACTTCTTTTGCTATCAGCTTCCATTGACTTGTCAGGGCAAATGAATTATAGCTATAAAAAAATACAGACTTGATTGGTATGTGTGTGTGTGTGTGTGTGTGTGTGTGTGCATGTGTGTGTGTGTAAATGCAAACTATCTCGATAAGAAGAGTTCGTATCTTAATACAATGTGTATCTTTATCCGAAGAACATTTTTTTCGGCTGGTGCAAGAAAAAGAAAGTCATATTTTTGGTCCTAAATCCTCGGTAGCAACAGATACATGTTTAAATACCGCCAAAATGCATCACAGTTATCATATCACTTCAGAAAGGTCATTAACATTGTGCCCATAGGTTTGTTTGAATATAAATTGGTTTTCTTGCTAAAGATTGATTTCCATATATTGGAGTAAATTCTTTATTGTCTACTGCACAACTTATTTTAAGTAACTCCACACGTTCTGGGTCTTGATAAATGTTCTGTTCTGACGAAGGAAAATTAGCGTTGCCTGGCGGAATCCGGAGAAAAAACAGGATGTAATATTGTAAATCATTTATCAAAGCTACCACCATGTGAGTATGATCTGTTTTGTTTTCTTTCCCTTTAAGTAAGAGATAAGAGATAAAAACCGTAATTTGTTTTCAAAAGTCAACCAATACTGGTTATGTCTGGATAACATTTTCTTCTCCGTAGCATTCCCTGTGGGACAAAGACATTTTATTAATTACAATAAAGTTCAAACTTATAATTCATGTGAAGCTGGTGATCATTGATAAATCGTGCGTCAGAAATGTATGATGGTCTGTTTTGTTTGAACATATCCTTTATTTTAACCCCACAAGATATTTGACTTTTCATCTTGAAAAGTCAAATATTTTGTGGAGTTAAAACAAACTCTCGCAATCGCACTGCAACATTAACTCACCTGTACATGCGAAAGCTCACCAAGTCAGTTTGTAATACTATATATGTATGAATGTATTTAGGTATGTGCAGTGTTTATATATGTTTATATATATATATATATATATATATATATATATATATATATATATATATATATATATATATCTGATTGTGTATGCATGTACATACCTTCCAACGTATGCATGTATGTATGTATGTATGTATGTATGTATGTATGTATGTATGTATGTATGTATGTATGTATGTATGTATGTATGTAAAGATGGATGGATGGTAGAATGGCCAGACAGATGTATAGATAGGCACATTTTTTGTGATTTTGTGTAGCTGCAATAGATAAAGAATCAGTATTGCTAAAAAAATCGCATCAACACTTTTTAATTTGACATGATATTTTGAACCCAAATTGTTTCTCTGGAAATGTTGCAAAAAAATTCTTAAAATTTACTTTAGAGTAAAGAAAGTAAAGACGTTTATTTCGGATATTGGTTTGTATTCAAGAATACATATTTTCCGGACTTGAAGTAATTTACTAAAATTCAGCTTTTTTTCAAACTATTTTTACGGGGAGATGAATCCATATAAAGCATAGTCATCTGGTACAAATACTTGTGAAATTTGATGTTATCAAATATTTCTTTTTAACAACGTACACATTAGACACTTTAATCTAAAAAACCCTGTTATTACCAATACAAAATCTTATATTGAAAAATAATACCTACATATTAAGTTAACATATATACCAGATTAGGACTGGTTCATGTACTTTTTTCATTGCAATGTTATCACAAGCTTCACAAGAACTAATTTACATTTGTACTCCCAATTTTATCGAAAAAACCTTAAAGTATATCTCTAACGTCTTTATCTAACATGTTTATAATCATGTCTATATATTAAAATTGTATCCGGATTATTTAAAAGTTTATCTTGACCAGTAGGAGGACTGTATGTGTCCAGGGCACCAACTGCCTAGTTCCCATCAAAGATATTGTATTCCTACAAACAGATATACAGTATGCTTGTTCATCCTTGAAATGCAATTTAAAAGTATTTAAACTGTTTCAAAAAATAATCCAATGGTATGTAATTAAATTACTTTTCTGGGGTGTGCTTGTGTATCAGGTCGGGTGGATGGGTGAGTGGGTGGCTCAAATGATGATTGGAGGGAGGGATTGTTGGATGAATGGTGCTATTTTGTGTACTTGAGTTTCAATGTAACTATAGATGGGTGGATGGATCAACTGATTATACGATTGATGGATTGTCCGATAAATGGGTTTAATTCTCAGGTACATTGACCATTGAATGTTTTGTGTATAGCTTAGTGGAGAATAAGGATGTAGGTAAAACTATTTTTAAAAAATGGTTTACTGTGTAATATTGGCAGGTTTGCTTATTCGTACAGATAATGTCATTAAATCTATGGAATTGTATTGACGTAATCGATATTTTACATTTATATTTATATGAAGATCCTCATGGAATTCACATTAACGTACGTGATGTATATCAGGTGATGAGAAGAAATAATTAAATGCACATGTCATTTTGATTAATTGTACTTCAAGTAGTTCTCAAGTTTTAAGTTTTGCCTCCCGTGATTATTCTGTGCAGAATTAATTGAAATGTCAGTAAACATGTGGTAGGGAAATTGCGTATGTTAACACCGGGGGTGCACCATTTATATGTTGTCTAATATACACACTTTTTCCTTCCTATAGTTAACTGAAGTAATTCTTTCTACATAAGAACTATGTTTGTGCATCGCTGGGAGTAAATTACGTTAAAACCCGATATGAAGCAAGGGGTCAACAATTCAAACAAAGACAATCTGTACAAGTAAAATATGTTTCAATCTAAAAATATTTTCGATGTCAAGATCACTTCTTAATATCCTTTACCTCACAGAGAAGAACCTACTTGTTGCACAGGGTAGAAAGACATTTCTTGCTAGAGAAGTTTTGAAACAACTCAATCAACCACTTCTATACACTTCTGGTAAGACATGAAAGGTCATGCTGTCGTATAGCCCTTTTACATTAACATTTTTTTGTGTGACAACAATTTTAACCGGGTAGTCATCTTACTCCTGAATTAAAATGAACTGAATGCCCTAGACGTTTGACGTTACCGATATAAGATTATGTGTTTGTGTTAGAAGAGGAATTTCAGTTTTGTGCGGATCGGTTAGTAAAACAGATAATTAGCTTGATCTTTAGAATAAAAAAAAAAAAAAAAAACAACCGAAAATCAGCGTGGTCTTGAGAATAAAAAAATCAAACAGAAAATCAAAGTGGTCTTTACAATTCAAAAATCAAACAGAAAATCAGCGTGATCTTTAGAATACAAAAAATCAAACAGAAAATTAGCGTGGTCTTTATAATACAAAAATCAGCTCATGGTAAAATGTTCGAGTCTCTTCACGAAAAGTCAAGATCAATCAAAGAGCTCTCGCTTTTTTGTTCATCGGCAGACCATTAGATATTCACACCGATAGTTATTATCACCAAAGTGTACAGTGGATAGAGCTTTCTTTTCGATTTTTTAAAATAAATTACACGTATTTTTAAAACTTTATTTTGCCAAATGATCAGTAACAGTGATTATAAAAGTAAAAAGGCATTTGACAAATTTTGTTATCTTGTTATGATGACAATGCATGCGTATAGCTCTTTAAAAATATAATAAAGAATTGAGAACAAGGTTTCTTAGAGCAAATGTTGATGCTTCATTCTTGTCCTACCTTGTAGGGAACTGTCTGCACCAGTACACGCTTTTATAAGTTCTGGGGAAAACATTAAAAAAACAAATAAAACTCTGAATATTTTAGTCGACCACAAGTTATAAGTTTATTTCGAACTATCTTTCTTGAAAGCTTCAAAAATAAATGCAGACACAAGCAAACATATTAGTTGGCAAATCAGTAATCTGTGCTAGTCATGGATATGTATAGAAACGCTTTAATGCTAATTGTTTTACACGTAATGCAATTATTTAATATCAGGGCTGCAAAAATGTCGGTTAACAGTTCACCAGACCTGAGTTTTACCGTGAGAACTCAAAATTTAAATCTAAGTCTAAAATCCAGTAATATGTTCCCTATTTCACTAACATAAGTCTTAAAGATCAGTATAGTTTTAAGACACTGATTGGTGAATTTAAATTAGACTATAATTTTAACCAATGAAATTACTCTATTCTAAACTTCGCTTAAATTCAGACTTCAGTTTTGTTGGTGTAATCCAGACCTGATTGGATGAAATTCAGTCTGACGTAAGTTTAATGAACAAATTTCTTAAGCCTGGTCTTAAATTTGAAGACATGTTTATGAAACTGAGATCAGGAATTTCAAAATGTTGGTGCAACCTTTCTGTGATAAATCTCAAATGGCTACTGAGTATATGGATTACACTTGATCATACGAGATATGGAATTATACATTTTAAAAAAGTTCTCATATTCGAGAAACTCTGCAGATCTTAAAGGCTGATAATGGACCGTTTTGTTATCTGTCAATGTGACATCTTTATCGGTCCAAGTTTTTAACACATCTTAAGTATGTGACTGGAGCACATTTTTTAAAGTTTGCACACCCACTAAATAGGACTGAAATTTGTGGCATTAATTCTGCCTTGATCCACAAACAATCAGCTCTATGTTTGAAAAGCCGTGAAAAGAGGTTCTTCACATAATCTTTAGGAAAATGTGCAACACGCTCCTTTTCAAGTTGTACCTTAAATTTATCTCAAAACGTCATCTTGGAGCATGCGTACTTCAAACATTCCTACGCTTATGGTAACTAAAGTAGATATGAACCATGTATCTTTCTCTTCTCCCTCGGTAGAAAGATTCTTCCCCCTAAAACTTAGATCTTACAAAGTTTTTTCTGATAACAAAGTCATGTTGCTTATATGCACTAATTTACTGTAAAGAGATTAATCAAAGTACTATTCATTTCAACTCAACACGATAATGATTTCCTGATGAGAATATTTTACCGCTTTGTACTATGAATCAGCGAAAATTAAAAAAAGCATACAAACAACCTTTTCCACGAAAGAAGTAAATTGCATCATTCAAAATTATACCGTGAATGACAAATCTAGATGTCTGTGGTTGCTGCATGTTTAAATATAAACGAATGCAACGTTAAGACGTAAGCATTTTAAAATAAACTTATCCTTCGTCATCATACCAAAGTAGTAAGTAAATCAAAACGACATGTGACTCGTGAGCCATGACAAGATACTTATAAGTAGGTAATGGCCTTTTCATGTCTAAGTAATATCCAACAATCCTTTTCTCTATTCACACTTTCATACATCTATCGAATATGTCACGGGAATGACAAGTGAACTTCTCAATGTATATCTACTGGATTAGCTATTGACAGTGACGCAATTTAGAACCAATCATGTTCATCAAGAGAGATTTCTTAAAGATATATCCATTCAATTTTACATTAGGACTTAACATAAGTACTTGTTATGTTATAACTGTCAAAATTCCTTTGGGTTCCGAGGGTCTTTTGAATTTGTTGTGTATGAGAAAAAAAATATTAGGTAACACTTTGTTTTGTGTCTCTCAAAAAAACAAAAAAACAATAACAATAATAAGATGGCACAGTATAAAACACTTGTGAGATCTTATGTGAAGAAAGTAAAAATAAAAGAAAAGAAAAGTTGCATGTATAGCACAAAGCCGGTGGGTGGTGTGATGAAGACTTATGAACTCTCGATGAAACGGGTACTAAATAGTATAAACGATGACATAACACTCATAAAATAAACAAACCGTTGTATAGCTCCCCTCCTAGAGAATGACTTAAGCCTTTTCAAAATGCACGGAGACAGTAAAGCATGTATGCAATTTTCATGGTAAAGTCAACTCGACCACTTCCACATATCACGCGAGTGTAAGACATTTTAAATTGCAATGTAAACAAAACGTAGGACACAAGAAAGAAAGAAGTAATTTTTCATTTTCCTCTACTTTAAAATATAGGGGGTTTTTTTTAACAAAAAAATTAAGTACCAACGACTCTAGTATTGCAGAAAACTGTGTTCGAAATGATGAATTCACTTTACAAGTTACTACGACCGATGACTAAAAACGACTTTATTAACTTAGAAAGCTATATATCTTTTTTCGTTCCTTGAATCAAAATTATTATTTATGGAAACTATGTTGGGACAATTTCTCAATGCTATAATAACATTTTATACATCTATAGCAAAAGATGAACGTTAAAAAAATAATAAGAATAAAAATGGTCCCATCAAGGAGAGTTTGACCATGTTAGATTCCATACCGAGTTGCCTCTGTTTGGAAACGGTTTTATTTTTCATTATTTGTCTATTACTGAGCATTTCCATTTAATATATACGAGTCTTACACTCCATATCACGTTTTTATGTACAATAAAACCACTAGGTAGAAACCCTTATATCGATTGCGATAACCCATATGAACTATGACGCGATATCGGAAGTTAACAACCTTTAGTATTAGGCCCGAGGTACAAACTGTGGGTAGAAACTTAGAAGCCGGCTTGGGTGGCTGACTAAAAAGGGCAATATGGAGGCATATTCACGCCGGATTAGAACGATATCGGTCTGGAAGTAAAGACGGATGTGTAGGCTATCTGCGTCATTAACATTTTGGCTTCCTAAATAGTCGATAAAATTATAGAAAACTCCAGCCATCAAAACTCCGGCAAATCGTATATATGCATCATGTTCTCTCCTGCAAATGGACAGTAATAGACAAATAATAAAATCGATTTCCATGTCGGAGGAAACACGATCAAGTTTGGTTCAATCTTACTAATTCAAAAGTCTGCTTACGTTCTCTCTCTCTCTCTCTCTCTCTCTCTCTCTCTCTCTCTCTCTCTCTCTCTCTCTCTCTCTCTTCAACCCGAGATCATGTTTGAATTAAATTATGCATTTCTATCTTCTGTGTATCACAATTGTTGCTTCCATGTGGAATGTGCACTATTCTTTCATGTAGAAAAGGTATATAAGGAACGTTAGACTGTGCACCATGCTGATATCTAATGTCTTGACAATATACATGTATTTACTTAAATGTGATATTCTAAGCATACTTATATCAGCTTATGTACTTTTATCCTCTAACTCTGTTTTCATCTTCAAGGTGTAGAATAATCAAGTGACTATCCATATTTACCTAATGGTAAACATTTTATAATTTATTTCCATATTGGATGTGCAGTATTCATTCAGCTTTGGTTACAAAGGTAATTTGTATTTTTTGATATATATTTTTTTGAAATTACTTTTAAGTTTTCGAATGTTAATTCGTTATGTATTTGTATGACTGATTACACCATTCATAACCTGGATGTATTAAGAATATCAATCAATTAAACAATCTCTCTATCTCAACCCTAAACCACATTTTAATATTGTATGTAATATTTCAGTATTTGCACTATAGGGACATGTGCGTGTGAGTTAATTTATCCGTGAAAGCTTTTTGTGACTTTTTATCGAATTCGGTAAATTGATTGAACTGTAATATAACCTTTTTATGAAACAAGCATTATAACCTCGTCGAAAAAATTAGATGGAAAAATAAGACAAATCGTGCGTCCAAGGAAAACAGAAAACAATCTGATAGCGTTGTGCTGGGAAACTAAGAATGTATTGACGTGTATACACAATTTTCACTGCGGGATAGGAACAAGCACACAATTAAGGCTCGTTTAAGAGTTATTTATCGGCGATTGTCACTAACTCAGGAGTTATGTTGTTAATTCATCATGTTACAATTCGCACTTAATTCATCGCATTTTAGTCATCAACTTTACTCAGAAAAAGGATTTTTACGGATGTGATTAAAAACTCTGCGTGAGGGAATACAAGTTTCATTTGTTGATTTGCAAAAACAATACCAACTTTGGATATTGGTAAATTTGTATGGACAGTAAATACTAATTTTTAAGGAAAATTGAACGTAATAATACATAGAGCAATCGGAGTATCCAATATTGACTTCATGGGAAGTTATATTGTTTAAATTGAACTCATCTCTATGCAGAAAATTGTATGATGATAGTGTTGCAATAAATCAATGAATTTATCTATCCATTACCTATCTATCTCTTATCATCGTGTCAGTCCGGGTTGGCTACTGTGGTGTATCCCAGGAGGTTCCCATGTCTAAAAACCAATCAAATCATGATAAGCCAAATTCATACCGAAGGAAAGGTTTGACATCTCTGTTTTATAGTATGGCCTGTAAGTAAACGGCCTGGGAAACACGTGTAAGGGACTTTTTATTTGTATATATTTGAGACATTGTAGGCATTTAAGAAAAGAAAATTCATAGTGAAAAGGAGAAAAGTGGTAACAAATCCCCTGTATTTTTGGATTATGTAATATGATAATTTTTTAAAAAAATTACAAATATAACTGTTTTAGTCATAAAAACGACTCTAGTAATACTGTCGAAACGTTTATGCAAAATTTATATTAACTGTATATTTTCTTTCATATCTATTATTGTCGAACTGTTTTAAATATATTTACTTAAAACGAAGCTCTCTTTAAAATAGTACCCCATTTGTTCCAATAGCTATCTGTATCGCCAATGTAATGAATCGGGATAGTCCTAACGTAAATACTCTTCCCGGAAAGTTTAATCTAACTTACATTACAAATATGTTGAGTACGTAATAAATGCAATTCATGGTGTCAAAACTGACCAAAGTTAGGTTCTTTTTTTATAGAATAATTGAGCCGTGCTGACGCATCGTTAGGGTGCAAGACTCATCCAGAAGGGTGACGGTTCAAATCGAGCCAGAAAAGGCTAGGTCGGTCGCTGTGGTAAGTCCCTGGCCAAGGCATTTTATTCCAATTGCCTCAGAAAGGATATAAACTTTCACGTGTTGATGTTCCGTTCAGCAGCAATCAATCATACAATAAAATATTTTTTTTACGAAACTGACATTACGACATTTAGAGGAAGACAAAACAAATCTAAAATAATAACTAGCGTTCTATGGATATTTTATGTGTGTGTAAGGCACCGATGTTTATACTTATCTTCTCTTCAAAGTTACTGACTTTAAAGTCGCAGTGAATTTGTTGTGAGTTCTTTAGAGAGGGTAGAAAATACAATTGTAAACAACTTGCTTAAACGACTTGTTTTCCTAAAGCGTTCTACCGTAATGAGTTAAACTCAGCGAACGTTTTCTGATCTTATAGGATATTTCCATACATAATTTAGGATTAGAACAATGCACTGATTATAAAATTTTCCAGATAATGTTGAAAAGTGGGACCTTTAACGCCAAGTTTACGTTGCTGTCTTGTTTCTTTTGCGTGGGTCTGCTTTACTTTTTATATATATTTAAAAAAAACAACAAAAAAAAAAAAAAAAAAAAACAAAACAACAGGGAATCAAGAATATTTTCACTGGCATGCTTTACTGAGAAAGGAAGATATGTATGTTATCATATAAAGTTTGGTATTAATTCTGATACTTGACACAATACGCGATACGAGTTCACTGAGGCACTCCAAGGGGGTATCTATGTTCCATTTTTTCCTGTCATTTTACCGGTCTTTGCTCGTTTGTTCCCTGAAAATAAAATCTAGTCTTACCTAAAAGAAGGACTTTTGCCCACTTTTGGTTGAAAAATAATCACGAATGCATTTTTTCCTGAAACTAAATACCCCCCGCTCCGCCACCTACAACTAGTGTTCATGAAATGCGTGTGTACTCTCTTTATTGTCGTGGATTACATATAATTCAACTAAGAGATCTGGCTTAGGCATGTTCTTTACGTCTTCCTATGCAGAATTTAATTTGACTTTGAGGATTAGATTACGATATACTCCTCATAAATTGCGGAAGTATGCCCTACATGTTTGATCCTTCGACAGTCTAGAGTGATCCTGTAAATTATTTGACCCTTGATGATTTCACAGATTCTTGTGGTTTTTTTTCTACAATTATTCGATGGTTGATTTTAAAAATTATTGCGCTCTATTCGACAGTGTGTTAAGTAGCTGATAAGAAAGCCATCTGAGTTGTAATATTGACATCTTATGAAATTCACGGTTAGAAATTAATGCCAGAAGAATCCTCTTTGAGCCACTGAATGTATGCATGTGGGGTACATTTAGCCATATGAAATGTATAACATTGTAAATGACCCTATGATAATAGTTGTAAATGCAATAAAAGTTTATAACATATTGGAGCCAAAAGCGCTGTGTCATGTTTCAAACGAAAAGTACTGCTTGTATTACATAGGTAGTACACGAAACAGATATAAAATACTTTTATTAAAACTAGCACAAGGCAGTAAAAGAGGTTGAGGAAAGAAACGAAGCAACCAAAAATTATATTTAGAGATAAAAGTGACTTGTTTAAAGACATGATACGATAATGTGGAATAATTAACAAAATATGCATCAATAAACGCCTCGTTCGCAATAGCAGGAATATATATATATATATATATATATATATATATATATATATATATATATATATATATATATGAATTATTTTCCATTGTAAGTAGGGATATTCTTCATAAGTTATAATTTTTAATTTCATATTTTGATTAGATAATTCTGTTGTATGAATATCTCATATAGTAGAAAGGGAGTCTTTTGTTATTTCCATTAACTCTCTTTTTAAAAAAAAAAAAAAAATCTGCTTAGTAGCAACGAGGAATAATATATGTAATTGATATTGTTTGTTTTTTTGGCATTTTGCCACAAAGACAGGTCAGGTGAGGGGAATATATGAAAAGACAAATTACATTGTAATTAACAGAAGAATTATATATATATATATATATATATATATATATATATATATATATATATATATATATATATCTATTAATTTGTTTTTTTTGCACAATAAAGTATTCATGAACATATATGACACTCAAAGTCAGTGGCGACCACAATATTGTATTTAACTTATTTCCAAGCAATTAAGAACTGGCTATGAAATTTTACGAATAATTACGAGCAGATCCTGATAGGTAAGACAAGTTTTAATTTTTAATTGCTCGACAAAAACAAGCGGTACAAGTTGACTTTGAAAATCAGAATTCAATGTTTCCCGCCATGCAATTGTCAGATTCGCTGTTCTTAATGACGTAACGACTCTCAGAAGTGGGACAAGGCACCTGGTTCTAGCGCTCTAGTTTTATATGTACTTACTGTTTAAACTTTCACAGTGATGCAGTGCGTTTAAAGATATGAAAAGCACTCACATATTTGTGTCACAAATTGTTACCGTTGTGTGATACTTCAAAAGGATTTTATTCTGTGACACGAATCGATATATGCTCTTATGGACAATTAAAGCGCACACTATCGTTGCATGGTAGCAACACTGATACAAATTGATGGCAGTCTAGAGTGTACCACTGTTGAAAGATATAATTTGAATTAATTGAAGTTTGACTTCTGCCAAAATGTGAATGATATTTGGGAACAGCTGGGTCGCGAAGTCCATGCAAATCTATACACCTGAAGCCCAGACAGTTAATTAACAATCATTTGTAAAATATTATTTGAAGAAAATATTTTTGAGGCAGCAAAATAAAAGCTTCGTGAATTATAAATTCCTTTTTGCTTCTCTTGACTTATATTTTTTACTGTACGAGATAGAAAAATTGCATGAAAATATATGTCTTTCTTTCTGTAAGAAATGGTCGATACTTTTTATTAAAATAATATATATATATATATATATATATATATATATATATATATATATATATATATATATATGTATATATATATACATAATTTATGTCCTTTATATGACTCTAAATTTTTCTTTTGTAACTCAACAACAATGATAGATTGTATATTTCAGAGTTCCAGAATTTGACTGCATTATAAAAGTAAAACCGTTGTAATTTTATAATAGCGCCAACCTATGTAGATAAGATGATTAAAACTGTAAAGTTAACTATGACTGAAACGGTTAGAGTTGCAATCACTATCAACAAACCTTAAAGAAACGTTGAAATTAAAGGTTTCTACTCACCATCTCCCAGAAACAAGTCTGTGTTTTGTTGTTTTGTTCCTTTTGCAAGTAGACTTAACAGCAATAAAAGTTTATAATTTAGTTCCATTCTGCGATCAGATCTCTTTTCTTTCTTTTTTTCTTTGAAAACAAATGTCAACGAAAATATCAAACGTAGATGTTAAAAATAGATTCACAAAAACAGATTTCCTTCAGCTGTTTTTCTGGCTCTAAAGCTATTCCAGTCTGTAGATGAGTCAATGCTTATACAAAATGTAGCACTAGGGTTCAGAATAGTTAAGAAACTTGTTTGTGCACCCGCTTTTATAGCTTACGAAAATTTGGATCACGTGACTTCCTTGATTGGTGAAAGTAGATTGTGCAATTGGTCGTCACCTTGACAAATGATTTTGTGATTTTATTGCTTAGTATTTGTTAAATACGAATGCTAACCGCTTATAGCGATAAGTCTGCAAATCGCGAATTTTGGAAATAATGTATTGTTACCCGTACAAAGAAAATTGCAGGTAAAGTTCTTCCCCGTATCACACTGTGGTATTTCTATGGATGACTTTGTTTTACACGTTAGACACTCCCGCCTCTTAAAATGTGGGGTACATTTAGGGATTGTCACTTTTCAAAGATATGAGCAGTTTATTTCTAGTTAGCTTTACTGTAATTACGGATACCTGGGGAAAAAAGGAACTAGAATATTTTAACGTGCGTGGGAAAAAATCCATTAAGCATCAATGGGCAATATATACCATTATCTACATTGAAAAAGATATAAATAATGGAAAATATTTTTTGTGCAATCTAACACATGGGACTTAAATTATTTAATACACATTTCGTAACGAATAGGCTGATGAAAATACTTGGAGAATCATCAAGCATTTGGGTACAAACATTTATCAAGCATTTGGGTACAAACATTTATCAAGCATTTGGGTACAAACATTTATCAAGCATTTAGGTACAAACATTTATCAAGAATATGGATACACACATTTCTCTTAACATCTGAACAGTAGTCTCCTTTCAGTCAAAGCTGAACTTAATGTTTATTTTTGTTTTGTTGTAATATACGTTTAGATCAACATGTTCAGTTGGAAAAGATATAATTTAAGATCTTCATGTTAAATGAGAGAGTAAGGAGTAATCCCAATGATTGTATTGTCTTTCCATTAAATGGCAACTTGTTGGCATTTACAATAAAAACTCACATGTAGAAATACGTTATGGATGCTAACATGTGCCTAGCGTAAACTTTGTTATAATGAATACTTAAAGTATTTAAAAGTATTTATAGGATGATGTTTTCATGTATAGATTTTAAATCCCCACAGACTCTTTTCAATAGGGTAACTAGCAGATGATTTTTTGCCTTTGAGATGAAAAATTAACCAATGTGGAGTATAACCTGGCAGCTGTTCCTACACGAGTCTATCATAATTGGTCTTTTTCAAAACAAATTGTACGGAGACAAAATCAACACATACCGTTAGTACTCGCTTATAAGTCGAGTCCAACAGCAAACGACACAGACCCAGATCTGCCGGCACATAATGCGCCGGCAGATCTGAGTCAATGCAGTTTGTTAGATATAATCAGTAGAACAAACAACATCGACCTGGATCTGCGATGGCAGATCAGGGTCTATGTTGTTTGCAGTTGAACTAGACTTATAAGCGAGCACAAACAGTACAGAGCAACGGCATTAACAGAAAGACTGTTTTGGGCTCTTTTTATTTGTCTGCATATTGTAATATTTTCTTGAGATTTGGAAAATGTAATTAAATCGTCATTTTTATTACAGAATCAATAGTAAAATTATCTTTTGTTATCCAATATGGCTGCCAGTGACGTCATGCTAAAAATTGCCTCTTGAAATCAGGAAGTTATTTCCGTTGAAGAACTTATGATCATCTTACCCTCAACAACCCTTAACCCTTCCATATCCTCTACAGACTTTCCTGCATATTAAGGATATCTAGAATGCTTATCGGGTGGACCGTCTACCACGACAACAAATGCATTACGAACCATGGAAAACACCGCGCATACCAGTCCACTTCAGAATCATAAGTTTAGGTAAATAAGTCTATTAGTCCCTACAGATTGAATAGGGTTACTGATACGTATGTGGACATTGTAAGAACAATGTTTTACGATTGTCTCGAGATAAACTGAGAGAGACGACTAATTAATTTGGAACAAATCCAGATTAAAGTGTGACACGAATGTATTTGGACTTCATTTTCCCCTCCAATAACAAATCCAGCTTAAAGTGCGACATGAATGTATTTGGACTTCATTTTCCCCTGCAATAACAAATCCAGCTTAAAGTGCGACATGAATGTATTTGGACTTCATTTTCCCGTCCAATAACAAATCCAGCTTAAAGTGCGACATGAATGTATTTGGACTTCATTTTCCCCTCCAATAACAAATCCAGCTTAAAGTGCGACATGAATATATTTGGACCTCATTTTCCCCTCCAATAACAAATCCAGCTTAAAGTGCGACATGAATGTATTTGGACTTCATTTTCCCCTGCAATAACAAATCCAGCTTAAAGTGCGACATGAATATGTTTGGACTTCATTTTCCCCTCCAATAACAAATCCAGCTTAAAGTGCGACATGAATGTATTTGGACTTCATTGTCCCCTCCAATAACAAATCCAGCTTAAAGTGCGACATGAATGTATTTGGACTTCATTTTCCCCTGCAATAACAAATCCAGCTTAAAGTGCGACATGAATATGTTTGGACTTCATTTTCCCCTCCAATAACAAATCCAGCTTAAAGTGCGACATGAATGTATTTGGACTTCATTTTCCCCTCCAAGAAGAAAGAGATAAATAATTTGGTAGCAATAAAAGTATTCTAAATGAGCCTCTATTTCTGAAGTCGCTTATATGAAAAACTACGAATACACGCTGCACATTAAGGAAAATGTTTTTGAACAGTCGTATTTTTTGTCCGTTTATATTTCTGGTCCATGCCCGCGGAATAAAATGATTTTCATTAACGACGTATGCACATATGCATTCATAATTTGCTAGGCTTCGGTTTCATTAAACATCCTAAAGTTTCTTCATTATATATATATATATATATATATATATATATATATATATATATATATATATATTTATATATATATATATAACATTTAGTAATCATTGACAATTGCAATTTGAGTCATTATTTCTGCAATTGTTAAAGAAAAGGTTGCATTTTACTGTCAGATAAGAGGATTCATTAAAATAACTACAGTTTGATTTATTACTCCATTATCTTCTTTTTCAAGGTTAAAAAGACTGAGTAAATTCCTTTGTGGAAAGTTACAAATTTATGGCACATTTCTATCCATATACAATCTTTAACTTCACAAAAATCGCAGTATTGTAAAAGCTATAATTTGCAGAGAAATGAAGAATTAACTTGGACAACATACTAGAAATTAAGTGAAACTGTGCCATACCTTAGACCAGAACGTTTGTCATCAAAATAATGAAGAGTCTCTCTCTCTCTAGAATATAGCAATAATAATAATTATTAGGCTCCTTATACATTGTTATCTTGATTTCACATGAAGATTTAATACATATGACATGTCAGAGAGAACGTTTAGATCATACACTGCTGCCTTGCTGCCTGCAAACATCTCCCGTAGCTCAATGGAAAAGTCTGAGCTCGAGGATTCAACCCTTTATATATATATATATATATATATATATATATATATATATATATATATATATATATATATATATATATATATATATATATATATTGCAAGGAAGATACTCGTACTCAAAGAGCAATTGAAATTCCTTTGTTTCAGTAATGTTGCCGTCACAAGAGACAAGCGTCACACCAGCCAGAACATTATGGTATTAAACTGATGGATATTCGATAAGTATATCCGTCAACATGTAATATTGATAGAAGATATAAATGCTCAAACTGCAGATGTGTTGATTTTCTACAATATAAATTTTACCTATGGAAAGTGCTTAAGATCATGTTAATAAATAAACATATTGGGTGGGGTGGGTGGAAGAGTTCCATGAATAAAGCAATGAATTAATTCGGTAAGTATTTACTTGATCTTTGTAAAACAAAGGGACTACTTATCAATCAATCCATCTTTATTTCCTTATTTAAGAGATTATTAGCAACATAGAGTAATGGTACCGATACGAGAATGACAAGGATACGACGTGCAATTACATATATAAATTACAAACTCATGGATACATAAACAAGAATACACATTTTTATGTTTGATTGGTATGATCCCCCGTACCATACCAATGACACCCGATGAAGAATGGTTCCGGCCATTCGGCGACCGCTGCAGTCTACTCTTGTAGGGAGAAAGGCGATGTGGTCATGGTCTTATTAAGCACATTCCAGTGGATCGAATGACGCAATTAATTTAGATGCCATTAAATTCAAATTTTTAAGGTCGAAATTGTTCATTCTATGTGCGAAACACTGACACGTGTTATATCATCCTAATCTTGATGGCGTTTTCTACAGATAAATCAGCCATTCATTTATTCTCCAACTCAGCATACATATGAGGTAGCAAATACAATCTTCAAGATAACATCAGTGTACGAAATATTGCAATGTTGAAAATTATGAAGTATCATGCAGTATGGAGTGACCAGAAACCTGGCTAAAATATTTACCAGTTGAAGGTCTTTGTTTGACCTTGGTATTTGCCACAAAATGGCGCGTTTATATAATAATGTATATTTTTAAATCTTTGAAAGGATGAATCGTTAAAACATATGTGCTTCAAGTAATTATTCTCATATTCATTTACAGTGTTCCATAAAATGCGCTTCCATTCCCTCTTAGACGGAAAAAGTCTTATCTTGCACAAACATATAAATAAAGTCTTTCAAGTCATACTTGTAAAGAATTCTATCTATATCGGGGATAAATCCCTTGTGTTTCATATGGTGATTCCTGCAAAGGAAGGTATACAATCTCACTCAAAGTATTCTTTTAGACAGCTTATTCTCAGGCATATGACATAATTTGCAAAGGAAATTGAGCTCTCTTTTATCAATTTCAGCGACAATTCTGTTCAGTCCAAGCATGCTTTTGCTCATTGTAGATCTGGTCTTACGTGAGAATTCTTGAATGTACTTTACACATTGATGCTGAAATACAACTTATTTGTTAATGTCTTTGGATCCAAGCTTTGAACACACTTCGCAACCATAAAGCGCTGTTGGAATAACAATCTTTTACATAGACCAGCAGTAGATAAGGGGTTTAAGTTACATTCCATTTTCTCAATTCTGATCAAGGAATTTTCTTCCTTTGAACATACCTTTTCTATTTTTGCTTTTTGCTTCGCAGCTCGTGTCAGAGCTCATAGGGATACCTACGTGTTCGGGAAATCGGAATTATGTTTGGACCGATTTTCCACTTGAAACTGTAATCTTTATTCTGTCTCTTCCGTTTGAAAAGAATGATGTAACTCTTATTCTCATTGATTTTGAAATTCCGTCTTACTGACTGCAAGTAAGCGATATCAAGCATTATTTGTAAATGAACAGGGGCTGTCGCTATAAGAGTGATATCGTCACCTAACGCAGGGATTCCGGAAGGAATTGATTCTGCGGTTATTCCAGATTTAGAATCTTATTGGAACTTTAACATATCGTTGATATATACCAGATAGAGAAACGTATAATGCACCCCATCTTGGCGAACACCTTGCCTGATTGATATAGGTTCAGATTGAGTGCCATTTATAATTACAATGCTATAGATATTAGAGTATGATTCCTTAAGTGCAGTGAAGAGTTTGCCAGTAATTCCTAATAGCGTTGTTTAACGATTCCCTCATGTTCTGTTGATATTATATGATGTAATTTATCCACAAGCATATTGTTTTAGGACAAACAGATGATATAGCGTTCAGTAGACCTTATTGTTGTTTTCATCTTTTTCTAAGTGACAACAACTCTTGTGTGTCGTCCAAGGGGGACTTTGAAATAATGGTTGTGAAACACTGTTGTTATGTAAATGGACTGACTATTTCCTGCCTTTATACATTGTTTGACCCTGCAAATATAGATAATAATAATAATAATAATAATAATAATAATAATAATAATATCTGTGTACGATTCAGTTGAAAACCGTTGGAAGTGATTTACAAGAATAAAGTACATTTTGATAATAAAAATTGTTTAACTGTGGTAATTTTGAATAGAGTAAACAAACTAATCCTTTCAAATTCGACCTTAAACACCCTACATCCCTCGGAAAAATCCCGTGATTTTAACTGATAGTAAAAAATAATTTCCCCATGTTAGAGCACAAGCCACTTCATTATTTAATTATCATGATGTGACAGAAATGATACAAAGACTCGAGGGTCTGGACTGATACAAAGACTCCAGGGTCTGGACTGATACAAAGACTCCATAGTCTGGACTGATAAAAAGACTCGAGGGTCTGGACTGATAAAAAGACTCCAGGGTCTGGACTGATACAAAGACTCCAGGTTCTGGACTGATAAAAAGACTATTAGCTCACATATTTTTTTATTACGCACTTTAATAATATGTTGTGAGGAAATGAACTGAAATTCGGGCGGGGGGGGGGGGAGATCAGTGGGATGCAGGTCGTTTCGTAACCGGGATGTTTCGTACGATCGTACGAGTATTTCTACGAATGCTATTGTATTTTCCGTTAACGTTAGTTGCATTTAATAGAAAAGAATTACTAATGTTTATAATTAAGTATTTTTATTATATAAAAATGAAAAAGAAGTCCAATTTTAAATATGTTTAAATTACAATAAAACAATAAAATCAGAACAATATTTTTTTAAAATTTCACATTCTTTAGTAATGTTTTAAGTAGAACATATACTACTATAATTATTACTTAATTATTATTATAATTACTGCTTCATTATTTGATCAAAAGTTAATTTGCTTTATTATTTTTCTCTAAGTACGGTATTTTATAATTTAAATAATGGTACTGGCCCGCCATAGTATAATCTGTTTGTCCGAAGCTGGGAGTTACATTCTATTTGCAGATATGAGGTAGTGATCCGTGACGTCACACGAGGGCTACTGCTAAACAACGCTACAGGGCAAGCGTTATGAAAAGTCCCTCGTGCCAAACGCTTTCCTTATATTTAAAAATGTGGCATAGACTTCTATTCTAATTCCAGGTTGGCGAAGATAGCTTCATGTAAGTTAAACGATGCCGTTATGCAACTCAATCCCTTTTGAAAGCCCTGCTGTCGAGTATTCGGAAAAGTTTGCGTTTCCCTTTTGTACAATGTATTAAATCTATTATATACTCATTTTTAAATGGTTTGTATACAACAGTTTTTGAAGTATCGCATTTAATAGATTTGTAATAATTTCTATCATTTTCCTTGTAGTGCCGCATTGAATAGATTTGTAATAATTTATATCATTTTCCATGTAGTGTCGCATTGAATAGATTTGTAATAATTTCTATCATTTTCCATGTAGTGTCGCATTGAATAGATTTGTAATAATTTCTATCATTTTTCTTGTAGTGTCACATTGAATAGATTGGTAATAATTTTTATCATTTTTCTTGTAGTGTCGCATTGAATAGATTGGTAATAATTTCTATCATTTTCCTTGTAGTATCGCATTGAATAGATTGGTAACAATTTCTATCAGTTTCCTGCAACCATATCGTTTTGTTCGTTCCATACACCATCTATCTATTATAGACAGATAAAAAGGAAATTTTTGGAATTTGTTTTCGAAAGAAGAAAATTCCACATTATTCTGATAACATTTCGTGTCGATATTTGCTTTTTTTTTACCTTAAAGAATTAAATAATGATGCGAATACAATAACTAATATGGATGCCGATGAGTTTATTAAAATGGTGACTTAGATAAAACTATCTCTTCAGATGAAATTATTATGGATGTCAACAACCTTAAGTACTGTAATAATGCATGACAACGATTTACGTTTAAATAAATATTTGATTAATGGGTTTGACATATTAGCTGCAATATAATCTGTCATTTTAAATGCTATACTTGAAAGTGGCCAATACCCATTTCAATGAGATGAATGTGTAATTGTACTAAATAATAACCATGGTGAAAGTTCAGATACGGGAAATGTTAGGGAAATCTCTTGTATGTATTATTTACGATATATTTCATTATGATATATAGAAATATATCAGTGGTGAGAAAAATGATATCTCCACAGTGACGATACCACTTTTATCGCTACAGTGCCAATATTACTTTTGGAACTACTTTCTTTTTCCATTTAGGAAGTATATCTGCCCTAATGTATGTTTTCCAGACCTGTATTTCATTATTTAGGCCTATTTTATTTTTTCTTCTTCTCCCCCCCCCCCCTCGCTCTTTCTACCCCTCTCTCTCTCCCCATCAAAATGAATAGATCTTAAATTGTATCAACACTGTTGACCATCTACTATACATTTATGTAATCAATGAAAAAGCACCGTCAAGAATGCATACAAATGAACATCAAACAACAAAAACAGGCTTCAAGGATTCATTTTTTTTATAAATAGTTTTATGCATGAATCATGAAATTGTGAGTAACTGAACTTACATGACCTGTTGCTATTCGATATTCTGTGTCACCCGTACAGTAACGAAAAATGGTACATTTTTAAGAAAAACTCTTGATTACATATAGTTATTACATTGTTTATGTAGCGATTTTAACTGTCATCACAATCATAATCAAGTCTGGAAACGATGGAGAAATCAGGCATTGACTTGTGTCAATTGCAAATCGAACTTAAGTGACCATCGAAATTAGGGTGCAGCGTCTCTAATCGAAATAGACTGCAAACCTGTAAACACACAAACATTCAAGTCTGAATGCAGAAATAAACATTAACAGCAGCCACAATCCTTACAAGTAAACTCACAATCATTAAAATCTGTCGTTTAATAATGTTATGTTCTGAAGCCTGTTGGAGCGTTCTGTCATGTTGCTATAAAACTCCATCCCCAGCAATGTTGTTCGCAATGTTCACTGTATCAATCCGTGCACGAAATGTGTAAATGAAAATAAAAATCTCTTTATTTTCGCATGAAAACGCTCATTAATTTGACAGAATACACAATTTGAAGCATTATATGTACAATCAAATTTTGTTAAAAGTCCCTGTTCTAAAATTATTGCAAAAGTTTGGAACTTCTTTTTATTGATGTAGTAATGCAGCCGTTAATCGCATCGACACATAATGGAGAAACAAATCGATGCAACTCGAATGTTTTTGCCGGAAAAAAGTATAATAAAAAGATAATATACGTTTTTTTTTTTAGTAGATATAAAGGAATATTTCACGAGTGAAGTGGAAACATTTTGTATTGTCACTCGTGTTGTCACTCGTGGCTTCGCCACTCGTGACAATACAATGTTTCCATTTCACTCGTGAAATATTTCCTTATATCTGCTCAAAACACGTATATATCCTCTATGTATCCAAGTTATTTACAAATATTATCAATAATCGAATACATATTTGGTCTAAAGAATACTCCAATAAATATTTGGTCTGAGGAATAATAAAATACATATTTGGTCTAAAGAATACTCCAATACATATTTGGTCTGAAGAATACTCCAATACATATTTGGTCTGAAGAATACTCCAATAAATATTTGGTCTGAGGAATAATAGAATACATATTTGGTCTAAAGAATACTCCAATAAATATTTGGTCTGAGGAATAATAGAATACATATTTGGTCTAAAGAATACTCCAATACATATTTGGTCTGAAAAATACTCCAAACATATTTGGTCTGAAGAATACTCCAATAAATATTTGGTCTGAGGAATAATAGAATAAATATATGGTTGGAGGAAAGCAGTAAAATATCAGATACTCAATTTGACTGTTAAAACGGAGTGGATAAAAGTTAATGTTATATTTATCTTAAATAGTACCTTTGATATGTGCACACATGACAGGGAAAGGCTTTGTGTGCTTTTGTTAATTTTCAGAAAGCGTTTGATAGAGAATATAGCGGTGGTCTGTGGTCTAAGATGTTTTAAATATAGAGCTACCTGTAAGTTGTTTAATGTTTTGAAGTCTAACTTATTTATTGTTCAATGCACATAGGATCTTATGAATAATTTCACATAAAAAGACAGTCTGAGTTATGACTAGTGTCCGAATGAAGACATGTAAATAAATAAATGAATACATAAATAAATAAATAATGAAAGAGAGAAAGAAATAGAAAACATGGATGGGTGGAAGGATAGATGGATGGGTAGGTAAGTGGATGAATGGATAGCTAGCTGGCCATGTACGCAAATAGATAAATAGAAAAGGAATTGATGTGTATTTTATGTCTGTCATCATCTATACTTGCAGCATGAAGCTTTTTTAATCTTCGCACAGGCAAAGGACTAGTAGATTCGGGATCGAACCAGAGACTAGAGAGGCGATATGCGAGCGCATTACCTGGCTGTTATATGGGTCCCTCAATGGTACTGACTGAGACAAATAAGTCCCTAATTCAAAGAAATGTCTTGGCTCCCTATGACCGCAATGATTGGAGACCTTTGTTCTGCATAGGGGTCAAGACTACCATTCTGTCGATTATTGAATTTGGCTTGGGATCCGGTTTGAAGAGCAAAACTAATTTACAAATAGATATATGAAAAACAAGGGATCCGGTTTGAGTAGCAAAACTAATGTACAAAAAGATCTATGAAAAACACGGGACGCGTTTTGAGTAGCAAAACTAATGTACAAATAGATATATGAAAAACACGGGACGCGTTTTGAGTAGCAAAACTAATGTACACAAAGATATATGAAAAACACGGGATGTGTTTTCAGTAGCAAAACTAATGTACACAAAGATTTATGAGAAACACGGGATTCGGTTTGGTAGTAAAACTAATGTACCAATAGATATATGAAAAACACGGGATGCGTTTTGAGTAGCAAAACTAATGTACAAAATGATTTATGAAAAACACGGAATGTGTTTTGAGTAGCAAAACTAATGTACAAAAAGATTTATGAAAAACACGGGAAGATGAAAAACACGGGATGCGTTTTGAGTAGCAAAACTAATGCACAAAACGATTAACGAAAAACACTGGATTCCGTTTGAGTAGCAAAACTAATGAACAAATAGATATATGAATAACACGGGATGCGTTTTGAGTAGCAAAACTAATGTACACAAAGATTTATGAAAAAACACGGGATGCGGTTTGAGTAACAAAACTAATGTACAAATAGATATATGAAAAAGATGGGATGCGTTTTGAGTAGCAAAACTAATGTACAAAAAGATCTATGAAAAACACAGGATCTGGTTTCAGTAGCAAACCTAATGAACAAATAGATATATGAAAAACAAGGGATGCGCTTTGAGTTGCAAAACTAATGTACAAAAAGATTTTTGAGAAACACAGGATGCGTTTTGAGTAGCAAAACTAATGTACAAATATATTTATGAAAAACACGGGAAGATGAAAAACACGGGACGCGTTTTGAGTAGCAAAACTAATGTACAAAGATTTATGAAAAACACGGGATACGGTTCGAGTAGCAAAACTAATGTACAAAAAGATTGATGAAAAACACGGGATGCGTTTTGAGTAGCAAACTAATGTAGACAAAGATTTATGAGAAACACGGGATGCGTTTTGAATAGCAAACTTAATGTACAAATAGATATATGAAAAACAAGGGATGCGGTTGGAGTAGCAAAACTAATGTACAAAAAGATTTATGAGAAACACGGGATGTGCTTTGAGTTGGAAAACAAACTTACACAAAGATTTATGAAAAACACGGGATGCGTTTTAAGTAGTAAAAATAATGTACAAAAGGGTTGATGAAAAACACGGGATGCGTTTTGAGTAGTAAAACTATTGTACAAAAAGGTTAATGAAAAACACGGGATGCGTTTTGAGCAGTGAAACTAATGTGCAAAAAGATTGATGAAAAACACGGGATGCGTTTTGAGTAGCAAAACTAATGTACAAAAAGATATATGAAAAACACGGGAAGATGAAAAACACGGGATGCGTTTTGAGTAGCAAAACTAATGTACAAAAAGATCTATGAAAAACACGGGATGCGTTTGAGTAGTAAAACTAATGTACAAAAAGATTGATGATAAACGCGGTATACGTTTTGAATAGCATACCTAATGTAAAAAAAGATTTTTTGAAAAACACGGGAAAGATGAAAACACGGGATGCGTTTTGAGTAGTAAAACTACTGTACAAAAAGATTTATGAAAAACACGGGAAGATGAAAAACACGGGATGATTTTTGAGTAGCAAAACTAATGTACACAAAGATTTATGAAAAACACGGGAAGATGAAAAACACGGGATCCGGTTTGAGTAGCAAAACTAATGTAAAAAAAGATTTATGAAAAAAAACGGGATGCGTTTTGAGTAGCAAAACTAATGTACAAATAGATATATGAAAACTACGGTAAGATAAAAAAACACGGGATGCGTTTTGAGTAGCAAAACTAATATTCAAAAATGTTTATGAAAAACACGAGAAGATGAAAAATACGGGATGCGTTTTGAGTAGCAAAAGTAATGTACACAAATATTTATGAAAAACAATGGAAGATGAAAAACACGGGATGGGTTTTGAGCAGTGAAACTAATGTACAAAAAGATTGATTAAAAACACGGGATGCGTTTTGAGTAGCAAAACTAATGTACAAAATGATTTATGAAAAACACGGGATGCGTTTTGAGTAGCAAAACTAATGTGCACAAAGATTTATGAAAAACACGGGACGCGTTTTGAGTAGCAAAACTAATGTACAAATAGATATATGAAAAACACGGGATCCGGTTTGAGTAGCAAAACTAATGTATAAAAAGATATATGGAAAACACGAGATGCATTTTCAGTAGCAAAACTAATGTACAAAAATATTTATGAAAAACACGGGATGCGTTTTGAGTAGTAAAGCTAAAGTAGAAACTGATCTATGATAAACATGGGATGCGTTTTGAGTAGCAAAACTAATGTACAAAATGATCTATGAAAAACACAACTCTTCATATCAAATAGAAGTTAAGAGGCTAACGTAAATATAATTATTTTTTACTTTTGTCCTTGAATAATCTTTCAGTACATGATACTTCACATCAGGGAAGGATTAAAAGAGATTAAAGAGATTTCAATTTTCAACCTACTCTGTTAAAAATCTTTAAAGTGTCGCAAAGTCACACGACTAAGAATTCAATTGCATATTCACTTTGATCCTTTCAAACAAGAAAGTGCATTAAGGAAAGAAGTCTCGAGCGATCTATCTATCTATCTATCTCCTGATACCAGCTTTAAATAGAACAAGGTGATTCAAACTTAATCCAAGAAATGGTCCAGGAGGTTGCACTTGTGGACACTTAAGTCGACTTTTATTATCCCCACGCTTTTCGAAGAAAATGGGAATTATGTGATCCTGCTCGTCCGTATGTCCGTGCGTGTTTGTGTACGTAATGTTACATAACTGGTCCTATACCGTTTATGATACTGACTTCAAACCTTGGGATATTATGGCGGGGGGGGGGGGGAGAGAGAGAGAGAAAATATGCAAACTGTTTCAGAATTTCGAACGTGGAGTGGAGCTAGGGCTTGGGTTGGAGAGAGAACAATTTTGCATATATGTAATTGAATATACAATGTGTTGTTATTTCAGGAGTTGGGTTATGTCGTGCAACTCCTCCTACACCATTTAAAACAGATACTTGAAAACTTTGGGATATGATTAGGGGTTCACAGTAGCTTTGTACAGTTTGGTAGTTTTTGATCCATCCATGGGGGTGGAGCCTGGGGGTGGGTATCTTAAGCATATATGTATGGGGGTACTGAAAGTTTGATCCATCTCTTGGGGAGGAACCTGAGGGTGGGATCGTATGCACATATGTGTGGGGTTAGTGTTAACTGAAAATAACGTGGGAATAATGTTGCTTTGCTGGAGACTTCAAGTTATTATTTTTATATATGAGTCTTTTCATCGAGAAGACAGATTATGGCAGTGTGCCATTGTAAGACCAATTAACGGATAAATCAGTTGGTAATGGCAGTGTGCCATTGTAGACCAATCTACAGATAAATCGTTTGGTAATAGCTCTAGAATCACTTGAGTATGTCTTCGGTTTTACTCCTCTTATGACAAATTAGGATACAAGTGCATTATTAAAAGACCTTTGATCCCTGGTTTACAGACTGCTCCATTCCATATGAAAAGGAACCAAACTGTGAGGTTATTTTGAAATACCGACCCAGTGCATTAAAAATGTACAGAAATCAACTGCTTGAATATTCCAAAAAACACACAGCTTGGGACGTTTGTATACTTCGTTATTAGCAACTAGTTGTAATGCATATTGTTTATAATAGACATAAAGTCTTCTTGCAGAAAGAAATTGCTTTGTTGCAGTGATGATGATGATACCATTAATAATAATAATAATAATAATAATAATAATAATAACAATAATAATAATGATTATGATGATGATGATAATAATAATAATAATAATAATAATAATAGATGTAGTAGCAACAAAATTATTTTTATTACCTCTTTAAAGAGTGGCGAGGGAATGAGACTAAAATTGTCTGGAGTTTAGATTTATCTATAGTGTTACATCTGAAGTCTAGATTTATCCATAGTGTTGCATCTAGAAAACGTCAAGTCGGAAAAGTACATGTTATTAATTCAGTGAGTAGATGATGAAAAAGAGTCAACCACAAATACTGAGATGGCACCTAGATTTAAAGAAGAAGAAAAAAAAGACATCAGCAAGAAAAAGCGAAAACAAAACAAAAATATTTCTCTGTTTTGCTGGGAAAATAGGCTAAAGCAAAGTCATCAACATTTAGCAATATTTCTTCCTTTTCTTAAATTCTCACTTTCATAACTTTCAAAGATTAATTTGACCTTTTGATATTGTCAAATGACCCAAAAGCGCACATATAATGATTTCGAAACAATTTGCCGTCATCGCTACGAAAGAATGCGGTCACTGAAGGACAGTTTTAAACAATCTGATTCCTTCATACGAATCAGACCGTGGCCTAGCTTTCGATTTCAAGTGTAATAAAGGTGTAATTTTTGAGTAGGCTTCCCTTGGAACTGCATGGTAAAGAAACCCCATCGCCTTTTTCTGACGAATTGAATTCACCACTATAGGGGGGATACAGATGTCATCACACACCTGGTTTCGTGTCAATTTCAAACACGAATTTTACATTACGTCCTTTTTCAGGCAATTGGCTGTATGAATACAACTGTTAACCACCCGTCGTTTATTGACATTGCACCCACTTGTCTCAATTACCGTATTTACCTGTATACAGCATAACCCAACTCTAAACAGCATTGAACAAGACTTTGTCGTCGTGTAATGCGTCGGCATATTAGGGTCCATGCTATTTGTTTAGATATCATAAGCAGAAACAACAGCGTAGACTCTGATCTGCTGGCGTAATTTGGGACGTAAAATGTGAGTATACGATACTTTCACAACTGGACTCACTTTATACAAGAAAAATATAATGTAAGGATTAAAGTCAGATTTAGGCCTTAGTGAAATGTCTGGGGATAACTAATGTGATTTTTTTCACGACATTGAGTTATTCATTTATTCAGATCATACATTGATTACAATCTCTTCAAAACGTCAATGAGAGGTCTTTATTCGATTTTGTTCCGAAGTGAAAAACACCCACACTTGTCTGTATTTCACATCTGCTGTAAGAGCTAATTTGCTTTTTCTCTTCACTAGGGTGGTATGCATCTCTAGCGGGTGATTTGGACATACACACTTACAGCAAAACATGTTCCTCGTTTTTGAATTTTTTTTTCTTTCATATTCTAAATCGAATTTCTCAATGGCTATGCCAGACTTTTAATTATAGCTGTGCATTATCTACATGAACAAATAACAATTGACTAAGGTACCGACCATGTTTTTGCTAAAGGGAGAAACTGGGATTTTTCTTCGAATCGCATTTTGTTTCTTGCTGTCTATTTTGTTCCCTATGAAAGCCGTACAGACTTTTACCAGATAACATAGTGCGTATGGATAGATTGTGAGCAAACTTTTTTTCTAGCTTTTCCTCTTAAGTGAACAGAATATTTCTTTGTTGGTTTAAACATTACGGTTCGCCACCCTCCCCCCCCCCTTCCTGCACCCCTTGATTACATTGTCGGAGCTTAAGAAACATGCATGGCATAAACTATTTTTTTATATTATAACAAAATATGATTCAAGAAACATAAGTTAATGTTATTTAGTTCTTTATTAGAGTATTGAACTATTTCAACATTTTATGTTGGTGTAGATACAAAGCGACTTCCCTGATTGACAGGTTGTCCAAAACTGTAAATCCAATCCTTCAACTATTATCACCAAGCAGTGGCGTACTGAGGGTAAATGGCGCCTGGGGCGATGATGATGGACCAAAGGGCCAGAATAAGAGGCCCGAATTTGTATCAGCTGTTTTGGCGCCCCAAGACATCTGGCGCCTGGGGCAACCGCCCCGTCTGCCCCCCCCCCCTCGTTAGTACGCTACAGTCAACAAGACTAGTTCCCAAATAAAGTCTTCAAACTACTCAGAGGCTACATAGTCATCGGAGGAGTTTCGAATGCCTATTTAATTCCCAAAAGTGGGATCGACTATATCCGAATGAGTATATCACTGAATTTCAAGTGATATATCTGCGCGAGAAACCAGCTTCTACATAAAATGTAATGATTCTGCGGGGACCTTAAAGGTACTTCACGCGATCGTCAGTGTTACAGCGAACCGGATTAGAGTCAACACGATGTCAACTGTATTAATGTAACGATGATAAACCTTTTGATGGTGCTAAATTCCATATTTACTTCAGCATTTTGATGCTTGATCCAATTAGTGCGAATAATCATGTATATATTTAGCTATCTAAATGTAAGAATTTTATGCAAGTGGGTGAAAAACTTAAGTATTTCACCCACTTGATGAAATATATCCGTTATTCACTCGTTTCAAGCAAATATCCTCTCTATAAAAAACATTAAAATCTAACATCCCCAATCATGTAACAAGATATAAAAAGCAAAGAAATAGAGTAAATAGCTTGAAAAATAAGAAGGAAAAAAAGATGAAAAAAACAACAAACCTAATAAGCAACCTTAGACGTTCTTCTGTTTAAAACAAGAAAATTAATACAAAATTTTATTGGAATATAATGTAATTTATTACGAACGAATGTACTGGATCGTCAACATATCCTCCCCTCCATCTTCATGATTCAGAAATAGTATATTCAAATTTTGAAAAGTCAAACTTACTAAAAATTATTTTTGCTCGATATCCTCTATTGACACTCACGAAACAGAGTTGTCTTTCTTGGAGATAAAAACCTGACACACATTGAATCGAATCTAGCTTAGTGAGAGCAAGATTATAGACATAATTACCACACTTCAAAACAGCAAAAACTTCTGGTCCAGATGATATTAGCAGCTTCTTACTTAAGAAAACGGAATTTTTAATTACCAAACCACTATTACTACATTTTAATAAGTCATTAAATTTACGAAACTTTCCAAATCAATGGAAAATGTCCAATGTAGTACCAATATGAAAGAAAGGTGACCAATCTATTTCGTCAAATTACAGACCCCATTTGAGTAACATTAGCAAAATTTTCGAAAGATTGAATTTTAAATATATGTATAATTATTTCTATGAACATTAATTTCTTTACAAGTATCAATTTGATTTTATACCTGGTCATTCGACCGCATATCAGCTCATGGATATCGATCATAACATCTGCAATGCAATGGACCGAAGCGAAATTTCATGCATTATATTCTGTGACATATGTAAAGTCTTTGACAGAGTGTGGCAGAGGAGACCAATAATTAAACTGAAAAGCTTTGGAATTAATGGAAATCTATTTGGCATGGATAGATGATTACTTAGCTAACGGGACTCAGAGTCATGGTTAGAAATGAATTCTCAAAACTTGGACAACTCACTGCAGGAGTACCTGAGGGATCAGTATTAGGTCCCTTTCTTTTTCTTGTATACATTAATTATATAGCCGAAAGTTTCAAATCACTGATTAGATTATTTGCAGACGATTCCTCTTTACAATGCATATCACCTGATTCACTTTTCATTCAAAGCGTATTAAACGATGATCTTCAAAAAGTATCGGATTGGGCAAATCTCTGGCTTGTTAGTTTTAATCCATCCAAAAACAGAGTGCGTCCTTTTTACCAATAGGAAGCTGGAATACATACCAGACCTTGAATTTTCGGGTGAAAATATTCGTTTTGTTACATCAAATCGACATCTGGGAATTTTAACATCCAATGGCTCTCGGAGCAACCATATTGAATCTATAATTCATTTTGTATCTATGCGTATTGGACGACTGAGGAAGTTGAAATATGCATTATCAAAACGAAACCTGAGTAAAATGTATTTAACCTACATTCGCCAAATTCTGAAATGTGCAGCTGAAATTTGGCCTTCCTGTACAAACGCAGATTCCGAAAAACTTGAAAAATTACAGTTTGAAGCATCCAAAATAATTTCCGGACTGCCAATATTTGCTAGCAGAGAAGCACTTTATTTTGAAACTGGACGGCCTACTCCCGCAGAAAGGCGAAACATAAAAAAGCTCTGCAGTGTTTATAAAATTATTAACAACCAGTCTCCGTATTACATAATTGATTTACACCCACCTTGTTCGCGAGACACACTGCCTAATAATCTGAGAAACTCGAACAATTTTATTCAGTATAAATTTAGAACCTCTTTGTTATAAAAATCGTATATACCATCGCTTATCGACTAATGGAACGATCTGCCACAATCCACAAGAAATTGTTTATCTATTCTAACCTTCAAAAAAAAAAAAAAAAAAAAACAATTACTGAGCGCAAAATTTCTGTTCCAAGTTATTTAGCATTTGGTAATGGGTAACGTCTTTGCTTTTAAGCCTGTTAAGACACAAACACATTAGGCTGTATTATGATATATTTAGATGTAATCTTATTGCTGATCCTTCCTGTTCTTGTGGCTTTCCAACGACCATCATTTTCTTTTTGAATGCAGACTGTTTAATAACGCAAGAAATGAGTTTTATGACAGATTATCAGTAATGAATATCGAGTCCGATACAATATATTTAGCAAGGAACTTTACACAGCAGAAGAAAAACACAACATTTTGCTACAAACGGAAATGCAGAAATCTGTTATGAGCACAACAAATTTCACAAACATATGATTACGTTTTGTTTCATTATGACTATAGTTAAAATTGTACGTACCGGATCACACCAAACACTACCCCTCCGCTCTTATCCTTCCTTCATCCCTCTCATTTTATTACATGTATGTACATCACCTGTCTTGACTTTTTCCACAACTCTTGTCTACATGTTTGTTAATTAATTATGTTTATAATAGCGAGGAACTTGTAAGTTGGAAAATAAATTGTTTCCAATCCTTTTGCCCTGTATACATAATTGTGATCTTCTTGACAATAAAATAAGTTTAAACACAAAAAGCAAACACACACACACACACACACACACACACACACACAGCATTTAAACAGAGGTCGGTTAAAATCAAGTACACCATACATGCAGCTAACACTTTACCTTTTTCTCTGATTATCTATAATCTAATGTTTGGTTGGAATAAAAAAACAAATACACACATATACGCAGTCATTGAACGAATTATATATATATATTTCTTTGGTAACATTTTTTTCTCTGGAAACCACGCTATTTTAATCAGGCATATTTACTTTTTTTATGTAAAGTCAGTATATATTGTATTTACTAAACATTCATAGATGTGAATAACATATATACAAATAATGACTGAAAAGTAAGCTCGCTAGACCCGATCAATAATCAAATTAGCAAAATATTTTGACGTAATTAATATAAACGTGTACTATTCTCCTTTTATTTAAAATAATAATAGGATATCTTGTTAAGATCTTTTTCAGTCAATATTTTTTTATTTTATTTTACACAAGTGTTGATACTAAAAGATTGTTGAAATAGATTGTTAATGATAATACAAAATTATTTTATTACATTGATGTTTGCCTTACAAATGTGTACAAGGCAATACAATTTTAAAACACTGCAGCTATTTTCACTGTGATACAGTGTGACACTTGTATTAATATAAGCCAAGGAATTTTCAGTGGTCAAATAATTTCTATTTTGAACAAGAGAAATCGATTTTTTTATTTACTCACTTATTCAACCTACAAGCAGAGTGTGTCCTTATAGGATTGTAATCCTTCAAAGAAATGAAGGTCACACCAGGTCGTCGAGTGCGTAGTCAACCACTTTATCAGTTGAGACTTGTGCATACCGGTGTTTCTGTCGGTTTGCTGTGCGTGTACGATACAGTAGACTACGTACAATTCCGCTGTGCACATGGAATATTACACAAACATACACGGTCAGTGTTGTACATGTCCGCCCTTAATATATCCTCGGCCTATAACAAATTCAAATATCGTTTAGACGTATGGATTTATTCAGTGTATGTTTTAAACGTTTATTTTATATGCTGTCTTTGTACGTCGTATAAACGTAGATACGTATTTAAATTTATTACGCTCCGTCCTACTTTGTCATTTGGTTACTTCGATCTTTTTTGGTTATTTGAGCTCCATGTGATTTTGTCATTTAGGGTTTGTTTCCGTAATTATGTAAGCTACTCATCGCGCCACTTAAGTTTGTTTTCTTCATTGCGCTTACCTCATACTGCAATTATTGGCATCCTATTTTATGTATAGCCATTCATTATTACACATTTGCCACTATAACTGATTGATAGTTGTAACCTTCTGCATCATACTAACTCAACTTAGGGCATGAAAACCTAACTATTTCATACTAATTGGAACACCTCGTGGATTTTGTACAAAATTCCATCTCGGATATACTTCAGAAAATGACTAAGAACTCTTTCCCATGCTAAAGTACGCTATGCGAAATAGAACCATGTCAAAGGTGTTATGATACCTCATATTTGTTCAAGTTCAACAAAAACAAAGTCTCTACAGCCGGAAGAAAATAAACTTGGAAATCTTTCGGCCAAGAATAGGTCATCTCAGTCGACTCGTCCCTAAGGAACGCAATAATGTTCTGCATATTACGTCACTTGGTCAACAAGGTACATGTATATACAATGGCGTCTACTGTAGCATTCTGCGTTAGCTGTTGAACACACCATTCGAATTTTCTGATTTTGGCCAACCTCGGAGGAGGTTATTGTGGTCTGAGACACGTCGCTGCATGAAATTCTGTCAATTTGGGTTAGTTTTGGTGATTGGGTAACAACACTTTAATATGAAAAAATATTTTAAAAAAAATAAAATATACCCATGCTAACATCCGTTTTATTTTCCAAGGAAAATGCAGTATCCGCTCCAACTACTTTGGTGCAGCGCAATCAGCCTGTGGTAGTACGAGAGTGTCTATTAATCCTTGTACAGTGGTAGTACAACAATGTCTGTACAGATAAAGATCGCTTTTGTGTTATCGTGGATGCCTCCATTAGGTATTTGGTTCTGACATTTTGACCTTCTGAGCATGGAGGCTGCCATATTTTATTGTTACGTAATAAATAGATTGGACTAGTTTGGTCAAACCAAAATAAGCCAAGATTAAGTAATCATAAAACTAGAAATACATTTCAAAACAATTCAATGAAATTATGCAAGAACACATTTTCTTCACTATGTTCAATGACGACATTTTCTACTCTATGTTCAATTACCTCGTATAAGGACAGACCTCCCGACAAGGATAAAATGTGCCCTGAGAAAATTCAAGCGGCCACGCTAGTAGTACACACTGGACGTCACGAGATATTTTTATAATCAGACGTATATCATCTTGAATCAGTACATCGATCTTGACCTAAATGAGTTGACTAATGGTAGGCGATGGAACTTAAAGCACCGCGAACTGATTGTGACAAACCAGTTATATTAAATGCGAATTGCATCAAAAGTTATATATTTTCCAAAGATTTGCTTGTTAGTACTCTTGTAAGGGACACTTTCTCCCTTTGTGTTCCGCAGTGGATGATTTTCCCGATGCATAGGATGCCGCCATATTTGTATGCTTTTCGCATGTGAAAGCAGTAAAAGTCAGCACCGTGACGTGACATGTTGTCGGTTGAAGATGCTCGAAGTTTCGGTAGATTTTAATAAGTTTGGTGATACTTTGGAGACGATATAATTTCATATTAAAAGTACACGTCTTAGCAGTATCTCGCAGAACCTTATAAAATTTGCAGTTTACGTATCGAAACATTAATAATTATGTTGTCGTCGTAAAAAGCGGTAGGTTCCCAAAGCTTGCTGACATATTTGAGAGCCTTATAAACTATTTGCTCGTGTATCTCCATGATCTGAATTCATTTTTATTATTTACTATATAGTTAACATTGTAGCTCCGTACGTTGTTTTTTGTTTCTTCTATCAATTCCAAATCGTTATTGCGACAGCGAATCCGTGGACCAATGCATCGGCGACAGACCGGACATGACTTGGTGACGTCAAAACAATATCCATCATGGCGACTCTCGTAGCCTAGATTACAGACGCTAATGTTGGAAATTAACCGGCCTATCTATAAAGCGGCGCAGTATATTAGAAAATTTTTGGTATATATTCCCATTCACTTGGTTCATTCATTCAAGGCACACATGAACATTAGTTTTTCTTTAATCTGGAAACAAGCCCTTTATTTCAAATTACTGAAGATAAATTGACTTCTTGTTCTTGTATTTCAGTTAAAATTACTTCAGGATCTCTTGTGACTAAACACCGTAGGGTTTATTGAATAATATTAATACTTCGGAGATAGAACACGTTTGTTTTAAAGAAAGAAAGTGCACGTGAACACTTTTTGTTTTTCCTGAAAGAGGAAAGCGCTCGTGAAGTTAGACTAAATGGTTATCTGGTCGGTTAATTAGAAAATGTAAAATATTGTTGAGAAGAGAACCATTTTTTAAACAACGTACAATAACAAGTAAATACTCTACGGCAACATTGATATTTGCAGGAAAATGATGAAAATCATCGTAAAGTCAAATGGTTAGCCAGTAGGATTCAATATGCAGTTTTCATTTTATTATTTTGGAATGGAATAAACGGAAGAATAAGTTACTTTCCTCACAAATGTTTGCAAAGACGATGAGATTGTTAAAAGAAATAGTAAAATGTTCAATTACGGAGTGGCTTCCTGCCATTGCTATTGTTTTCGGAGACTTGGGAGATAACACAACTATATTGCTTTCAGACTAGCTTGGACATTTTACCCCATAAATATGTCCATTTTCTTCCAAAGCCAGTCTGTCAGTGACGTAAGTAAAAGTTGAATCAAAGCTGTCCTGCTTTTGTGGTAACGAAGTCACATAAAAGGCAAAACTGGGCTGTCTTAAAATTTTGCAAGTGTATAAACAGACATACTCACAACTTGACAGATCTAACCAGGAGTTAATGTATTATATCAACAAATAGATGACATAGTTCCGATTCCATAATACAATTGAAAACAGATCAACACGATATATATAATGTTGTTGTTTTCAACATTAACAGATATGAGACTACTTATTTAACAATGCCTGCCACACACACACACACACACACACACACACACACACACACACAGAGACAACCACGGTCTATATTGTTTTCATGAGTTGTCTCTATTTACTTACGCGCAATTTTAGAAAAAGGGACAAATATGAAGTTTAAAATAGTCTCTTTGATAATCATTTTCCAATATTTAAAACAAAATTCATGTTTGTTGTTTTGAGTTTTCACTTATAAATGTTGCGTCCTCTTTATTACTTTTTACAGCACTAATATGTTGGTTTATTTTTTATGTTTAAAAGATTTGCAAATGGCACAAAGCAGATCTTTGGAAAATATTTTTGAAATATTGCAAAAATAAAAGAACATAATTAGCATTTCATTTGACTAAAAGAAGTAAAATATTGGCCCAAAACCCTTTTGAGGTACTTAAAATCACAATCGTTTCATTTGAGTTCACAAGCAGCAAAATATACAAATCCTTTTGGTCGTGAGATATCATATCATTTATATAAAGTCAAAATATCTTCGCATTGTAAATACTCTTTGCTATTCCACATTCTTCGGTTTTCAAGATTAAACATTTGAACAATCAGGCCTGTGGATCGTAAAACGTTGGAGTTCGAATTTTAGCCTGGTATCCTCGCCCCCAGTACTAACGTAAGTAGGCTTAAGTACCAGGCGAACTTGAGTTATACTATTAGATTTTGTGTAAAACAGTAAAAGAGCAAATTAATTTCTGAAAAGTTTCTTTTGATTGGTTGTTAATGGAAGCTCGATCTCAAACCTAAATGTTGTCAATGTTTTCTCATGTTCAGGCCAGATATTTGCAATTGGTGCTGAATATATGGGTTCGTGTACGTGTTCTCTGAGATAAAAATGCATGGTCCCACCCGTGCTTAGATCTCCCAGTGGGTCATCCTTTGGCAACCTTACTTTTGTTGTGAGAATACCTTTTGTATTACCGCGTAAAGTGTTAAATATCGTCAACACAGAAAAAAATATAGTTTTTCTTTGACAGTTATGGGATTCTATTAGTAAGATTAAAAGAAGTAAATTAGATCTCCCAGTGGGTCAAACATTGGCAACTTTACTCTGACTACAAAAATACCTTTCTATTACCAAGTAAGGCATTTACTACTTTGCTCACAGAAAATAAAAACTTAAAAGACCTAAATTTGATCTTCCAGTGCTTCAGACATTGACAACTTTACTGTGACTGAAAAAAATACCTTTCTATTACCTCACAGAAGATAAATATGGCTTTTCATTGACAGTTATAGGGTTGTACAAATATTCTTAGAAGTAGTCAACTAATTCATTGTATAAATGGATTTCTTTCATGAAGTTTTTCATTAACGTTGCTTTCAGCGTGGCTACTAAATTGTCCGCAAATAATTTCAATATTATGAATTTAGGGTTAAGGAACAGTTGTGTGTAATGTCCTTGGACCACCTACAAAATGCTTTTTTAAATCGCTTTTGTAAAAACGTATCTCTTGCATTTGTTTTAGATGAAAAATTAGTTATGTTTTGGAGATTCTTTAGAAGCATCTATAAAACCTCCCAAAGAACAACTAAACTTTGCTTTGATCAAAAGTTTCTTATTAATCAGTTAGCTGAATTCAGTCTTCCTAAGACAGGGTTTCCATTATTTTCTGCATGAAAAAATGTAAATATTTATGGAAGATTAATTTTTAAGTGGTATGGAAAAAATGCATTTTAAAAATCTGAATTGCACTAAATATAAAACCCAAAAATAACAGAAATGACCAATTTGCAAATGGGGGATTTTATTTGAATGAAAGGGCTGGATATCATAATGAAAACTACTACTACTATGAACAATAATAATAATAATAATAATAATAGATTTTGCAAGATCATCCTCATCATCATCATCCTCATCATCATCATCATCATCATCATCATCATCATCAACAGAAGCAGCAGCTTGTTTTAGTTTACTTGTTTATAAATTGTGGTATTATATTCAGATAAATAACATCAATAACAATAATAACTCTAATGATAGTATTTCATTATTGGGATGATGATGCTCATAATAGATATTTTTTAGATTTGAAATGAAAGATCAAAGAAAACTTCCAATAAGTCAAAATGCAGATAAATGGATAATTTTAAAATTTTTTTCAATAAGAATCAAAACGGAGATATTGTGACATAGCATGGATTATCACTTTTGTCTGCATGCAGGGGAGAATTTAATAATGTAATTAAACCACCCGTGTGAAGCATCTTTTAAAACGGACTACAACTTTTTGTCAATTGGGTTCCATGAGAAATCCCCATAACTGGTATTTTCGCTGTATGTCCACGGAAACATGAACGTAACGAAACGTTAGTTAACAGCTGATTAGTTATTCAGACTGAGATTTATATCAATAATGAGTAAGAAATAGTATAGTACTTACAAAAAATAATCGTAAAATGGGTTGATTATTTAGGGAATTAGAATATTTATAATTTATATTAAAAAGAAAGATAAGATATCAAACTTTCATCAATTAAAAATTTAAGTAAAATACTTTAGAATATGTTGCCTAAAAGGCTGGAATTAATTTTTATTTTATTTTGGCACTTGCAGTCAATAAAGCGATATTCTACCGAAATCCATAGTACAGAAGTAGAATCGTGAAATGCTGTAAAAAAGTTGGATAATCCGATCATTCAGAAGTAAGGAGTGGTCCCTTGGATAATCCGATCATTCAGAAGTAAGGAGTGGTCCCTTGGATAATCCGATCATTCAGAAGTAAGGAGTGGTCCCTTGGATAATCCGATCATTCAGAAGTAAGGAGTGGTCCCTTGGATAATCCGATCATTCAGAAGTAAGGAGTGGTCCCAGCGATACACAATACCGTTGGACATACCGATCATTCAGATGTGCGAAGCGGCCCCCCCCCCCCCTTACACAATTCATTATGCATAAAGTTATAAGTTATGTAAACAATCAATTATCTGAGAAATTAAAAACAAACAAACAAACAGACACATATCTAACCGATGTGTCCGAGTTTAAGTGGAGGCGGATTAGCGGAGCTGGTAAAAAGGATATTTGTGACAGTAAAATCACGATTAACGTCCTCAATTTAACAAAAACAAGATTGTTTTTCTAGATATAACACACTGTATCGAACAGAAGCCATAAGTGCTATTCTCAGTGTACGACTTCAAGGGGTGATTTATTACCTTACAACTACGTAAACATTTTCGGTGGTCACATTCAAGTAGACTCTCAGGGAGTCACATTCAAGTAGACTCTCACCGAGTCACATTCAAGTAGACTCTCACTGAGTCACATTCAAGTAGACTCTCACGGAGTCACATTCAAGTAGACTCTCACGGAGTCACATTCAAGTAGACTCTCACGGAGCAACGCAAGAGTTTGTTTCAAAAAGTCCAAGCTATACGACGATATATGGTAGATATTATTGCTGCAAACTTTGACTATCGACCAATTAGAAAGAGCGTTACTTTGACTATCGACCAGTTAGAAAGAGCGTCAGTTTGACTATCGACCAATTAGACAGAGCGTTACGTTTGCAGATATGTTACGATACGAATGTATCTTAGATAATCCAAAATACTTAAGAGTCGTCAGGCTTTTTAGGACGGTTTTCGGAAAGACTGTCTTGCAAAAAGATGTCCAGGACAATCTGTTTATAATAATAATGATAACAACAACAACAACAACAACAACAACAACAACAACAACAACAACAACGACAATAATAATAATAATAATAATAATAATAATAATAATTGTAATAATAATTTTAATAATAATAATAACAACATCAGAAACTTTTGGTGGCTCTCTATGTTCAATCCCCTTGAAAGTTTTATTACGGAGTTTATAAACCTCTCCTCTCATGAAACCCTTTCCCGTTCCTCAAAGCGACCAGGAGTCATAACCCCAAATCAGTCACAGGTATGATGTGTCTTCCTGCTGTTATTGCATAGGTTCATTAAAATATATTTAATTTAAAAATGATTATACATCCATCGATTCGCCCATGCATCCGTATCTAGCTACCCATCAATTAAACTGTATACGACTGGGTATATACACATAAGGTTCCTAACTAGAGCTGTATTCATACCTTCATTCATTCTGTTCATGTTGATAATATACATTTATTTTGTCCTGTTTTTAAACTTTAGCTAATTAATGGAATTCATCCGACCCTGAGCCGTCCTACACAGATGATGTGTCGCGATTCAAAATCCATAAATCTAACTTTGTCTATATATCACATACATATTCGAGAATTATCAGTTTAAAATGCCATGTATTCAAATGTGTCAGGAAATAATGTGATAGTTTATGTGTTACTGAAACGTGTACGGAAAGAATGTGATAGTTTACGCGTTAATGAAACACATTCAAATGAATCGTCTCCAGATTCTGTTCTTGCTATTGATGGATTTCATAAGCCCTACAAATTCAACAGGGGAAGTAATTGTGGTAGTATAGCAGTGTTGTGTAGACTAAAAGTTGAAAGAGGATTCGATTTAGACTGACCTGCTGTTAAAAATATTTGGCTCTAAGATAAATTCAAAGGTTTCAATATGCTTCTTGATGTTATCTACAGACCACAGTCCAGTAATAGTGACATTGGCCATCACTTTAGCCATCACGTTATCTACAGACCACTCTCCAGTAACAGTGACATTTTCCATTACTTGAGCCATCACGTTATCTACAGACCACTCTCCAGTAACAGTGACATTGGCCATCACTTTAGCCATCACGTTATCTACAGACCACTCTCCAGTAACAGTGACATTGGTCATCACTTTAGCCATCACGTTATCTACAGACCACTCTCCAGTAACAGTGACATTGGCCATCACTTGAGCCAACACGTTATCTACAGACCGGTACAATTCCTTTGTCACCAGAACTATTTCCTGAAAATTATTAATGAAAAGCAGAGAGACAAACGTATAGTTTATTTCTGAAATTAAAAACGGTACAAGGCTCAAGGAACACTAGCAAAAAATATATTTCACGCATAAAACTAAACATAACAGAAAGGAATGCGTACATCATATACTGAACAAAGTTAATGATACGAAAAAACATGCTCGTGAAACCTTAAGAACTCAAATTGTTATACTAATCTCGATGTTCTGATAAAACAGATTTGAAATCCTGCTAGAATCGGATAAGAGCCCCCCCCCCCCCGGCCAAGAAAAACAAAACAACTTATTCTGCTAATAACATTTATTTTACACACTTCGAGAAATGTACAGTTTTTAATAAAAAAAATTTTCATGCGCATCATTAGCAGCCGATTTTAATATTTGACTCCGCTTTTCCAAACAAAATTATTATTATGTTAGATGATATTTCTATTACAGGCCAAGACATTATTAATGTGTTATTTCTTTACATATAAATAAAGCTGCAGAATCTGATTTTATATCGAATTAAATGCTAACAACACTATTGACGAATAAATGTCATCTCCCTTGCATATAATATAAGCAGTCTCTTCGTTCGGATTTTTTTCCCATCTCAGTGGAAAATAGTCACTGTTATACCTATATTCATATAAGGTAATATATCTAATCCGTCAAACTATAGACTAGTATGTTTATTGTGTGCTCTATGTAATATCTTGGAAATAATTGTTTTGAAATCCGTTTACGATCACCTACAATATTATGAACTTATTTATAAATACTAATCTGGCGTCATTCGCGATCATTCTCATGTTCATCAGCTACTGGGCCTTTCCGACATTTTAATCAACCATACTAGGCCTGGAGTGAGTAGTTGCATCATGTTTTATAATACGGATGAACATGTGGGAAATATACCCACAACTTGGACTAATTTATAAGAAATATATAGTAACTTTAAACCAAAATGATTTTCTTTTTATTTAATTGATAGGTCTGTAAAATTATATATTTTTGGTCCATTGCAACACACTTTCTTATTTCTTTCAACCCAGCATGACAGAATAATCAGCACCAAGCGTTCCACTTTCATTTGTTGGATGACTTGGGATACACTGTCAGAGATAAATTTGCTAATGACAGGCTCCATAGCTTTCTGCAAAACAGGAGTAATCTTATTACAATTTTTGTATTCTGGAAATTGTTGAACGATATAGATTTGTGTTTTGAGGCCGCATGATCTTGGAAATAACCTACACTTGATAGGATCTTGGGGTGGTTAGCCCACTCAGTCACTTTTCAGGCTTACGTTTATGAGCCATTACTCAACAGAGAGTCAACGATGATGATCAAGAACGAAACTGATAATCCAATCGCTATATACACACTTCTGACATATTCACAGTTGAGCTGAGAAATAAAGCTAAACTGTAATGGCTCCTGTCAATATATGAATGAACAAACAATACACAAAGGCCAGATATCATTGGGTAAACGTATTGGCTTACATGTACTGCCCGTGCTTGCATGCAATAAAATACACCATTAAGGATTTCCACAACTGGACGAAAAGTCAGAAACACGAAAGAAATAACATACCTAGAAACACCATACCTATAACACAGTCTTATCAGAAATTCATTAATTCAAAGTTCACACCACTATTACCCCAGCATGTCATCGTAGAGGCATCAAACTTTACATCACTATTACCCCAGAATGTCTTTGTGGAGGCATGGAAACTTCATATCACTATTACCATAGAATGTCATTGTGGAGATATGGAAACTTCATATCACTATTAACCCAAATGTCATTGTGTAGGCATGAAAACCTCATATCACTATTACCCCAGAACGGCATTGTGGAGGCATGGAAACTTCATATCACTATTACCCCAGAATGTAATTGTGTAGGCACGAAAACCTCATATCACTATTACCCCAGAATGGCATTGCGGAGGCATGGAAACTTCATATCAATATTACCATAGAATGTAATTGTGGAGGCATGGAAACTTCATATCACTATTACCCCAGAATGGCATTGTGGAGGTATGAAAACCTGATATCACTATTACCCCAGAATGGTAGTGTGGAGGCATGGAAACTTCATATCACTAATACCATGTAATGTCATTGTGGAGGCATGAAAACTTCATATCACTATTACCATAGAATGTCATTGTGGAGGTATCGAAACTTCACATTAGTATTATCCTAAAATGGCATTGTGGAGGTATCGAAACTACTTATTACTGTTATCCCAGCACGTGAGTGTGGACGCACTGAAACGTCATATCACTATTACACAGAATGTCATTTTGGAGGCATATAAACTTCATGCCACTATTACCACAGCCTGTCATCGTGGAGGCATGCAAACTTCAGACCGCTATTTCTCGAGAATGACATCGTGTAGGCATGAAAACCTCATATCACTATTATCATAGAATGTCTTTGTGGAGGCATGGAAACATATTATTACTCTTACTAAAGCATGTCATTGTGGAGGCATTGAACATTCATTTAACTATTAAAACGCATGTCATTGTGGAGGCATGGAAACTTCAGACCGCTATTTCTCGAGAATGACATTGTGGAGGCATGGAAACCTCAAATCACTATTACCACAGAATCTTATTGTGCAGGCATGGAAACATCACATTACTATTAATGCAGCATGTCATTGTTGAGGCATGGAACATTCATCTCACTATTACCACTCATGTCATCATTGTAGAGGCGTGGAAACCTCTTGTCACTATTACCCCAGAATGTTATTGTGGAGGCATGGAAACTTCACATTACTATTACTACACCATGTCATTGTGGAGGGATACAATTTCATATCACTATTACCATAGAATGTCGTTGTGGAGGTATGGAAACTACATATCATGCTACCCTTCAATGTCAATGTGGAGGCATTGAAACGTCATCTCACTTCTACCCCAGAATGGCATTGTGGAGACATTGAAACGTCATCTCACTATTACCCCAGAATGGCATCGTGGAGACCTTGAAACGCCATCTCACTACTACCCCAGAATGGCATTGTGGAGACATTGAAACTTTACATTACGATTACCACAGAATGTAATTGTGAAGCATCAAACTTCACATCACTATTACCACATAATGTTGCTATGGAGGCATGGAAACTTCATACTAATATTACCGGAAAATTTCGTTGTAACTTCATATCACTATTTTTGTGAATGTCATACTTATAAAATTCAACTATAGATATTGCTTGCTTCTCTTTGGCCTGAAAACATCAAAACTGATCTAAATTCTTTTCTGATGGGAAACAGAAACATAACACTTGATAGAAACTATAAATTGATTATATTAGTTCAGACATTTATAAATTGCCACAAACGGTTTACTTGAATAACCTTCGCCTAGAAGAGCAACCGGAACTATACATGCATTCCAATGTGAATGTTTGCTCTGTCTTTCTCGTGCAGATTTTAAATAATATATATAGCCAGTAATGCGCTGAAGGTGCCGTTAGAAAGCAGCCATCAAACACTTTGAGTCGCATGTATATGAGGAAAAGGCCAGTATTAAATTGGCAGAACTTGGGGCCTGACCCTATTGTTAAAATTTTTGAATAAAATATGTTCAACAATTCGGTCATGACTCGTCCTTATGTTACACAAGTGGCTCAGTATGGGCTATGTAACATACATTGCACTGTGTATGTTTGCTCTATCTCTGTTTCTCTCGCGCACATTTTAAACAATATACTATGTATATATATATATATATATATATATATATATATATATATATATATATATATATATATATATATATATATATATACCGCCTTGTTTGTGTTTACTTGTCGACGAGAAAGACCCTTACCTTCTATTTCTTTGGCTATATATAGCCAGCATGTTAACTGTTTAATAAGTCACTCATATATTACTGTTCCCCAAGACTTTGGAAAAGTGCAGTCGTTATGCGACAGGAGTTATCTTATCAATTATAGATAAATATCACATTCGAGTTGTATAGGGAAATTTATGGAAATGGATATATTGAAATACTTATATAATTATCTTTATGAAACGATCTACATTACGAGTACCAGTCAGGGTTCCTACCGTGTCATTTTACTACTCACCATATCTATCATCAAATTTGTGTAGCTCTTAACAATTCTGAAAATTTGGGTATACTTGTCTGCTATATCTCTTTCGACCAGGTTTGGCATCGTGATCTTTTGTACAAATTAAGAACCTATGGAATTAGACAACCACTTTTAGAATGGTTTAGAAGCTACCGTCTGGGAGAAAGCAGCTCATACGGCTAAACTAATATCATTTGGAATTTAAGCCACTTCAATCAGGTTTTCCACAAGAGTCAGTTTTAAGAAAGCTGCTCTTTTTTATATAAACGATAGTGCTGATGATTTCTTTTGTCTTGCGAGAATATTTGCAGACGATAGCTCTTTGGTATAATGCTGACGAAATTGCAAATGTTTTGACCACTGCTCTTGAAACTCTAAAAATTTGATCTAACCAATGGCAGGTAAAGTTTAATCCCATTAAAACAGATGCCATGCTCTTTACTACTAAATTGTCAGTTTTCCACTCAAATCTAGTATTTGATAACGAAATACTTAGCTTTATACGGTATCATACACACGTAAGTATAATTCTTAGTATAGTGGAAAAGGGTCATCACATATACACGATCTATGTAATTCTGTATCGAAAATGAGAGGATCACGAAGGGCACCGAAATTCAAATAAACCCTGAAGTCTTTAGACAAAATATACTTGTCATTTATATGACCACGTTTGAAGTATGCACATGTTGTCTGGGACCGTTGTTCTCAAGTAGACTCCGATAAATTAGAAAAGGTCCAATTAGAGGCAGTATGAATTGTTGCTGGCCTTACCAGAAGTACCAGACGTGAAAACTTGTATCGGGAAAACTGGTTTGTAAAAATTATGCGAAAGAAACAAATTCCATAAATTATATACTTTGCATAAAATTATAGATAGTTAATGCCAATTTTTTCTCAATAATACATGCTAAAACTAACTAAATAATATAATTAGTACTGCCAACAAACAACTGGCCATGCTTCGAAAGCCTAATATACGTTATCAAGATCAGCTCTAAATAAAATGTCCTTGCCATTCATTAGGCCGATGCTTAATTCGCGTTGACTCGAAACCGAACATCTTGAAACTCTCTCTTAACTTTGAAACGGAATGGGAAACTTTACAATCAAGAAGAAACGTTTACGAATAGTAAATGGTATGGCCCACCACATTTGTTGGAGATTCTTTTGTCTTTAGCTGAGGAAATGTCAAATTATTCTCTTAGTGATTGACTTCAAATAACCTCTATGACGCGCTGGCCTGAACCCTTTTCTCCTTCTTTCTTTCTGAGTACAGTTAGATGTTAGATATTCAATCCCTTTTGAATGCCGCATATTTCCATTCTTGCGCGTATTAAAAACCACAAAAATATATTCGACTTAAACGTTGAAAGAAACCACAATATATTACTCGAGGCGATATAAAATTTAATATATTTTGTTTATGAAATTGAGATACAGTTGTATTATTTTGAACGTTGATCTATAACGCGTGAAACTAACACCGGACTTTTTTTTTTGTTCATAATGATTCCATTTTGAAACCTCAACACACTTTTTCTTTGACTTTTTTTTGCAAATACAAAAAAAGAGCAACACAACAACAACAACAACAACAACAACAACAATATATATTTCAAGTGTTTCAATATATTAGTTCGTTTCTTCCTGTCACAACCTCCCAACATTAAAATGGTAGCACGATTATTCTCCCTCTGATAATGAATGTATCCAAAAACAAACTGAATCCAAATTTATATTGGTAAGTCTTTTAGTTTGTTATTTATTGTGTCATTAGTGTTTTCTTTTTTCCGTCAAACTCTCTTCCCCTTTTTCATTTTTTTCTAAACAACTGGATGAGGCTCATGATATCTGCACCGTCTTTGATATGGTACTTTTATCATGGTATGATTTGTAGCGCGTATTGTAATTTGATGTCTACGAATAATACATGTAAACGGGACGACCCTTGATAAGTTGTGAAAATTTGTGGTCCATTCCCATGTAGTTCTTATTTAAAAGCAATACAATTGTTGAAAGAATTCATCCAAGAAGATAATGTACAGCCAAATGATGCAAGCGACGAATTCCTCTGAAATGAATATTAGAAATCACAAACAAGTTAACAAAATCTATGGGGAGATCAACTTCTTGATTTATCTCGTGCTTCGTCAGAAGTCTTCAAATCTAGTGTCATTGTTTGTCTTGTTATACTCGTGTTTCCTTTCACTATCATTCACGCAAAAGTCTGTGTATTAGTACTAAATGATTCTCAAGTGTTTGCATGCTACTGGGGGACAACTGTCGACTCTAATAAGGTATGTGGGGGTAAACTAGTCAAACAGGGAAGATTTCTGTCGCGTGAATCCAACATTAAAACTCAATTTATAAATATTGAGAGAAACTTGTAATTTTTAAACACCCTTCTTCTTCTTTGTGCTATGGTGGCCAACAGAGTCTTTGCCAAAATACCTAGCGTTTTCTTCATTTTAATAATGTCAGGAAATTTTAGTAGCCCTACTGTCAAGTTTCTGTTAAAATTATTCAACCGAGTTGAAATGTTAGATGAATGAGACGGAAAACGTGCAATGCGATAACTTCAACAAACGTACAAAAGTCAGTCTTGACAGACGGATTACATGATGCTAATTACATGTATTTTTCTAGGAAAGCGTCATGATACCTAAAGGAATCTGGGCAGAAAACGGAATGATGTCAAGCTTCAGAACCACAAATACCTACCTTACAGATTAAGTCGGTCAGAACTTCAGATCAAACTGTCACTATCTTCAAAGGCCAGAAGTTTAAATCTTCAATACTAAACCGACTTTAGTGCCATCAAATAATCTATATATTTTTGTGGACGAAGTTCGTTTCAGTCAGTTGTTTGTGTTTTTGTTTCGTTTAAAATACGATAACATGTGGTTTCATTATCATTTTTATTTAAATTAAATGCTGACTGATTATCTAAAATACTTAAACGCTGGCCAGATAACTTGCATATTGCTTGATCAGATAACTTGTATATTGGTTGACCAGATAACTTGCATATTGCTTGACCAGATAATGTACATATTGGCTGACCAGATAATTTGCATATTGCCTGACCAGATAACTTGTACATTGGCTGACCAGATAATGTATATATTGGCACTCAGAGTCCCTGTTCTTTAAATATTTTCTACAGATGGAGGAAAATTAGTTCTCAATTGACGCCATCAACCGGCGGCATAACATTACAAGATACATTGATCTGGGTATTCATTTTTGTTCATAAACAGCAAGAACAATTTTGTTACACGTGGAAACTAGAATGCTTGCCATTTTCCTCAACTTCAAACGGGCAATAGAAGAGACTTCCCTTCAAGTTGTAGTCGTAATTAGATCACACATGCACACACAGACACTTGCCATTGGGCGAAGACAGTCACTTAAATTAACGCACTAAAGCAAAGATACTTTTCATCAAAAGTGATAGGGTTACCAGTACCTACATATTGCGGTTGTAATATATGTTTTCTTCCGTAGTTTGTTACCCTAACTCCTGGCTATCAATTTATCCAATATCAAAAATATCCACATATTAAATTGCTTTATCACATACTTTTTTTTAACAAATCTTACAACTCTTTACTCTACATTTCACTTTCAGTTATTTCTTTACTGTAGCTCCAGTGGCGGCACGACGGGGGGGGGGGGGTCGGAGCGGGGGCAATTGTCCCCGGGCGCCGGGTAGGGGGGGGGCGGATGCCGTCGGGAGCTTTTTTATAGCTGTAACCGGGTAAGTGGGGGTTGGCTTGGAGGTTGGCAACTGACATAAAAACTGTTCTCTGTGGTAAAGAAGGGGCGCCACTAAAAAACATTACCCCCGGGCGCCTCGAACCCTCCCGCCGCCTTTGTGTAGCTCTCACCCGAAGCTATTTTACTAATCGAATTGTAATTAATTCTTAAATATACTACAGTGTACAGTTAGTGGCAGGTAAATGCCATTTGAGCGTTGTAAGATGATCAATTATCAATTTTATCTTGTATGTATTGCATTTAGCCAATATAGAAATGTTTTACCAGGATATTACCATATTAATACCACATTGTAAAGATTTGAAACTGTTTGGGCAAATACATCGACCAGATGAAAAAATAAATTATGGCAAAATTTGTATGCAGTGGTATGGAAACAAGAAAAGCGATACTTCGTCACTTCATCGATCGTAGAGCGAGATTGTTTCTTTTTAAATTTAAAAAGAACCAAAGCGTTACTGCAAACTTTGTTTTAAACATTACTGAATACCAAGTCCAGATGCCATTTTGTAATCCTTGTCTCTATCCACATGTTTTTTTACTGTTGATATATTTATTATTTTCTTTCTTGTAGAATACACACGCTGTAAATAGGCCAGGTTAAGGCGAGAAGCCAATTTAGTGCATGGTCAATAAATATATTGGCCATAGTATGAACTAGTCTCATAGTTTACCATTTTGAAAGCTTGGTCCATCGGTAGCAGTATGTTACTACTGAGCGCTTTGATACCATGGGTGAGAAGCGCCAGATTTGTTTTTATACAACCTAGTGTCGACTTGTTCCCTACATTTGAGCGTCACATTAGTTTCAGTACCTATGTAATAGGTCAGATGAGTGAGAAAAATACAAACATACATTTTCTATTCTATTTAAGATATATAATCTATATTACAAAAGAAGGAAAGGCCGAACTTAATGAACATTGGTTCCTAACGGAGCAGGTTTTTGAACCCAAAACTTAAATTTCGAGAAGGGAAAATCTGTTAAGATATGTTTAATTAATTATCTCCAAAGTTTCGAAATAGATCAACAAAGACCCCGCCCCGCCCCCCGCCGACGACTCCGCCACAAAAAATAATCGTTTTGCTTTGTCTCTATTTTGTAACCATTCATAATCAAGATTTCAATGAACACATTCTGGAGCTACATATATACTGTACATACGCCATATTTACATGAACATTCATGCAAAGACCTTTATCACGGACGAATCGATTTGGACCACCTCGGCTATTCTCTGAAAGAAAAATATGCATAGGATGTATGCCGGCGTAGTAATTTGAAGAAAGCCACACATTTTGTTCGCTAGGAATTCCTTCGCCTGAAAAGAAACCGGAATCTATTCGGACCAGCTCCGCTATTTGTGCGATTGGAGTGACCGTGGGATTGACCAAGAAGTTTCGAATGAAGAAATAGTTTAATGCAATCTAAACTTCTCAGTCAATCCTTGTTTCGTAAACTTCAATGAAAGAGCGTGTCGCTTGATCATTGTTTCATGTATCTGCTTCCTTACCGAGTGTTGTCAATATATTAGAGACTTAATCTGACTTTATGCTGCCTCAATGTCTTTCTACAGGAATACCCAGCTCCAATGGCTCAAACGGGTTCTGTACATATGTAAATATTTATGTAAACAAAATATGTGCTGGGACAGAAAATGAGTGGTTAGTTAGACATATATAAGTTAAACCTGTATTGCGAAGCAATTCTAAGCTATGTGTAGATCGACTAAGCTTCCACAGAGTTCACGAATAAATCCTAATGCAATTTAATTGTTGGTGGCAGCGTTATATTCTATGTTTACATATTGTTTTGCAACTCGAGTCTCCAGCGTGTGTTTATATATATATATATATATATATATATATATATATATATATATATATATATATATATATATATATATATATATATATATATGCTTCATATTATCACGCATCCTCCTGTGGGTTCCAGGTATTGCGCTTTCCGTCTCTGTCTAGTGAATATTATTCTTTCTCTCTCTCTCTCTCTCTCTCTCTCTCTCTCTCTCTCTCTCTCTCTCTCTATATATATATATATATATATATATATATATATATATATATATACACTACTTTATTTACAATAATTAATTTTCTTTCAGAGTTTTATCTCATCTGTAACACTAATTTTCGTTTAGCGTGTATGCCTTGCCTCTCGCTTTCTTTCCTAGAGATTATAACACTGAGATTTATACGCTGAATTAAATACAATTATGTGATCGCAACTGACCCTCCAACGCATACATAAGCACATATACAAATAAGTACATATAAACATAAGCATATAAGTAGTGAATTTCGGCACTGAACCCTGACCACATTTCAGACCAAACTTGAAGAGTTCTGTCTGAAAAACAGCGCCCCGTTGCTAAAAGGTCCTGCACTCTTGATATTAATGTTGGAAAGAACGGCGCTCGAATTCACACGCGCCCCTTTGCTAAAAATGCCGGCACTCTTGATTTTAATCTTTGAAAAACGGCACTCAATCGTCTTGCGCCCCGTTGTTAAAAGCGCAATGGACATGTTTCCAGTTGTTGAAAGCTTTAGAAGAACGGCCGCCCATTCGACATGCGCCAAATTACTAAAAGGTCGTGAACTTTTGATTTATTTTAGGTGATGTTTTATGCTATCAACATTTAGTCCTCAATATTTAATTGTAAGATTCCACGAGTGCATGGTTTAATCCCATGGGTATAAATGACAAATTTAATTCATTAATTGATTTCACTCATCAAGGATCAAAATAAAATTCAAGGACAATTCGATCACAGTTCGGTACATAGTCTAATATTTTTGAATTACGTGATAATGTTCAACCTGGGGGATAAATCTGTATGGAGAAATGATGTAACATTATGCAACAGACGGGAACTTACACGGTAAAGTGATGTAATGCACACGAATCTTGTGTAGAAAGAACAGAGAGGTCAACAATGAAGAATTCGGCTGAACTAAGAAAACATGAGCCTAATCTGGGACGGTTTAACTTCTTGACCTGCTTTGCCGCCTTATCAAACAAGATTGATCGACTGTTTTGAGATCACCATATTGAGAGTCTTTCTATAACGTATAACCACGTGTATCTAAAAAAAAAAAGTTAAGTTGATATCCGAAGCAAATAATAATAATATAAATTAAAAAAAACAAAAAAAAAAACAACAGAAAATCGAGTTAACAGGAGATCATAAATGAATTTTGATTTTAATTGATATTTGCGAAAGGAGTTGATCACCAACCATTGACCAGCAAAAGATAAAAATTATTCTACTCGTTTCATAAATTTTAGTTGTGCTGATCGCAAAGTAAAATCATGTGTATCATAAAGAAATAGATTTTATTCAATAAAACCGCAATATAGTATAGTGTGGTGCCACAGAGTTTAGTGTGGTGCCACTATAGTATAGTGTGGTGCATATGGACATCTCGGACATTACACTTCCGCCTTACATTACGCTATGACTGCATTTGTGTCGTCATGAGGTGTTAAGACATTATACCGATATTGACTGTTGATGAGGTTAAAGATTTATAAACTCCATAAAAAATGATATTGAACGATGCTGTAGGACTAGATGAATATGTTTGTGTGGGGTTTATAATTCTTTTATCAGTTGATTAAGACAACACTCGATAAAGGTGGAAGTATATACAGTCGCTGGTCCGTTAATTCGTAATGGTAACGCAATACAACGCTACGCGGAGGTAACGCATCGCAATGCAACACAAATGCAAGAGTGCGAAACTCAGTCTTTTCGTTACAGGGAGTGATCTCAATGCTTGATAATGGTTGCAATCCTGTAAAATCCTCCAACGGTCCAGGATAACTGTTGTAAGAATGCTCGATAATAGTTACAACTATTGTCCTTCAAGTAAAAAGAACCATATATATTGTTGCAGAATGGACAAAATGCTCCGACGACACCTGTATCTTATTATAATCGTTTCCAACGTCACCCCCTCCTCCCTCCCTTAACCATGCCTATAGCTTAAAAGGATGTAAATATTATTTTCTGCAATTAAAGCATCAACCTTAATAGTAGTAGTAGTAGTAGTAATAGTAGTAGTGGTAGTAGCAGTAGTAGTAGTAGTAATAGTAGTAGCGGTAGTAATAGTAGTAGCGGTAGTAGTATTAATTGTTGTTGCTGTTTTTGATAATGTTTTCTGTTATTGATGTTGTTATTTTAAAAGTTGTAGTAATAGTAATGGTAATATTATTTGTGCTAATAATTCTACCACTGCTATTAGTAAATAATAATAATAATAATAATAATACTAATAATAATAATAATCACCGTCATCATCATCATCAGCATCATCGTGGTGATGATAACAGTTCTATTTTTAATTAGTATTTCAACTTTCTCAGGTCAATGAAAAATACAATCGTCAATAAATAAATGAAAAGATGTCATTTGGACTGTTATATATTCATTATTGGGATAACAGTGGAGAAAGTACGTGTTACATGTTATAAACTGTTATTGCTTTTAAAACTGAAATAAAGATAAACTTGCTGGTTGTGTTTTAAAATTTTAAAATCAAAGCTATAGAACATGAAAGATCACGACTTTTATGCTAAATAGGACGTGCAATCATTTTAAAATGCCTTTTGTTACATCAGTTCATACCGTACTAGCATTCACATATCGCTATAGCTAATACAATTATAGTACACATTAGGCACGTACCGCCTTAGCATTAACATATCGTGCTCATTAAGTACGTACGGCCTTACCATTCACCTATCGTGCACATTAAGTACGTACCCATGTTTACACATTATTTTAAGCTGTTAATTTAATTAAACATACAAGCTTCATATAAATTATCTCGTTTTGATTTTATTTTGGATGTAGGTAAAAAAATATCAAAAATTTCAGCTTGTACTAGTATCTGCAAATTAATACAACGATGGCAACTCTTGCAACTCTGCGAACGCGTCTCAGCGGTTATTCGGTAAAGTTTCCCAATGCAATGGTTGTAACGCATCACAGTGATTATAACTCTTGCGGGTTTGCACCGTTACAATAAACCTCGTGGATTTGTAACGCTCACGCAACGCAACGGTAACGCAACATTTATTATTCTACACTTAAAGGACAAAGGACTGTACGAAATAACATTTCATAGCAAACATGCAATAAAAGATGTTTTAAATCATATTTTAAGACGCAAATGTGAATTTAAAATGATTGAAATGATAACACTGTTGATGGAAAAAAATAATGAAAGGAACATGGAATGAAAAAAACAAAAACAAACGAGAAAGGACATTTTTAGATTTGTCCGCTAATAAATTCAGTGCTATTACTTATTTAAATTAAAGGAGGAACATACGGAGAAACAGCAGACAACTAGATCAACAGACGAACGGATATACGGCTTCTCTAACTCAAAACAGGAATACAAAACGGACAAAGTTTTATACACGAAAATGTTTGCAAGGTTGACACCGTTGTGGAGTCAAACTTGACTTGCAATGATCTAAGACAATGTCATTTTGCCATCAATACACACTTCTTTTCTGAGCTAAAGACAAGAGATAGCAATAATGTTCACAAAATCATCTTTCTATTTTATCATAATTTCTAGAGTACTCACGATCAAAGCAAGTCACTAAATGTTCTTAGGGAAACCAAAGACTGCATTGATAAAGAAAATACACACAATATTGTTCACACACCATGGAATCTGATCCTTGTAATCTCACATTATTGAATCGAGTGGATGCAGCATTTCTTTTTGTAAAGTCAATGATGTCGTCTTCCATAGGAGGTAATCCATAAGAATCAAAATATTCCACATTGTGATCGTTGGGAAAGTAGACAGTTACACAGTGGGTTCCTGGTCGATGAATTTTGTCTGTGTTGATTACATTGGCTTGAATATCTTTAGGTTTTCGATGTGGAAGTTCATCTTTAGCACACACTACAGGATTCCAAGAAGCTGTGTACGAACTATGAGTCAGAAGGTAATGAAGTTCCTATGTATCCATTCTTTTTTAATGATGGTTTCCCAGGCATTCAGTTTTCTTTTGTTCACAGGTAATGATACGTCAAGAGTTCACACCTGACTTTTTCCTTGAAAAGTTCTGTCAAGTAAGTCGATGAACAACGGGTAGTCTCCGTACTCTGTTGCAAGGGAGAGTCGATGCATTTCGTCTCCAGAGAAGTCAATGAAGGCATATAATGGTCACGTAAGTCTTGATAGCACTTTCTCAAAACAGTCTCTTCTGAGATTAGAGTCCATACCTCTTCCAGATACTCTTCCCACTTTTCTTCTTGAATCATCATCAAATATTTGTCGTGTTGTTTCTGACTAGGATTGGGGGCCTCGGGTGGCCGAGTGGTCTAAGGTGCTTGCCTTTACATATCACTGACATTTCACCTCTGTCCGCGTGGGTTTGAGTCTTGGGTTTGGCCAATGTGGTTATGTGAGAAAGCTTGCCAGTAGCTTCCCGTGGGTCGGTGGTTGTTCCCGGGGTTTTCTCGGGTTCTTCCTCCACCAAATATACTGGCCGCCATGTATAGCCTATCAGGTGCTGAAAAATGGCGTTAAACCCATAACCAACCAACCAACCAACTGACTAGGATGATCGATTCTATATCCATAACAATGTTCTCTGGTCAGGTTGGTTGCAGAACAGGAGACTAATTGTTGTTCTTGTTCTGGCCATTTTGACATCAAGACAGTATTTTTGTATTTTGTTTACTTGTGGTCGGTGACTGTGGTGGTGGTTGTTTTGGATCAAAAACATCCTCATCGCCTATTTCCATAGGTTCTTCGTGTTTCATCTTTTCTATTAGACTGGGATCATTTCTCTCAAACTGTTGATTTCCAGAGTTTTGTCAAATTTTGCATACAAGATGACGTTCACCGTGATTACCAGAACTACTGCAAACTGAAGTTCCACACGAAGTTGGCCTGATTTTATAGGGTAGAAATGTCCCTCGTCGCTGCCTTGGTCTTGAGTGAAATCAAAATCACACAAAGCATATCCTCCTGTATAATCGTCATACGAAATACCGTGGCTGCTGTTGGTAACTAACTGTCCTGTGGCTTCCAAAAAGTGTCAATTTAGATCACAAGTAATTTGTCTGGGAAAAGTTAGGTTCAAAAGGTCGGGCACACAACGTGTGGCCATATCAAGTAACTTCTATCTTGGACACGTTGAAGTGTTGGAAGTCGAAAGGATTTTGATCGATGGGCCGCATTGCTGACGGTGCCAATGAACACACGTTTGGGGAGCTGTCCTTGGAAAACATGATCTTCGATTTTGGATCGGAGTCCAGAGGCAATGGTGAAGGTTTTCACTTCCACTCGTCGTAGTGGATACTTGGCTGTCGTTCTGCTCAAAATTTTACTGATGTCGTTTCCCACTTTAGGCAAAACTTCCACACGGCGCACGTAAAGTCTGGCTCATTCGATGATGGTTTTGTATTCGTTAGCATTAGCCATCAAATGTAACACGGCACTACCTCGACTAAGTCTCAGGCGTACATCCACTCCATTAAACAAATACTTGTCTTGCAACCACATGTCCAAATGCAAGCAATCCATCAGTTCTAAATTGCGTCCGTGTTTGATTTTCTTTCGATGGTCGTTAAATCCAACATTGTGAGTGTCGTCAGCTTCTGTCAACTCAGTGTCGTTGAAGACATCCAATTTTTCAGGTTTCCATACCACGGAAGCATCCAGATGTGTGTTGTTGGCTTCTTTTCCGTACGTCAAAAGATTTTCCACGTACGCTCGAAAGGGTGAGTATCCATGCTGCTTCTCACCAGTTTGTTATTCAAGTACAAATCCACTTCGCTGGACAACGAAAGCATGAAATTGCTCACGGGAGCCACTCTGGCATCTTTCACTGGATTGGTGTTGTCCACTTTGAGAACTTTGACTTTCAGGTACAAGTGACTGCTATTCAGATCGATGTAATCTTCGGTTTGTCCTTCGATTTCAAATTCGAAAGGGGCTGAGGTAGTCAAAGACGACACAGGATGAAATTCTACCCATTGGGATTCTTGCATCGTCATCATCATGGGTGGCATGGCAAACGTATCATGTTCTAATTTGGAACATTCGAAATAAATACGGTGCATCATTGTTTCTTTTTTCAATTACAAATCCAACACATCCAATTCTCTCACAGCTCCTGTTCTTGTTCTTTTCTTATTATTTTTTTGAACGTGTCTATGGGTTTCGACGTCTCTTTCTGCCTAGTCCTTGCTATGGCGTAGAGGAAGAAGTAATGCCTTGGCCAGAAGTGTCAAGAAAATTTATAGAGGTGTCTCGGCGACCCAAAATGTATTTTCCAGTTTGAAGTAACACCTTTCTCATGAAGGCTTTTTTGGACTTTCTTTGTCAATGAGGTCGTTTTGGAGAAATTCATTTCCTTGTGTCAAAGCGGCATCTTTTAAAGCGTGCAATCCAAGAGTCACCATCGGTTTTAAGATGGGTGCTACCGTACGAAAAGCTGATTTTAACATATCTCCTAAACCATGTCCTCGTTGTCAATAAACTCCTTGGTACACAGGATACATCTTGTTTTTACAATTCACGGGAGAATCGTTTTCAAAAACGTAGTTTCACCGAGATATTTCCTTTAAAGAATAGAATATATTGTCCAAGATCTCCTTTTATACTAATGTTGACACAGTCAAAATACAATTTACTGATAGGAAGATAATGAGGATGTGCAAAATCAAGGTGAACGTGATACGTGTTTCCACCTGCCTCGTAAGCTTCGATGGCAGAATCCACTTTGAAAGTAATGACTGTCAGTAACGGAGCGGCTGTGTTTCCCACAACGTTGTGCTCGACCACATCCGAGTACGCAACAATAAATTCAGTCCTTTGTTTAATTCGACAGGGTAGCGAAAATACTTGTAGAATCGATCGTTGTTGTAAAGTCTTTCATACGAGCGAGAAAAGTGTATCCATCCAGAAAGAAAACAAACCGGGACAAAAGTTAATGGACATTATTCTACCGTCAGAAAAATGTATTATAAGACAATGAGCAATTTTATGGTACTCGATCAGTACACTTCTGCGAGCTTCCTCCAGTGCTTTGCGAAACTGATGGTTAAAAATAGCCGCAATGGTTTCGACCAGATGCTGAGCATTAAAATAATACCTAACAATTCTCATGGTATAGGTAGTTAATGAAGGATTGGTGGGTGATGTTTTTTTTTGGCATTCGTAATAACCACGATCACTTTTGTCCAACTGTTCTTAAACTTGTTTGTTCATGATATCGACGTCGAAAGTGTTTTAACTGTTACGGAATTATGTATAAATTCTATAATGTGCATAAACTTTTGTTCTATGACTGTACTTTAAAATTGTGTCAAATAGTAAGTCGCACTTTAAGTTTGAAAAAAGATGTCAACAAGGTATTTACTGACCTTTTGTTCAAGGTCAGAGCTGTTTACCAATTTCCACTAAATCGACGCATTTAGTATTGCATTCTGGGTCGTAATATGACACAATTTTCTGTTGTGAAATATGCCATTTGCAAAGAATATATAAGACCTAGATATACGAATTATATTCATTCCAGTTTTAAATCCTGTGTTGAAAACATTTGTTTTTACGATCAGCCTTTGGAATCCTCAGATGTTTGGAAATATAGTCGTGCTGTAATCTTGTAGTGCTGTAATATTGTAATACTGTAATGCTTTATAAATAATTCGACTAGAATTATTTATTGGAACATCCAATGGAGTTACCTGAAGTATTCATCAAAATTTGGATTTATATTTATGACTTTCGGATGCCTGTGAACATTCTTAAAGATGATCTGGATTACATTATCGTTGGTACATCAGGACATTCCAGACCCATTCATTCGGAACAATCTTTCATTCAGAACATTCATTCATTCAGAACATTTTATAGTTTCTATATATACAGGACTTGTGATTAAGACACTAATAATTATTGGATTATTTGGATTTTAATACACGATACTGTAAGTGTATTTTGATTTTCACATTAATTATTTAGAATAAATTGTTTGTTTGATTTTAACAAATATTGTTGGTTTCACATTCTTTTTGTTACGTTATTTCTTACGATAGGGTCGTAACATAACCTTCTTTGATATTGAGGGCTTGCGTAGGATGAATGATTTCTACCAAAGCTACTTCCCAATGAGGTTCTGATCCAATTGCATGGCTTGAGGTAATTTGGCTGTAAGGTGTTGTTGGGAAACTCATCCATAGAACTGTTACACGGTAAGGTTAAATCAAATTGGTTATTCATAGTTCGATGGTTCTGGTTTCTGAGGAGTCACTCTATATCAAAGGAAAATGATTTTCTAAATGTTCGAGAAGCGGCTTGCTGCTGCTGTTGCTGTTGTGACTTGACTTATTGTTGTGGTGACTGGCATTGGCTGCAAGGCTACTGTTGTTGGTGTTACTGTCTGCAGTATATTTCAAGGAAGTACTGAATATAATCAATACAACTGCTGAGTAAAATTGTCCATAATTGTTTGCCTCCTTGTTGCAAACTAAAATTGGCAAGCGCTGCTCCAATGAGACAATACACTACAAAGATTTGGCATAAAAAGACGATTTGATTTTTAGGAACACGCTCTCCACACCACACCCACAGAGGTTGGTTTTGTAGTTCTTGAAGAGAGGAACTCTGAGAAGGAGAGATAGCTCTTGTGTTCAACGGCATGATAGTTACTTCTACTTCTTTTTATAGTGGTTGACTTGTGAAGCGGGTATACAAGAATCAAAACTAGGTGGATATCTTTTCCAACGCACTTTCACTTTTTCAGATCGACGTTTACCCACTTTAAGTGTTCTCCGATCAAGAATGCTTTCGATATCGTACACGTTGTCTTCTTTTTTTGGTCACTCGTTGTAACTCATAGATGTTAAAAGTTCCTTTTAACACTTATCCGTTCATATCTTTCAATTTATAGACAGGAGGATCACGTCCACGTGCTTGTCTAGTGACAAGAAACAATTCGGTTCTCCAGTTTGGTAAATAACCTTTGTCAGCTGTGCGTTTGGTTTTTCCAGTGCGAACCGAATCTCCAGTCTTTAACACCTCTTCTTTGTTTTGGGTGGTAGATGACGTTCCAAACAATCGATAAAACACCAAGTCGTTTTCTGGGGTCACTTCTATGGGTGCACATCCGATGCTTCGATGGTACAACTAATTGTAAGATTTGACAAGACGTGGTAATACGTCCATGTATTTGAGAGTGTTGATGTGTAACATATTTCCACATACGTTCTTTCAAATAGTTATTTGAAAACGTTCCTCGACTCTGTGGTGAAAAAATGAATGTGTCTTGTTTCGATTCTTTTTGAAATGCTTGGTTCAGAAATTCGGTGCCTTTGTTTGTTGGCCATCGTAAAATGTGACAAGGGTGACGACCACTTGGTTTCAAAACCAGTTTTAAAGCTTTTACTAACTCGGAACTTGTTTTAGAAGTCAAAGGAACTACCTAAGCTGATTTTGAAAACATGTAAATGACACGAAACAAGTATTTTTAACCACGACTGTACGCTGCCAAACATCAGCTAAATTTGTTTGCCATTGATGATCCATGCTAACGACTTTGGTTCGACTTCTGGAATATTTTCGTCGAATGGGTTTGTGTAACGTGTACGTCGATCGTTCTTGTAACCATGGTCGCACATCTGGCAAACGTTCACTTTTAAGTTTGGTTTCACAGCACGATATAATTTTGGAACCCCTCCGTAACCAGCAGCATGTGCAGGATTGTAATAAATACTGGATAAAAGTGTCTCCATGATGAGGTTAACTGTGGTTGTTGCTGTTGCTCCTCAATAAGTGACCCACTGTTCGATATTGCTCTTAGGCTGGTGTTCGTGTGGTATTGGTTTGGATGAGGCTTGACGTGTCCGACGAGCAAAAGGAGTAGGAGCCTGTTGTGGAGTGGTAACTTTTTCTCAATGTCCTTTCTAACTTCAGTCTTTTCTTCTTTCTTTTTTTTTCTTCTGCTGAAAAAGGTGTCGACATCATTTGTTTGGCCGAAGCTTTTATTTCTTCTTGTTTGTGAGTGGGGGACGGTGTAAACAATGAAGCTGTAATCTTACTATGTGTTAGAGCAGACAGAGTTGGAAACACTTCTATTGTGTCTTCTTCTTCTGCCATCCCAGTGGCTATGTCTGTCTTGGTAGCTTTTTCTTCGCTTTTCATGATCGTCTTGAAATCTCTCAGAGAAGGTTTAGCTGTTTCGTCTAAAGCTTTCTGGTAAAACCGTTGCAATAATTGTCCGTACCGATGCGATTTTTCTGTTTCTGACAAATCGGTTTATATCCATCAACGATTGTAATTCTTGTTCTAACTGTAACATCTCGGTGAGATTAGGATTCGGAGGTAAAGGAGGTATCCGTTGTTCGTACCAACGATGGAGTCCATGGAACCAAAGCGAGTTTTCGTTTTTCCATAAGATCCAAAGATACAAGTATGATGTCTTTCCAGAAAAGGGTGTCCTTTTTATCTTCTTTGTTCCCTTCTTTACTCATGACGCCTCCTAAACGTGGTCCAGCAATCGATCCTAACAAAGGAGCAACCACTTTTAACAACCGTCCTATCAGCATGGGTAGAAATCCTCCTCGTTGAACGAGCATTTTGTTCTTTTGACTGATGGGTGGTTTATTTTATACCACTTGGCGAGGAACGTTCCGACGTTTTCCTAATCATTATTTCTGTATCTTGGACAAAGGTATCGTTCCTTTCAAAACATTCAAACAATACTCACACACGGTGCTGATGATTTCTTTGGGTGCTGTTTGAGTGAGTTGTTTTTGCATCGGAGGATTGGATTTAGTCATTACGGACAAAACATCCCAATATTTAGCCAAAACGAAGAAGGAGTCCCTTTCTTTTCCCTTTCTTGAAGAACTGTTGTGTCTTGGGAGGACGATGGTGGTGTGTACGTCTTGGCGACATATTTTGTTTCAGAGGCAAAAATACTGAAGTGAAACATATCTCAATCTTCCTTTTTATACTGGAATTCGTCTCCACGGATTGTCGGCACGTTGCATCAACTTCACTATGAGGTGTTTTCAACAGACTAAATCGTGACCGTTCTCGTTTGGATAAATCCAGTAAACTTTTTAATACCCCTGTTCTGAATTGTACTTTTGTTTTAGGTGATGCCACTTTTTTAGCAGCAGCAGCAGTCGCTAAAGAAGAAGACATCATCCTCGCCGCCGGAAAAGGAGATGTTCCTTTAGAAATGGGTTTCAATTTTTTCATAAAATTAGAAAACACTGGTCTTAAGTCATGTTTGGCATGCATCATCGTGAACGACGAAGAGGTAGAAATGGCAGGAGACACCGTCACCAAGTGGCCTTGTTTTTTGGAGTACCTAGGCGTCATAGCAGCAGTACCTCTTTCTGGCAGGAGATGTCTTTTTCTTGGGACTTTTTCTTTTGACTTTCTTGAGTGAACGTGCGGCACAACCACTCTTCTTTTGGGTCTGCTGTCGTCTTTTGGGGAATTTGTTTGTTTCCTTTGTTTTAGTTGCGGCATTAGGATCCCATTTTAAAAGGGAATGAATTATGATACCTCCCAAAGAGCCACTTCCACCAGGCTTCAAATTGATTTGTGTTTTGGTTTGAGTATCGATTCTTGGATCTGCCAGTTGTGACAACGCTACTTTATGTTTTTCAAAAAAGAGTTTGGTTTGATGGGGTATGTGAATGCTACCTTGTAGTAACTGAGATGCTGTCAAAGTAAACCATCGTAACCTTTCTTTGATACTTGCTTCTAATAAATATGCACGGACTTGTGCATGTTTTTTGCGACTGATGCCATACAGTGCACGAATCAATTAGGCAGGAGGATGAGATTTAAAGGACGTCATGTTGAAAACTGTTTGAAAGAAATGAAGTGCAGGATTTATTTATCTTTTTTTCTTCAGATAGACGCCAAAGGGGACGTATAAATGACAGGACCTCCTTCTTGACACCAATGGTGAAACAAATTGGTACGAAATCTCAAATCATCGGCAGTGGTCGGTTTTAAAGCGATGAGGAAATACGTATGAGGTGTTTTAGTGGCATCGTCGTACGCATAATTGCATAAATCAGCCAAGGTATTCCTAACTGTTTGGGTAACACTTGCATTTGAGATTTGTCTTATAGATCTTTAAACAATACCACATAATGGGCATTGAGACTGGTGGTTACTTTGTTGAAACAAATTTTGAGCAATGTAAGTAATACTGACAGTATGATGATGTCCTTTTCGTGTAAACCACAATTTAACAGGATGTTTTTGACTAAATGTGTAAACCACAATTTAACAAGATGTTTTTGACTAAATGTGTAAACCACAATTTAACAAGATGTGTTTGACTAAATGTGTAAACCACAATTTAACAAGATGCGTTTGACTAAATGTGTAAACCACAATTTGACAAGATATGTTTGACTAAACGTGTAAACCACAATTTAACGAGATGTGTTTGACTAAAGTCAGACACGATCCCATGGTCTTCGCGAGGAATGCCTTCCACAAACGAAATGGATTTTTCTTGACTTTCTTGGAGTAATGTGTAAACCGATTGCCACTCTTTGTAGCACAACACGATACGTTGGGGCGGATGATCAAACAAAAGTGGTTTGTGTTCGATCAAACGTTTGACAAATTCGGTTTTGTCTAAACCACTAGTTCCAGCAATCAACATGTTAAAGGTATGTCGAAAATACAAGGCCTCCCAACTTTGACGATCTAACTTTTCGTCAATCACTTTGAGAAGAGAGGAGGAGCAGAAGGAGGAGGAGGGTGCAGTCTCAACTATGGTGTTTAGAAGTTTGAGATTACCACCAACGACACAAAACATTTTATACATGTTATACACGTTTAATATTTTTTTCAATAAGTATAACCACAAAAAACATTTACGTTTCAAGAATGAAAACATGAAAACACACAAGGAATAAATGATTTAGCACATCAATGTGGCACACACACACACACACACACACACACACACACACACACACGCACGCACGCACACACACACACAATGACCGAAGCTGCATAAAAACAAGTCAGTGTACAATATTCTCGATCTATGTGTGTCCCATGGAATCTACGTACACTCTCTGGTGTTCTTCAAGTCTCTGTGAAATTCATTGTCTCAAATTTCTCCGGTAATGTAATTTCTTCCTCATTCTTTTCTATTTGTAAAATGCTACTGCTACTCTCGTGGACTTGTAATATTTCTTGTTCTGTTCCAGGTCCTTCCTGCACCGTTTTTAAAATTGTTTCTAATTTCGTGTTTACTTCTTGCACTGGTTATAATTTAACTTCTTTTCTTGGATTAGTGACACACAATGTTTTTGCATAGTCAGCCACTTAATGTATCCATGCATCGAAGATATGACTTTTCCAGTCACGTACATCTTTCCAGTCGTAAATTAGTTAGTGTAACCAACTAGCTATTTACACTTCTTGGCAAGTATGAAGCCTGGATAAAGTTCAACAAATGTCTTCTTCACACGCAGGTACACAACTTGTTTTCATCACTATTCTTATAGGATCGGATTGGCTAGTTGACCTAGATAACTAGATGAAACAATGACTGGCAGGAAAAACTTGACACATGAGAGATTACCGTTCAGTTTCCATTGGCTGTAGAGGAAGGCTATTGTTTTAGCCGTGGATTCCGTTCACCGCACGTTAAACTAATAGCTGGTAGGTTTTTATACCTTTTTTGATACAGGTAGGATACCAAAATCCACCTAATCCAAGCTCACATACTATATGCTACCTAACATTTATAGCTCAACCTGTCGGTTTGAAAGCTCGACCTTGAACTGTGCATAGAAAGAGTCATCTCCAGTGTACATGTCAAGTCTTTTGAATCAGTGAACAATTCGAGTAGCGATGACTCTATCTTGCATTTCTCGACTTCAAATTACTTGGATCGGAATTCCAACCTCTTTTTAGAATAAAACTTTAAAGTATTTTTACTAAACTAACTTTTTACCTTAGAGCATATCAGTCCTTTAATGATATACTAGTATGTTTTTTAAATCAGACATTTGTAACTCGCTGAAAATCAACAGCGTCTACTGCTCAGAAGACGTATAACATTTTTATTCATCCAATAAATTGTGTGTATGTTTTTTTTAGTCTTACCATTTTGAAAGGTTGGTATGATGACCGGGTTTACTAGACAATATTGGCCGAAATCGTTTGAGTGTCTTTTATCGCTCGCATAATGCCATACCATAAACCAAACAGTTTTGCGAGGATGACCTTTCTTTGCTAATTTAGCGGGGAAGCTGAATTCGCTACAATATTTTTGTTTTCAGAGTAGCGAGTAGTGAGGTAGTTGAAGTGAAATATGCATAAAGTCTGCTATTAATTAGAGAAACAATTACGCACCATAAATGGCGCATTTGCTGATTTGGCAAGAATATAATGAAGCTAAAATTATTATAATTTACAGTATTATTATTTGCCGTCAAAAGCTACGGAGGAAAATATTTCAAATATCACTTAGGAGTTGTATATCTGGACTAAATTTTTATACTACTAAAGAAATGACTTTCCAGTTCAGTACCTAATAAAATCAAAGATCAAAAAAAAAAGCAGGCTGAATGTAACTTCTAAAAGTATAGAAAAATCTTGGTTCTCGTTGATGGCACGATATTTATTATAAAAAAGTTATGCTTCACCTTCCTAAACTGGCTGAATCGCATTTTCCTTTTGGATTCGATGCCCCCTCCACCCCCCCCCCCCACCAAAAAAAAAAAAAAGAATAAAAAAAAAAAAAAAAAAAAAAGAAACAGCAAACATGTTCAGTCATATATAGTTATCGGAAAGAAAACCTGAGTAGTTAAAACTCACTTATGATATAAAAAGATATCTTCAAGTACCAAATGGGTGACACATTAGACTTTGTCCAGAGGTAGTTAAAAGGCGTCATAATTATCAACGTGGGGGACAACAACGGATGGCAAATTTATATAACTTAGGAGAAATCTATATGACAAAGTAATGTAAGTTAAGTGAAGCATTTCATTAAAAAATCTATCCGGAAGAGATTTTGAAAGTAACATGTTAGTCTTTTTGTTATCCTCATAACATTGATTTTAGTTTGTTTTCTTTAAATGTTATTCAATTAACCATGTCAAGCATTCAGTACTTTCATTTATGCCTATCAAACTAGAACCATTCGTCAATCAACACTTGTAGGGGATCTGCATGTTTTTCTCAAGAGAAAACCACAGGCACTTAGGGACGGGATAATCAACTCGTGGAATTGAGATGCAAGAGTCGTTTCCCCTTAAGTTTCTATCTCTACTCGGTTTAAGTGAATCATATTGCATCTAATGCATCATAAATACATGTATCGTTTTAATCTATTCGCACTGACCCCTGGTAAGCATTTGACTGACCCCTGGTAGGCATTAGCAAGGAAACACGTCTAAGAACCATTCTCAAATTTCCACCTATATGGCGATATGTATATAGAAAAAAACAAGGTGAGAAACAAACACAGCATGTTACCAGTAGCTTGTGCCTTTCGTGGCGATTATTGTCTGAAAACTACACAAATTAGACGAACAAATAAACCGTGCAATGTCAATAAACCTCTTTTGTAGAATAACCAGTATATATGCACTATTTTAAAAAAAAAATTAGATCGTGGAAAAATGTTAGAGAAAACCCTAAGAAATATGATATGACATAAAAAATCACCTTTATTAAGCAATCATATGCCTTAATAATCATTTTCGTGAAGTCCATTTTACACCAAATTATTTTAGAGATAAACCTTTATTAGGCATTCACCTGTCTAAAGAGGCAACGTTTTACCAATACCCAGAGATGGCTGCTTTAGACAGGTTTGATAGACTTATATTGAATGATACTATGAGAGTAGATATTGCAATTACAAATGCTTAAGTCAGAAATCTTGCATCGATTAAACCAAAGTTTATTGTTCGAAAAGTAAGTTTTAAAAATTTGATGTGTTTCCTCCCATGAAATGCACCATTTCTTCTCGTCCGATTAATCTCTATTTCAGAATATGTAATAGCATTGACTGGCTAACAAAAAGACAACTCATAAATTTTAACAGCCCGGAATTACCTCCCTTAATTGAAAGCAAACTAGTCCATTTCTAATGAACAGCTTTGGAGCTATGAAATACCCATTCCATTAATGGTCTTATATTCGTTTCCAGTGCCACAATTTTGCCATTTTTACCAAATATTTGTATCATATTTGCCTCGTAAGTGGGTACAGAATATACTGCACATAATTTTCCACTCACCGGTGACAGTTATGCTAACTCTTTCGTAATGTAGTTATAAATGTAACTTTTATTGTTTCACTGACTTTCCTTATAATTCAATACCAGTCACAATAAAATATACAGCAATCATATTTCAAAAATGTTCAGGGTTATATTGGATTTTCTTACTTTATTCAGATGGGAAATATGTTTTCTTTAATTGTTGTTTCACAATCTATCGAGGTAAGGGTGGAGGTGGTGGTGGGAAATATTATAAAATTTAACAATTTAAGCTGATAGGTCAATGGGGAGAAAATGAATCCACCTAATTTGTACGAGTTCTTCATGGTCTTTATATAATTTCATTTGACAAACACCATGGAAATTGTCTGCAAAAAGTAAAATGCAAAAAATCCACATATTTCATCAAACTATTTATTTATAAAAAATATTCCCATAACAACGGTTCAAACCATCTTTTACATATTTCTTCCACAAACTTGAGTGTTTGTATTTCTAAGAAATTAGATTTTGTGGACATGTCCGTAGACCTTCAAATGTCCAAGAAAAATAAAAACACCAATAATTTGGATTAAAATCATATATCCTTATTGGGCTTCACATTGTCACGATCATGCTATGGCTGACGCTTCACATTGTCACGATCATGCTATGGCTGACGTTTCACATTGTCACGATCATGCTATGGCTAACACTTCACATTGTCAGAATCATGCTATGGCTGACACTTCAAATTGTCAGGATCATGCTATGGCTGACACTTCACATTGTCAGGATCATGCTATGGCTGACGCTTCACATTGTCAGGATCATGCCATGGCTGACGCTTCACATTGTCACGATTATGCTATGGCTGACGCTTCACATTGTCACGATCATGCTATGGCTGACGCTTCACATTGTCAGGATCATGCTATGGCTGACACTTCACATTATCAGGATCATGCCATGGCTGACGCTTAACGTTGTTACGATCACGCTATGGATAACGTTTCACATTGTCACACCCATGCTATTGCTGATACTTGACATTGTCACTATCAGGCTAACTTTTCAGAACAATGGGGTCATAATAATATTTGTTCTAAAATATGGATAAACATTTTTTCGCATGCATCCTGACAAAAATCACATTAATACATGAAAGTTTTGTATTTGTCCAAAAAATATTTATCCTGTCATGTTTTAATATTAACCGACACGCTGAACTCATTACACCATATGAGGCTTTTTTAAGTTTTCAAATTTTGGTTTGAACATTAAAGATGCACTACCCACGCATAGTAGTAGTAATAAAATCGTTGGAGTTATCTCTCTTGGAATCAGGAAAGAGCATCCCACCCCCCACCTAGTCAGCTAAATAACGACTGGTGACAGCAAAACTACACAGAGGGAAATTCCCTGAATATAGTAGGACTGAGTAGTACACGATTGTGTCAAAGTCTATACGATTTTATTCAATGCTTGTAAAAAGGAAGCGTAGAAAGAAAGAAAATAAGACAGGAATAAAGAAGTAAAGATTCATGAAAATTTTTGGGTATCGATACCGCACTTATTCAGGCTCACCCACACCTTACTACAGTACGGGCCTTCTGAAAATAACAGTAAGACCTCGCTGGACAGTATTTTTGGTTAAATGTCATTGGACGATGACAGATTTTACAACAATTAGAATACTTCTACATTAAAGGTACAAATACAAAGTTACCAATGATTTTTGCGCAAAACATGCCTGTAAGATTTTGACTGAGATTTTCAAGTTAGTTCCATGTATAGCTGATAGCTTTTACACAGAACCAACACTATCTCCAACCCTTCTTGTATAGTGTTCATTTTCGATAGTCAAGGGCTATTTTGAATATTTTTCTCTGACAAGGCGGCTGAAGCAAACAATATGGGTATTATATATGATTAAAGTCGGCTCTCATTATGAAAAATTGTTATGATTCTCATTACCCATCAACCATCTCGATTTTGAAATATTGACATCTGTAGCAGACGGACGTAAACACGTATACCAAATTGGACGTTCATTTGAAGCTCAACTTACGCATTTGATCTTCTGTACTAGTATAACTGACAAAGACAGTCTCTAAACAAGCTCATCTATTTTCAAGCCTAGATCAGAGTACATGTAAATATAAACCAAATTACCTATTTAGTTCCGTGTGAATTTATAAACACAAGACTAGTGCTTATCGGGCTCATGCCCTCTACCTTAAACATTGGGGGTGAGGTGGGACTGTCAAAATACGAAACTATTGATAGAGACCTAAGCTCATTCCTTTTAGAAGGTGGTAGATAATACTCTGGTTGTTATACAGGTCCAGCATCAGAGGTCATTTCTGTGGTCAAGTGTTTGAATATGTTGCTTTTTCTCAGTTGGTGAATGAAGATGCCCTTTGCAAGTGCTTGTGACTTTTATTTAAATTTTGGAAAAGAATCAGTAGAACCCTTAGCCGGGGACAGTGTATATCTGTCCAGACAGCCGCCATATATCACCCGTCCCCTGCTGATATACAAATTAGGTTCCCAGTAATCTGTTTAGGGAAACTTCAAAAGTTCCGGTGTTTTTCAATCCCAATTAATTCCATCTAGGTATTATGATACTGAGGATTACATGCAAGAACTACTTACCTCTGAAACTGAAGAGTTTGACCACGTACAAGAACTACTCACCTCTAAAACTGAAGACCCGATTTGACAACGGAAGTGCTCCAGTGAGCATGGCCAATTTTACGTTTTGCAACAAATATAAGCTAACATATTTTAAAAATAATTTTACTTAGTTCAATCTACAATCAAGACATATATTAGACTTGCTTTAGCAAGTCATCACAGCAAAGAAAGTGTAGAACTATTTTGTTAGATTCTGAACATATATATATATGTGTCTGTTGAACTGGTCGGCTTATGCAAAATATACAAAATTGTATAGTAAATCGCCAGATAGTAGAAGCTCTTACTTAGCAGCGTTGGTGCAGAATGTTTGTTGAGCAGTAAGATCAAAGGCACAGCAGTGACGAATGTGCCTCCGGCTAGAAACCTAATGAGAATGCAAATTCAATTCAGTTCAATTAGATAGTTTATTTTCATAAGCATGTACATGCTTACTGAGTACATACTATAAACATGGCCAATTTTACGTTTTGCAACAAATATAAGCTAACATATTTTAAAAATAATTTTACTTAGTTCAATCTACAATCAAGACATATATTAGACTGGCTTTAGCAAGTCATCACAGCAAAGAAAGTGTAGAACTATTTTGTTAGATTCTGAACATATATATATGTGTCTGCTGAACTGGTCGGCTTATGCAAAATATACAAAATTGAATAGTAAATCGCCAGATAGTAGAAGCTCTTACTTAGCGGCGTTGGTGCAGAATGTTTGTTGAGCAGTAAGATCAAAGGCACAGCAGTGACGAATGTGCCTCCGGCTAGAAACCTAACTGAGAATGCAAATTCAATTCAGTTCAATTCGATAGTTTATTTTCATAAGCATGTACATGCTTACTGAGTACATACTATAAACATAGCCTGGTCATCAAACACTATGCGTACAACTTTAACAGAAACTCTGAAAAGGTAATCAACAAAAGCTAAATAATATGGACCAGTCTAAGCAATCTAAGAATAGATTACTTTAAGATTAATATATGTCTTATTGAAACTTTTAAACGCTACCTTAGTGACTTGATGAAGTTAGCTAGAACAGTATTCTGCGTGAAAATAATATATATATATATATATATATATATATATATATATATATATATATATATATATATATATATATATATATATATATATATATATATATATATATATATATATATATACCAAACAGAGCGGAAAGTGCTGTCCCTGGATTCTACCAGAATGATTGATAACATTAACAGAATTTAAATTTTTATATATATATATATATATATATATATATATATATATATATATATATATATATATATATATATCTTTCCTTTTTAAATTAAGATGTAATATTTTGCTAACATTAGTATCAAAAGAAACAACTTATGCTAACGATGAAATATGCGAGCAGTGTGATGCCATGTATGACCTTCTCTGGCTGGTCATCTTAGAGTCTTACAATGCACTGGGAACCTCATTTGCATAACCTCAGGGAACGGGAGATATTTGGAGGAATAGGTGCGGAGTTTCCAAACCACTAGTTTGTTAGTCTCAGTTATAGACTTTGACAGAGTTTGTCTGACACTACAAGAACAAGTATAAACTACAAAACCCTATGCATTACTAGCGGTCACGTTTGTAATAAGTAATTAACGCTCTCTTAGGTGATGTACGGAAGGTTCAGAATTGTAAAAACTGTTCGCAATGCTGGAAAGGAAGACCCTTAACAATTTGCGGTAGTGTTATTGTTTTTAATTCTCGTGTCTTAGCCAGAATAATGACAGTTCAATCTGTAGCAGACATTTTTATGCGGGAAATGAAATGTACTATTTTATATTTTCTTTGAGCGGGTTGATCTCACCGCGTATCAAGTAATTATCATTATCATTATTATTATTATCGCTAAAAGATCAAAAGGTGGAATGAAAATAATGGATATTCAGTTAAAGTTGTATTATTTCAGACTCCAGTTTAAAGGACATATATTGACAATTCAGTATGGAAAAAGCATGTAATTATTTCCTGTCCAAAGTTTTGTAACATGAAGCTTACAAGTCCAAATATTTACATGATTTTGAACAAGAAGGCATCACGGTGTTTTTCAAAGCTTTATAAAGATATGTTTGAGTCATTAGAGACGTTATATCGTTGTCTGGAAATAGATTTTGAAAGCCAGGCAGTGTATGACCAGTCCTTGTTTCTAAATCCCAAAAGTTGGTTTGATGGTAAGATGTTATGCTTTCAAGAAGTCATTGATGCAGGAATCGTTGAGTTATAAACTTCACTTATGAACATGGTCCTGGATTACTACCTTTTAGAACCATTAAACAAATAATTATAGATGTTTCACCGAATATGAGAGAGGAAATTGTCAACAAATGTATGAAATTCTATTACACAACTTGCTGGATGATAGGTTACAAATTGTTACCATGTTTCAACAACTTATATTCATCAATACTTATAACAAGGTGCATGTTGTTATGTATGATGTTTATATAATATTATAGATATTTTAGGAAATTATAAATGTTTCTTGACTTTAATATTTGGTTAAATCTTAATGTTGTTTATCAGAAAAAACAAGTTTAACTAGTGTCCTTGAATTAGGTTGTTTACTTCAGATTTGAGCTAAAAGGATAGTTTTGATAAACAAAATGTTTACTAAATTTGAGGTCAAGGTTGATTTTGCTTACAGATAAAACTGGAATATCCTTAGAATTATGTGTAAAAAGTCATGTTCACACAAGTAAATTTCCATTAAGATGACACATATTCTAGAACATTCTGTCATGTGACCAATCTTTATATATACCATGTTTAGTGGACAGTTTTTGGGTTTCGACATTACTATTAGTCTTGTATAGAGCTATTACAGTTGTGAAAAGTAATTCACAATTCTGAGAGGAATTATTTGAAATATTCATTGGATTGTAACAGTGCTCATAGACTTTTGGATTTTGGATTTTTAATTGATGATTTTGGAATTTATGTGAACTTATTCATAGATATTTTGGAGTACTTCATTTTGACATCAGCATATTAAAGTCTACTAGTACATCAGGACTTTAAAGACCATTGGCACATCACAACATTCAAGGATACAAGCGTGAATTCGGAACATTCTATATTTAGGACTTGTGATTAGGACACTAATTCTTATTGGATTATTTGGATTTTAATACACATTACTGTAAGTGTCTTTTTAATTTTTCATTTTAATTATCTAGAAATAAATTGCTTGTTGATTTTTAGTTGATTTGTTGGCTTCACTTTCTTTCTGTAACATTTTTCTTAGACCATAGATTCGTAACAGAAATTGCTGGCTCGTCTGGGATAGAATTTCTTTAAAGCATATTAGAGATATTAAGTTATCTTTGAAATTCATATTGATTTTGTCTTGGAATTTTGGTTGTCTTTGGCAAAGATTTTAAATAGAGAATTTGTTTTATGTGTGAAACCAACAAGCATTCACAATGGCATCTAATGTTCAGAATTTCATTTCAAAACCTACCCAGGAGGGGTTAGAGTGTATGAGAAAGGATGAGTTGCTCGAACTTGCCAGATTATACAGTCTGTCTGAGGTAAAATCATCATTGAAAAAACAGGAGATAAAGATTATTTTAATTCAATATTTAGTAAGAAAAGGAATTTTGAATACTAGTGTTTTAAGTTTGAAGAGAAAGCCTGTATCTGGTCCTGACAGGAAATTAAGGGACTTAAGAGTTAAAAAACCAGATGGATTTAGAATTGGCAAAGCTTCAGATTCAGAGAGAGAGAGAGAGAGAGAGAGAGAGAAAGAAGAGAGGCAGATGGAGAGAGAAAAAGAGGAGAGGCAGATAAAGATACAGAAAGAGGAGAGGCAGATGGAGAGAGAGAGAGAAAGAGGAGAGGCAGATGCAGATAGAGAGAGAGAGAGAGAGAGAGAGAGAGAGAGAAAGAGGAGAGGCAAATACAAATGCAGATGCAGATGCAAAGAGAAGAAAGGGAAATGCAATTTAAATTAAGAGAATTAGAACTGGCAAACAGAGCACACTCCACTCCTTTAAACACAAGTTCAGGTTTTGATGTTACTAGATATATTAGGTTAGTACCCCCTTTTCAGGAAAAAGAAGTAGATAAATACTTTCTTCATTTCGAGAAAATTGCTGAAAACTTGAAATGGCCCAGAGAGCATTGGACTTTGTTATTACAAAGTGTACTTATTGGTAAAGCTCGTGAAGTCTACACTTCACTGTCAGTACAACAAAGCACTGATTATGATGTGGTTAAGGAGTACATCTTGAAAGCTTATGAGCTGGTACCAGAGGCATATTGACAAAGGTTTAGGAATTGTAGAAAAGAAACTGGACAAACTCATGTCGAATTTGCAAGGGAAAAAGAACAACTATTTGATAGGTGGTGCTCAGCCAAGAAAGTTAATCACGATTATGATAACCTCAGACAGCTCGTATTAATTGAATAGTTTAAGAGGTGCATCCATAGTGATGTTAAGACCTATCTTGACGAGCAGAATGTGGAAACTTTGAAAAATGCTGCTCGTATGGCTGATGATTGTTCCTTGACTCACAAAATTTCATTTGGCAATAAGTCGTCCTCTCAGCAGTTTTTTGGTAAAAAACATTTCAATCTCATACGAGTACTTCCAAATTTCACAACAGCACAACTGAATCAAACATCGGATAAGACTGATCAGAAATCCTTATCTCTTCCTACGTGCACTTATTGTAAAGAGAAAGGGCACGTTATTTCTGATTGCTTCAAGTTGAAAAATAAGCAACAGAGTAAAGACAGAGCTTTTCCAAATGCTCTTATTTCAAAGAGGTCAAGTTTACGGTCTAGTATTGAAAGCAATACATTTGTTGGGTCAAACAAACCCCAGTCTGATTATATATTGGAGGCTTATGAACCATTCATGTCAGAAGGTTCTATATCACTTATTGGTGATTCTGCCAAGCCTATCCCAATTAAAATATTAAGGGACACTGGAGCTTCTCAGAGTCTTTTATTATCAGGTACTTTGCCTTTGTCTGAGGAGTCTTCCTCTAGTGAAAGTGTTCTTGTTCAGGGAGTAGAGTCCGGCTTTGTAAATGTTCCTCTTCATTGTGTAAATTTGGCATCAGACTTAGTTTCTGAACCTGTGACTGTTGAGGCAGTGACTTCTCTACCCATAGAGGGTGTTCATTTATTACTAGGCAATGACCTAGCTGGAGATAAGGTTGTGGTTAATCCACTTGTAACTGACAAGCCTTGTTTGGATCAGAAAGTTGATCCTGTCGAAATCGAAATCCCTGATTTGTACCCTGCTTGTGCAGTTACTAGAGCTATGGCAAAAAGAGCTCGTGAGAGTGATGTTAATCAGGATATTATTCCTGTAGCTGACACATGTATTGGTCAGTCTTTTGATGAGGTCACTTTTCCCTCAGGTATTGATCAATCAAACGGTATTGATCACAGTGATCCTCTTTTGGCAACTCATTCTCTTTGTTTTAATCAGGGTGACAAACGACAATCACTTGTCGTTGAACAGGAGCAAAATCCCGAGATATCTTGTTTGTTTCAGAGGGCTATTAGTGAAACTGAAGCCACACAAGTTCCAGTGTGTTACTGTGTGAAAAAAGGGGTCCTTATGAGGAAATGGAGACCACCTGAGGTATCCGCTGGTGACGAGTGGTCAGTGAGCTATCAAATTGTTGTTCCTAAGTCATATCGACAGGAAATTCTTAATTTAGCCCATGAAACTCCTAAAGCTGGTCATTTAGGAGTCCGTAAGACTTATCACAAGATCTTAAATCATTTTTATTGGCCGAAACTCAAAAGTGATGTTTCTAAATACTGCAGATCTTGTCACACTTGTCAAATGGTAGGAAACCCCAATCAGAAAATACCTAAGGCTCATTTGCAACCTATTCCTGGATTTGATAAACCTTTTAGTAGAATAATGGTAGACTGTGTTGGTCCTTTACCTAAGACCAAGTAAGGCAATCAATACTTGTTGACCATCATGTGTGCATCTACAAGATTTCCAGAGGCAATTCCTCTGAGAAATATAAAAACTAAAACTATTGTGAAAGCTTTGGTAAAGTTTTTTTTACACTTGTTGGTCTTCCCAAATCTGTCCAGTCGGATCAAGGGTCAAATTTTATGTCTGGAATTTTCCAATAAGTTATGCATGAATTAGGCATCCAACAGTTTAAATCTTCTGCCTATCACCCTGAAAGTCAAGGTGCTTTGGAAAGATTTCATCAAACTTTGAAGAATATGATTCGATCATATTGCTTTGATAAGAAAAGGATTGGGATGAGGGTATTCATTTGTTGTTGTTTGCTGTTAGGGAATCAGTTCAAGAGTCGTTGGGTTTTAGTCCCTTTGAACTAGTTTTTGGTCATACTGTCCGTGGACCATTGAAATTATTGAAAGAGAAACTTCTTTCAAATGAAGTTTCAACGATTAATCTTCTGGATTATGTCTCTGATTTCAAATACAAGTTGTCAAAGGGCTGTGAAGTAGCAAGAACTAATCTTGACAATACCCAGTCAAAAATGAAATTAAGGTATGACTGAAATACACAGGAAAGGAGTTTTAAACCTGGTGACAAAGTTCTGGCTCTCTTGTCCATACCTCAGAATCCTCTTCAGGCTAAATGTTATGGTCCTTATACCGTTGAAAAGAAAGTAAATGACTTAAATTATATCATTAACACTCCTGGGAGACGGAAACAGAAACAACTTTGTCATATAAATATCTTAAAGGGATATTTTGACAGAGATAACCCAGCTAATTATTCAGTTAATTTAGTTGTACCTGTCCCACACAGTGAAGATATCAACGATGGAGTACAATCAGACTATAGTGATTCTGGTATAACCAATCTTCGGAATTCAGAAATATTGAACAATCTAGACCAGAAACTTTCACATCTACAACAACAGGAAATAAATGAACTAAAACAGCTATTACATGACTATGAGCACTTGTTTCCTGATGTTCCAACACGAACAAGTAAAATTTATCATAACGTTGACATTGTAGATTCTGCACCTGTGAAACAGCATCCTTATAGGATGAATCCTCTCAAACAGAACTATTTGAAGAAAGAAATTCAGTATTTACTGGAGAATGATTTCATAGAACCAAGTAAAAGTAACTGGAGTTCACCATGTATTCTTGTTCCTAAGCCAGATAATACATTCCGTATGTGTACTGACTATAGAAAAGTCAACAGTGTCACCAAAACTGATTCATTTCCAATCCCAAGAATGGACGATTGCATTGATAAAATTGGAAATGCGAAAAATGTCACCAAGTTTGACCTTTTAAAAGGATTCTGGCAAGTTCCACTGACGGAAAGGGCAAAAGAAATTTCAGCATTTGCAACTCCAGATGGACTTTATCAATATAAAGTCATGCCGTTTGGAATGAAAAGTTCTCCTGCAACGTTTCAACGTCTGATGAACATGATAACATCTGGTCTTGATAATTGTGACGCTTATATCGATGACGTCATTATCTACAACAACACCTGGGAAGATCATTTGGAAACCATTCGAAAATTCTTTGATCTACTCAGCAATGCGAATCTAACAATTAATTTGAGCAAAAGTGAGTTTTGCCATGCTTGTGCCACATTTTTAGGACATATTGTGGGACAAGGTCAAGTTAAACCTATAGGAGCTAAGGTCAAAGCTATCTCTGAATTTTAAGTACCAATTTGTAAAAAGCAACTGATGCGATTTCTAGGTATGACTGGATATTATCGGAAATTCTGTTCAAATTTTTCCAAAATTGCTGAACCTTTGACAAGTTTATTGAGCAAGAAAACCAAATTTCATTGGTCTGACAAGTGTCAGGAATCTTTTGACAAGTTAAAGGCCATGCTTAAGAATGCATCAGTTCTTTCTGCACCAAATTTCAGCCAATCATTTAAATTATCTGTTGATGCAAGTGATGTAGGGGTTGGTGGAGAATTGATTCAGGAAGACAAAAGTGGTGTGGATCACCCTGTGTTATTTTTCTAAAAAACAAAACAAGCACCAGAAAAAATATTCCACAATTGAGAAGGAATGTTTGGCTTTGATGTTGGCTTTACAGCATTTTGAAGTGTATGTTATCTCGGCTCTTTCTCCAATTAGTGTGTACAGTAATCACAATCCCCTTACTTTCATCAACAAAATGAAAGATAAAAATCGGAGGTTGTTGAGATGGAGTTTAATATTGCAGGAGTATAACATTGACATCAGACACATCAGGGGAAAAGACAATGTGATTGCAGATGCACTCTCACGTGCATAGAAATGTTATATTGCTTGATGTAATTAAGTTCAGTATCATAAGACATTTTCTTTTGTAAATTTTGGTTATTATAGTATTAGATGTATATTCAAAAGAAAGCTTTATTGCATAAATCTTTCTTTTCTTTATGAGGGGAGGTGTTATGTATGATGTTTATATAATATTATAGATATTTTAGAAAATTATAAATGTTTCTTGACTTTAATATTTGGTTAAATCTTAATGTTGTTTATCAGAAAAAACAAGGTTAACTAGTGTCCTTGAATTAGGTTGTTTACTTCAGATTTGAGCTAAAAGGATAGTTTTGATAAACAAAATGTTTACTAAATTTGAGGTCAAGGTTGATTTTGCTTACAGATAAAACTGGAATATCCTTAGAATTATGTGTAAAAAGTCATGTTCACACAAGTAAATTTCCATTAAGATGACACATATTCTAGAACATTCTGTCATGTGACCAATCTTTATATATACCATGTTTAGTGGACAGTTTTTGGGTTTCGACATTACTATTAGTCTTGTATAGAGCTATTACAGTTGTGAAAAGTAATTCACAATTCTGAGAGGAATTATTTGAAATATTCATTGGATTGTAACAGTGCTCATAGACATTTGGATTTTGGATTTTTAATTGATGATTTTGGAATTTATGTGAACTTATTCATAGATATTTTGGAGTACTTCATTTTGACATCAGCACATTAAAGTCTACTAGTACATCAGGACTTTAAAGACCATTGGCACATCACAACATTCAAGGATACAGCCGTGAATTCGGAACATTCTATATTTAGGACTTGTGATTAGGACACTAATTCTTATTGGATTATTTGGATTTTAATACACATTACTGTAAGTGTCTTTTTGATTTTTCATTTTAATTATCTAGAAATAAATTGCTTGTTGATTTTTAGTTGATTTGTTGGTTTCACTTTCTTTCTGTAACATTTTTCTTAGACCATAGATTCGTACCAATGTGAATATGAATGGTCGTAAGCAGAGATTTAATACATATTGTACAAAAGACTTTTACATGTCTCTTTGTAGTCGGTATGTACAAAACCAAGTTGTTGAATATTTCTGGATAGTTTTTTTGTGAGGAAATATCGATTTTACCAAAGTCTGGAAATTTTTACACTTTCCAGCTAAGGTTCCAAAGCGTTTTGATCTTGATTTTAGACTGGTACAAAATGCCATTTCAGAAAGGAGAAAATGAAACGTTTGGGAAAAGTAAATTATGATACCTGTCCAGTATGTGCAAAAGAAACAGAAGCGTTGATTCACATGTTTTTAAAATGTTCTGCCCTCGCTGACTTTGTGAAGAATATTGCACGTCTGATTGAAACTTTGTTCCTAATTTATTGAACACCTGTCGTTTCTTAGAAATGTTCCTTCTGGGTTTTCAATCAATAAACAAAAATTTGATGTACATTTTCTAAATGTCTTCCTCAGTTTTGATATATGTTGCATCTATAAAAGAAGAAATTTAGCTATAGACGACGGTAAATTAGTATGTATCATAAGTTTGTTTTCTTCAGATTCATCCAGAAAAAGTATTCATTTTATGTTCGTACCTATTAGAAGATGAAAAAACAGATATACATCTATGAAAAGTATTTCTTAATGGAAAACATTATCTTCAGCTACGTTTTCTTTCATTGATTATGGATTGTTATGATAATTTAATTTTTAAAAGCTGAGAAATATTGAGATGTAAGTACTGAAAAGTGCATTGACTTATGTTTTTTTAATGGTAGTTATATGCGCGTAACCGTGATTGTGTTATGTGTATATGTGTTGTTGTTAAAATAATTTGTCTTTTTTTCTTTTAAGGCACAAATCATCATGTGTATTGGTATCAACTCTTGTAATGATATGAGAATTGGCACAAATCATCATGTGTATTGGTATCAACTCTTATAATGATATGAGAACTGGCACAAATCATCATGTGTATTGGTATCAACTCTTATAATGATATGAGAACTGGCACAAATCATCATGTGTGTTGGTATTAACTCTTATAATGATATGAGAACTGGCACAAATCATCATGTGTGTTGGTATTAACTCTTATAATGATACGAGAACTGGCACAAATCATCATGTGTGTTGGTATCAACTCTTATAATGATATGAGAACTGGCACAAATCATCATGTGTATTGGTATCAACTCTTATAATGATATGAGAACTGGCACAAATCATCATGTGTATTGGTATCAACTCTTATAATGATATGAGAACTGGCACAAATCATCATGTGTATTGGTATCAACTCTTATAATGATATGAGAACTGGCACAAATCATCATGTGTGTTGGTATCAACTCTTATAATGATATGAGAACTGGCACAAATCATCATGTGTATTGGTATCAACTCTTATAATGATATGAGAACTGGCACAAATCATCATGTGTGTTGGTATTAACTCTTATAATGATATGAGAACTGGCACAAATCATCATGTGTATTGGTATCAACTCTTATAATGATATGAGAACTGGCACAAATCATCATGTGTATTGGTATCAACTCTTATAATGATATGAGAACTGGCACAAATCATCATGTGTATTGGTATCAACTCTTATAATGATATGAGAACTGGCACAAATCATCATGTGTATTGGTATCAACTCTTATAATGATATGAGAACTGGCACAAATCATCATGTGTGTTGGTATCAACTCTTATAATGATATGAGAACTGGCACAAATCATCATGTGTGTTGGTATTAACTCTTATAATGATATGAGAACTGGCACAAATCATCATGTGTGTTGGTATTAACTCTTATAATGATACGAGAACTGGCACAAATCATCATGTGTGTTGGTATCAACTCTTATAATGATATGAGAACTGGCACAAATCATCATGTGTATTGGTATCAACTCTTATAATGATATGAGAACTGGCACAAATCATCATGTGTATTGGTATCAACTCTTATAATGATATGAGAACTGGCACAAATCATCATGTGTATTGGTATCAACTCTTATAATGATATGAGAACTGGCACAAATCATCATGTGTGTTGGTATCAACTCTTATAATGATATGAGAACTGGCACAAATCATCATGTGTATTGGTATCAACTCTTATAATGATATGAGAACTGGCACAAATCATCATGTGTGTTGGTATTAACTCTTATAATGATATGAGAACTGGCACAAATCATCATGTGTATTGGTATCAACTCTTATAATGATATGAGAACTGGCACAAATCATCATGTGTATTGGTATCAACTCTTATAATGATATGAGAACTGGCACAAATCATCATGTGTATTGGTATCAACTCTTATAATGATATGAGAACTGGCACAAATCATCATGTGTGTTGGTATTAACTCTTATAATGATATGAGAACTGGCACAAATCATCATGTGTGTTGGTATTAACTCTTATAATGATATGAGAACTGGCACAAATCATCATGTGTGTTGGTATTAACTCTTATAATGATACGAGAACTGAGATAATAGTTTACAAGATGCATTAAGTCATTAAGCTTGAAAATTGATCTTACACTGCACGATTGGCCGTGAAGACAATAATAAAGTTCAATAATTAAATAACTGAACGATATTTTAAAAATTGTGTTGAAATCTTGTCAAATCACTCAAGAAGGGCTCGCGAATACATACGTAGTTCCTTTCTAGTGTTATGAATTAATAACTTCTTGTTTTCTACGTCACGATGATTAGATTTTAACTAGACAATTACTTTCGACAGAGATTTTGGAACTTAAAACAAAATATATGTATATTTCCATACATGAACGGCACACTAACTGTCTAAATTTAGACTTCACCTTTGAAGCATTTTGAAAATTAAAACAAACGCAACAACAGAGCAGATTATAAATTTAGTAACAGGATGATCGTGACCAAATAGTCAAATTGTTGTTTAAATTCTAGAGAACCATCGACCATCTTACACTCCACCCAAACAATACTAAAATCCATGCATTACATTTTGTTACGTGACGATTGGGAATATGAAAAACCAACAGCATACAGACCTAGATACCACACACCAACATGCAAACCGAGCATAATGTTCCAGCAGGACAGGGAAAAGTATACAGCCCTTTATATCACGCACTAACACTCAACAGAGTATAATGTTCCTTCACGTCAGAGTTTACGTATACAGCCCTCAATAGCACGCACTAACACGCAAACATAGTATAATGTTCCTTCAGGTCAGAGTCTACGTATACCGCCTGTATAGCACGCATAAACATGCTAACAGTGCATAATGTTCCAGCAGGTCAAGGATATGTATGCTGCCCTGTATTAACTCTCACCAACATGCAAACAGTGTATAGCAGGTAAGGTTCTGTGAATATAGCCCTTTATAGCACTTACAATCTGCAAACAGCTTATAATGTTCCAACAGGTATAGGAAAAGTATACAGCCTGTATAGCATACACTAATATACAAACAGTGCATAATGTTTCAATAGGCCAGGGTCAATGTATATAGCCCATTATAGCGCGCACCAACATGTTACAGCAAGACGGCAAGTGAGGAAAAAGTATGCAGACCTGTAATATATATATATATATATATATATATATATATATATATATATATATATATATATATATATATATATATATATATACATTTATATATATGTATATACATATATACATATACGTATATATACATATACATATATATACATATATATATATACATATATATATACATAAATATACAAATATTTATACATATGTATACACATACATATATATATACATATATGCATATATATATATATATATATACAGACATATATATACATACATATATATATAAACAGCACAACATAATTTGAATCTGTCTTCATCTTCATCATTACACGTGTTTTGTCAGCTAACGCTCTTGCACCGTGCACAAATCCAGAGTAAAATTAATAGAATTTTATTCTAGATTTCCGTATGTGTTCTATCAATTTAGATATTGGATCTCTGTCCGAAGTGGGAACGTTATTGATTATTTCGGACGATGATTCCTGTCTCTTTTGTTTTCTCCCTTCTTTATTTTGTGAAGCAACTGTATTTATTACATTCGGTCTTTGTCAGAATCCGGTAAAATTGATAAATGTGGACCTGTTTTGTACATTAGGTCTGCAAACGTGTTTTAGAAGTAGTTAGCTGTGTCGTCGAGACTTTTGAAGAATAGGATAAGTCTATTGTGTCTGCTGTCGTTATTTGTTCCTTTAAGTATGTAACCGGAGTTCATCTTTAATCTGTGAAATAGGAAAGTGGAGTTCAATAATGTGTGTCATGCTGCTTAGATTTTGTACGATGGTTAGAGTCGTACTATTTCATTTTGATCTTGAAAATATGCAATACGTCGATAACAGTTCTCACTAATGGGACAAGATGTCATTTCCACCGAAAGTTCACAAAGTCAACCAAAATTTCTCAGTTTGTGTATGATTCTGCGAATAGAGTCAGGTTGATACTTTTTGCTAGCTTCTTACAATATTTGACCTCTATCGACCATTTCCTATCCTGTTAAGTTCCAGGCCAGTCTATACTTTGAGCATTTTGTAAACATTCAGTTAATACCTATGTCTGCATAACACGATATGAAGAAGAATTTCAAACGGCAATTGATTACAATTTGATTTGATTTCTAAATTATATCCAGATTACAATCGGCAATTCCCAACTTCAATAGACCAGTTTTATCGGGTATATTTTGATATCAGACTAGTTTTCAGTAATTGTAGTATGATTTCGAGTTTGAATAGTAAATCTTTGATGCAAACGTGTTAACCTGGATGTAAACCAGACCATTCAGATCTTCTTAAAGAAACGTATATCTAATCCATTTCGACTTAAAATCTTTCTCCATGAGGAACCATTCATACACTGACAATTTGTATATTCTTTCTTCTGAAATGTCTAGACGTTACGCTTTCTAACGGAGTGATCACGACAATACTTGCAACTGTAATTAATATAAGAGGGAGCAGTTTTTCTTTGGTTGTAGTAGTGGCCACATTATTATTATTATTATTATTATTATTATTAGTAGTAGTAGTAGTAGTAGTAAGTAGTTGCAGTAACAGTATCCAATTGCCAATATTTCAAACATTTTGTATACATGAACATTCTTACATGAATATATTATTAATAAATGATGTGCCTGTATGTGACCTTTGTACAAATACATCTATGTTGATTCAATGATTTTTTTTATCTGTTCTTATCAAAACCCACTTTTCACAAGATGTTCATCATTTTATAATTTGTTTCTGAACAAATTTTCTTTATGTTCTGTCGCATATTCCTTTAATCTAATTCTCACTCATATTATTATGTGTCAGATTTCCCAAAGTATCGTACAATTTTCGTTGATTTTATTCACAGGACTGTTATTGCTATTACAAAAATTGTATAAGCACTTTTTTCTTTTCCCTTACTTAATAAGAGACAGAACTTGTAACCAGATCATGTTATGTCCAACCTCTCTTAAAGTTCAAAGCGCTTTGATTCACCTAGGTAAATGTGACGTCATATTGATGACGTCATAATGTAATGAGCACTTTATTTCAAGCTGCGCAATAATCGTTCATTTTACAAAAGCAGACTACATAAAATCGATATTTTTAGAAATTCGATTTCCACCTTCAGTTTTCATCTATGTTTAAATATTTTGTATTGCATTGCTAATGTCATCTTGTGAGTCATTTTGCAATAATTAGAGAAATGGCTTTAATGTATCAGTTGACTTGTGCACAATCCCACATTGTTCAAATATGAAAATAAAATAAGTGTAAAACAAGCCACTAAGCTCTGAAACGTTTCTTATTTATTAGGTTTAAGCTTTTAAATAGTTAAAAAAAATTCTACAAGACTAGAGAAATCCGCAAAATTGCCGAATCCTTCACAAACTCACACATTCTGCGACAAATTCACAATTTGCTGAAAACACTTTGAATGTGGCCACTATGTGTTATGATTTTTGTTGTCGTTGTTGTTGTATCAGCAAGTCAAGGAGTACATGTGTAAAATTGTTTTAATAATTATCTAAATTCCTGACATTTTTCTTTTAACCAAAACAGAGATCAGCAAATATAACCTATTTTTTGATTTAGCGGACAGTCCAAGAACGATTTATTTTCTATGTCTGACACCAGTTAATCCTCTTAACGGATAGTCCAAGAACGATTTATTTCCTTTGTCTGACACAAGTTAGTTCTCCTAACGGACAGCCAAGGAACGGTTTATTTTCTATATCTGACACCAGTGGACTCTCCTGACGGACAGTCAAAGAATGGTTTATTTTTTCTATGTCTCACACCAGTTAGTTCTCCTAACGAACTGCAGCTAGCTTTCTCATTCATTCTGCATTAATTCTGAATTAAATGTTCCCTGCGCAATTATTACCGCCTGTGGAGCATACATAGTTACTGGCGTTTTACCATTCCTCTTTTTCATGCGGAGCATACATAGTTACTGGCGTTTTACCATTCCTCTTTTTCGTGCGGAGCATACATAGTTACTGGCGTTTTACCATTCCTCTTTTTCACTTTTGTAAACAAACCTGTGGGATGATCGTAAACTGTTGACAAAAGAAATGCCTCGCACATATAACTAATGTGCATCAATAGGTATCTAATATAATTACACGGACTTTAGCCGCCCGAATGAGCGATTGTCTTTGATAAAATTACGTCTTCTACCAATAAGTGTGAACATTATTGTCCTTTGCTAAATATATGTTGGATTCCAATTAAGGGATAAATACTGAGAAGAAAAGTGATTACTTGGACCTGGAATGAAAAAAATCCGTACTATAGAAGTTGTGGTGAAGTCTTGTCACTCGTATTAGTCTTCAACTTTTCGTTATTGTATCATCGAATTGTGTGTATAACGGATCAACGTTCTTCTAACCAGTGTGTGACCTGCGTTGAAACAGAATGTAATACCCCGTTATAATACATTCAGCTACGTTCAGGTACGATTGTTTTGTACATTAAAATGGACAATCAAATCCATAGGTGACAATTAAAATCTTCGTGTAATATTCATCCTTGTTATCTTTATTAGTTAAAAAAAAAGATCTGCAGCATTGCAAAGATGAAAGCGTAGAAAATTAAATAAAATAATATTCTCTCTACGTTCCCTACTAGTAATTAATAAAAATGTTTTCTTTATAAATGACTACACATCATTCTGTAAAGCAAGGTATCTATTACATCTTTCTTGAAATGGAGAGTTACTGACTCGTTATTTCTATAAATAATTTGAACTGAGTCTAATATTTTCCAAGTTATAATATGGTAACGTAACGTACAATACATACATTTTGCAAATATTCAAAATTCAAATATTTTTTGTTTAAGGCTATAAATGAGAAAAATATGAACCATGTTCACGATAACACCTGCCCAACATACAATTTTGAGTCGAAATCATCGTTTTCATTATATATTACTATTATCGTCATCATCATCATCATCATCTTCGACGTCGTTTTTGCCACCAGCACCAGCACCATCACCGTCATCATCATTATCACCAGCACCACTACCACCAAAAAACGCGATCTAATTTTTGTTTGTAGAAAGTATTGTAAATATGAAGATTTTAAAATTGCCCTCTTTTACATCGGTTGCTTAGCGTAGCTCATCCCTATCTCCGTCTCCTTTTGATCTTATCTTCTCCCCCCCAACCACTCATATCCTCCCTCGACAGATACTCTCTGGTTCGGATATCGGCTTTATACCAGATTCGCTTTGCTCATTAAGTTAAGAAAGGTGCAGTGATTGTCGACTCTAAACACATCTGGATGACTTGACGATACCTCAAAACATTTATATGTTGCTTTGTTGAAATATCTACTTCGTTGATTAAATCAACGTGATGGAAAAGCGAGACAATATCATCATAATCAAGCCACTTGGAGAACGGTCGAAATCCAGATCCCAAATAACCATACATTCAAGCAGTCAAATCATATACTTGTTTATCATGAACATAATTGGTGATATCTTCTTGTATGTTTTATATGAAAGTTGTCTTCTTAAGTGCGGAGAAAAGAATTCTATTTCATCCTCCCTCCCGAAGTAGATTATAAGTGTGAGAATATCAACGCTATATTCTATGTTATGGGTGAGACTAGTTGCCACTGAGGAGATATTTTTCAATTTTTGTGAATGTTTCAATTGTAGATGTTACTAGTTACTGTGCCTATGCATAAAGGCAAGACTATTTTAAATACTTTGAATTCATTTTTCTTGTGGGTTTAGTTTTATTGTTTTGGCAATAAAAAGACATTTTGTCGGTGCGAAAGTCCCTGGTTCCCGAAAGGGGTTTATAATGTTACAGATAAATCAGCGTTGGTTGTATTTTTAAATTTGTATTTTGTAGCAATCACGAAATCCAAGAAAATTAGTATCGCCGATTTTGGGTGAACGTTGCTACTTGAGTTGATCAAAAGGGTTACTTCTGTACCAACATTTGTCAGACAGAAGCCACTCGGTCCGGATTACATAGCCATCATGTAAGGCAGAACTACCACTTCTGTTCATTTCTTCATATCTTCTACATCCTAGCTTTCCGTCTTTATTACAAAAGCACAATGGACTTATTGCAACAGGATGAAGCCGGGTTGGGATTGGATTTAGCGAAGACACCGAAAGCAATTGCGTTAATGTGAAAATTCTAAAACGTCTAATATATAAAACAGTTCTGTCATATAAAACGGATAGTAATAAAGAATACAATTTTAAATTTCACATACCTCTACGGCGGAAGATGCTCCCGTAAAGTGGCAAGCTTCCTGACAAGACTTGTCGTAATGTAATTGTACATAGAGAATTCGCTCTATAACTACCCTAGCTGTGATGAATATGCGCAGCTAGAGAACTCGCGGTACTTGGATTTTCACTGCAGGGAATTTGCACATGCTGCATGGGATGAATCGCGCTCAGTATTTCGAAATAACGAGAGCGGAACAAATAAACCACCCTCGTGTAATGCTGTACGAGGCAATGAAACCCGATTACACTTTCGTTCACCCATATACGTTGATATAAAGTACACACAATTCCGTGACACGTATGTCTTTGAAACTTTGGCTCAAAATCACTACCCCGGGAGCACGATGCCCTTGGTACTGTATGCATATTGTCGGTGACTTCGATTTACAGATCAGAGTTATGACAGTTCTGTAATTATGAATCAAAATAAAAAAACATAACTCGGCTGTTTTATTTATTGTACTTTAATAAAATGTGTTCATCTTCATGTTCTACTCCTGCTCATACTTTTATTCAACAAGGACCAATGAACATAGCTTTTGTTAAGCTATTTTTATATTAAGCAGGGAGAGAACTGTGGAATGTTTTTTGCATCGGTTGCTACCCTTGCTACTAGGGTATCAAATCTGCAAAATGCTTGAAGCTCTCGCAAAGCAATTTATAAAAAGAGATGTAATTCTGTTTTGACCATGGTTATTTATGGTGTACGAAAAGGGTCAAAATTACCGATACCGTTGCAACGGTATCCAAGTATCGTTGCAACGCTAATGTTGTTGATGCAACGGTAATTTGTACCGGTGGAAAGATACATTTTACCATCGTAACGGTGTTTTTAACACTGATGTGTTGCAACAATATTTATATTTGTTACAACGGTATCCATATATACAGTTGCAACGGCATTCAGGTACCAATGTGACGGTATTTAGATACCAATGCGACGGTATTTAGATACCAACAGGACGGTAATTAGATACCAACAGGACCGTATTTAGATACCAATAGAACTGTATTTCGATACCAATAGAACTGTATTTATATAACAACAGGACGATATTTAGATACCAATAGGACGGTAATTATATACCAATAGGACGGTATTTAGATACCAATAGGACGGTATTTAGATACCAATAGGACGGTAATTATATACCAACAGGACGGTATTTAGATACCAATAGGACGGTAATTATATACCAACAGGACGGTATTTAGATGCCAATGCGGCGGCAGTTTTCCTTGTAGAAACGGCATATTTTATTGTTGCAACAGTAATGTCAACGTTGTAGTGGTAATTGTTATCGTTTAAATGTTAAAATTATATTTTACCATTGCAAAGGAATTGTTACGTTGTAACGATAAGTTTTATCGTCGTTACGCTGAAAATTATATTAAACCGTTGGAAAGGTAATACTAATAAATAATAATAATAATAATAATAATAATAATAATAATAATAATAATCTTTATTTTACGAAAATGTCATATTTAGCATTAAGTCTAATCTCCAATATGGTCCTTATAAAAATGTATACAAACTATATATGTATATGCATCATTAAACCGCGTAATCCTACTTCAAAAGCTGACACAAATGACATGCAAAATAATAGAGGATGACATCATTAATTTAAAATAATAAAAGAAGAGAAAAATTAGTATATACAATAAAATCGGAGTATAAGCCTCGATATAATCAGCGGTGATCCAAAATTAGTCACTATACCAGGACGTCTATTTACAGTAAAAAGTTCAATTTCTTATTTTAATAGGAATAGTATTCCATAGTTTTGGACCCGACACAGCGATAGATTTACCGAAATTGGAAAAGCGAGATCGTGGAATATTAAAATACTGTTTTAAAAAAGAAAGAAAATCACTGTTAAATATTGAAGATTGGGCGAGGTAAGATAGAAAATCAGGTATAAGGCCATTGACGGTCTTCTACATAACGCAACCATTTTGCAATGCAACACGTTCACAAAATGGTAACCAATTTAATATCAATAGCATTTCAGAAGATGCTGTGAAAATATCAGTTTTTAGAAATATTTGGGCCGCTCGTTTTTGTAATTTAGTAATCGTAGAAGTTTGAGCAGTACTGCAGTAACCGCAAATGTTGCACCAATAATCTATGATTTGTAAAATAAAGCTATTATAATATAGTTTAAGAATACTTTCAGAAACGTAATTAGAAAGAATGTTCATAAGTGCAATCCCTTTACTCAGTAAAAGACCATTGTGAATAACTTGGGTGTCCCAATGAAAATTGTTATCAATGAAGAGAGCTAACAAGTTTTGAGAATATACAGAGGCGAGTTCAAAATCACTGAGCACGAGTTTCTTGAAGACATAAAGGTAGGTAGTTTATAAAGATTAGAAAAAGAAAAGGTCCTAAAATGGAGCCTTGCGGGACATCACATTTTACAGGTTTAAATGACGAAGAGTGGTTTCCAATACTCACACGATGAGTCCCGTTTGTTTAGCAAGACTTTCGCAATGAGTGGGCAATAGTTGACAATTTATGGACTGTTAATTTCGTCCGAAGAATATCGTGATCTTTGAAATCTGTAAAGACAACCGGATTGATTTTTACCTGCGTTAATAGCAGATAGCCATTCATCTATTAGATTAGACAGGAATGATTTTGTCTGAATCGTAGTTGAAATCGATGTAGAAGGTTATATTTATTGAGATAGCGAAATAGGATGGTAGAAATGTGTTTGTTAATTATTTTTGAAACGACGGTCAGAATAGAAATAGTATTATAATTTGATGGGTTATTCTTAGGTCCGCCTTTATAAATAGGAAAAGCTTTGGCTGACTTCAATGCATCAGGAAATACATCAGCTTTTAAATAATCAGAGTGAGAGAGGCAGCTATAATATGTGTAGAACGCTTTAAAGTTTTGGCACCTGTCCCGTATGGCCCACTAATTTATTTTACGTATCAATACCGAAATGAATGTTACAAACTTCATGAACAGAGAATATAGGTATAAGAAATTAAATATCTGAAGGTACTCCTTTTGCTACAAAATCAGATCAAACAAGGAGGAAAAGTTATGTGGTGTGAAAATAAAACCAAAAGGAGAATCGTTGGACGTAACTTTATCAGCAACACAATTTGAATTCATTACATGGGAATAATTAGTAAGGCAGAATGTAGAGAAATGTTTAAAAGGTGAGGAATAGTGCTTTTTGAAATCTGGAAGGGAAGTAACACAATCGGTACATTCTAAAACTTTGCATTCTGGGCAATATTTATTTATTTATATTTTTTTAAGTTGGAAAAGGAGATTCTGAGTATGAAAGGGGGGACGAACGGCCAATCCAGCCATAATTAGACGCTAGTAATTCAGCCTGTCTGCTCTGATTGAGGTGTATAGAGGCGTGACATGTGGTATGATCACGAATGTACTGGTCATCTATGTGACTGACGTATGATAGGTGCCTTCTACAGGGTTTGTTCTTGGTTCAAAAAGTGTGATTCTCACGTCGGCTTCAGGACTGTGCACAGACTAGGGATGTTTCTAAAAGTGCGGATGTACATCTGACGCGATGATGTATTTATTCTCTGTGAAACAGAGACATTGGAACTTTTGCAGAAGCTAGTTGAAATGAGCTATGATTGGCTATATAAATGATGTTCAGTTGTCTGCATACGTCTACAAGCGTCTAATCAAATTGTTTAACATCCACATGGAATTAGACCCGATACACTTACCGTTTTATACTTGTATAAGTATGGTTTCTCACCGTTTTATACTTGTATAAGTATGGTTTCTCACCGTTTTATACTTGTATAAGTATGGTTTCTCACCGTTTTATACTTGTATAAGTATGATTTCTCACCGTTTTATACTTGTATAAGTATGGTTTCTCACAATTTTATACTTGTATAAGTATGGTTTCTCACCGTTTATATGACTGAGCACGATCTCAGATTTTATGATCTGATAGTTTCGTGAATATAGAACCTTCTCTACGACCATATTAAAAGCAAAAGTGGTAAAAAAAATATGGCCACCATTATAATGATTGCAGAACGACACGATGGTGGCTTTCTGAACAAAGTGCATGGTGAATAATTTAGCTCGATATCAAATATTAGCATTTTACATTCTGCATATTAAATTTGCGTTTAAGAAGAACATCGCACCATTGGGGGACTTTGAATGCATTCCATGCATGTTCATGAGATTTATTTAAAAAAAGCGACCATGGCAGATAGTTTAAATGTCCCTTAGATGCTACTGCACGCAACACACCTGGGAAAGTTTGCTTAAAATCACGAGTAAAGCAAGCAGAAGATACCCTAATCTGCCGGCGAGTAATGTGGCGACAGGTCTGGGTTTTTTCTCATTCATGTCAGCGTTTTTCACTCGGTAATTGAGTATCATACTTTTAGAGTTAGATTTTGTCTGGATAGAGAACATTTTCCTCTGCTTGACGTTTTAAAAGTTTTGGGCGCCTCACTGTTCCGTGAAACACATGCTTACATGGATTAAATGTTTTTGTTTGTATAAAATTTTGTTTTAAATAGTGCGTATTCTACTATAATATCAATCAACAGTAAAAAATTTGAACTTTACAGATGGAAATAATAGAACAAGTGTTCCGAGAAACCCAGTGTCTCATCTGCGTTCGTATGCTATAAACCCAGTGTCTCACTTGCATCCGATATTTTTATACGTATAACTCCTGTATCTGAATTTCATAAACTTCGCAAAAAACTTTCACCTTGTTGACTATTACGCAACAAGGTTATCTGCTTAAGTACACAAGACATATAAGGCATAAATCCCTTGCATATTGACGTATTAACTTCAAGCTTATAGTAATATTATCCCAAAGTTTCAGTTGAATGCCCAGAGTGATTTTGAAGATATGTGACTTTTAGAATCTTTAACGCAAAACTTTAACATTGTTCACCATGATGAAAAATAAAAAATAAAAAACTACATTACAAGGAGAAGCCATTATTATGTTGACAACACTTGCTTCATATTCGGACTGATTCGAAACTTTTAACATCCATATCAGATTGCAAAACCAGTCTAGTTCTAAACTAGCGTATCATGCAAAGTATTACTAAAATTTTCAGACATTTTGAGTTGCATTGATTTCACGAAGTTTAATCTTATTTTAAATGAGTTGAACCGGTCATATAGAACTATAGCCTTCAAGACTCAAGTCCGGTCATATAGAACTATAGCCTTCAAGACTCAAGTCCGGTCATATAGAACTATAGCCTTCAAGACTCAAGTCTAAAAAGCTTCACACGCTTTGGCAGATTTGCTCGCAATATCCAAACAAACTTTTCTTGACTATGTAATTACTTTAATTGGTATAACACGCCCTTTACGAAATCACATTCGTTAATTTAGTCTTTCTTTAGAGAACAAAATCTTGTACAAAAAATTACATTATGGACGAATGTGTCCGTTTTTCGCTGTCGGAAACAAAATTAGAAGGCTGACTAAGTTGAAAATGGAATGAGCATAAGTATACTGATGGCTGAACACGGTATTTGTGGAATAAAGATTGGTTCTCATCAGAACAATCACGAGAAAATAAAGAATGTCATTGGTCAATTTTACTGAGTCCGACACAGTCAATGCACTAAAAAGATCATTTGTTGAGCTCAGCATATTTTTCTGCGATAGCAAAACCAAAGTCAAAATATTAGCTAAAATCCTATAAATGGATAGAGAATCAGTCCAGTCAAAAGCTGGGATCTTTTATAAAACTATTCGTGGTCAATATTCCTTGTTTGTTGGGTACCATGTGATAAATGATTGCCATAACTGTCATTAAGATTGTCTATCTTGGAGAGATATTCCATCGGAGTAAAGGTGTTCAATATCATGTCACTGTCCGGTCCATTAAAGCCATCACCCTGTGTGACTGAATTTACTGTGGTCAGCCTGCAAAGAGAGATGATTGTTCAATAACTGGCTGTACAGTTATTTAGCACATTTTTTAGTTTGGATAATATCGGATAATATCACCTATAGATCGCTATGCAGTTGAAACTTAAACAAGAGTATGCGGAAAAATGAAGCTAAACGAAAACGAGGCTCATCAACTTTTGGGTGCTAGACGGTGTTAACAGCTTTGACAAGGGCAGATTAAATTCATAAGGAAATTAAAGCTTGCTAATTCACGCATTGAGTGAAAACAAAAGTAAAATTTATAATGTTGTAAGATCAATTACTTTGAATGTTACATTATGTCATTTTGAAGTCATGCACATTTATAACGTCATAATTTGGACGATGTCAGCAATTGATCAAAAGATGGGATCAAAATGTATCCACTTAATATAAACAATTGAAGGGAGGGGCAGTTTTTATCGTATTTGTGCCATTCCTATATCTGTAATTGTCAATGCAGATGCACTTACGCAGGCCGAGACTACAATATTCTGTATGCCGATCAGTCAGGCAGGTTGTGGTCAATCTAAAAATGGCAATACCAATAGATATACAACTAAGTAGCTAGCTGCTTGGTGCAATAAAGCAACAATATTCCTGTTGAAGCGTGGATGTAGTTCACAAAACAAAACTTAAGAGACAGAAACTACGGAGTTTGGATGAAAGCTCATTTTATTGTGATGACTAGTCTCACTCGACAATTATAACTCTTAACACGTTCAAATGAAGTACTTTTCTAAAGGTTTTGATTTTTGTTTTTATTATTTTCAAAAGTTTATAAACCGTACTTATGCTGAGTGTTAAACGGCCAGGTCTTTGAATATTTGTGTGTATCGAAAGACAAATGCTTGAATTGAAAACTAGACGATTTGAAGAAAGTGGTTTCAAGAACATAATAAAATTAAGAATTCGTGAATTCTTATGAGCTTCAGATGACTTAAGTTTTGTTGTTGAAAAAATGAAGATAGTGGAACTTACAAATGCGCTAATATAACCCGGTGATCTTGCATAACTTGAGCAACGGTTGTTTAAGAATTAGTTCTTTGGAACGATGACAATAAATGTAAAGTCTTTTCACTTATAAACATAAAATATAGATTATTAAGTTTCTCTTTGAAAGTGAATAATGTTTTATGAGTATTTGATCTACAGATATTAATCGCTAATCGCTTTAAACTAATTTAATAATACCATGACTCCGCATTACATAGTCACATGGAGATGAAAAATGTACAATGCTACACCCATATTTTAGAAGACAAAATTGCTCAGGCTAAAATAGCTATACATTTACTGTATCAAAAATTCAAAATGTGAATCTGCCTATTGATTTGCAGTTGCATTTTTTATAATATCATTTTACCTATTTTATTCTATGAGTGTGTGGTGGTGTGAGGGTTTGACAATATCAAAATCATAAAAAAATTTGCATAATTAATTTTTAAGAAATATTACAACATCGCAAAAGAGCATGTTCATGAAAATGCTTTACTCTGAGCTAAGGAGGAAGCCAGTATCTATTATTATCAAATCTTTAGTGATAGGGTTTTGGATTTCAATTATTTAATGGCAAACTGACTAAATGATGAAGATTTCTTTATCAAATACCTTTGTCCGAGACTAATGCTGATTCAAACATTTATAAATCTATTAAATGCGTAAAAATACTTTGATATTGGCTGGAAGACCAGATATTATTAATTATGAATTTACAAAGCGTCTTTAAGGAACAAAAGAAATGTTTACAGAAACTCTAAAAGAACTTTATATTCAGGGGTGATATGATTTTGTAACATTACCTTCTAAAGGGAATTTTTTATTACAGTATTAAACAGGATCAAAATTTTGAAGACTACATTATACATTTACCGAAAAATGTAAATCTACCATTGATAAGGTTTAGGACTTCTAATCGTAGGCCTTACACTGAAACTGGTCGATGGGAAAATATACCTCTGGAAGAAAGAAAATGTAATTAATGTTAGAAAAATATTTTTGGGGACGAAAGCCATTATTTATTATCTGTTCTCTTTTTCGAGATGAAAGAGTAAGAATAATGATGCCCTTCTACGACTGTTGACCTAGTATTGTACAATTTGGAAAATTATACAGCTCTTTATAATTTATAAAAATTTGTAACTTTTAGAATGGAAACAATATCTTAAATTATACGTGATCTAAATATAAATTTGTGCTTACACTATACATCACCAGTGAGGTTTTTTCTTCAATTGCACTAATCATATCTGTCTCAAACTTTATTTAGTACGAAGAGTGTTGTTTACCTTTTGTCAGATTTGCACCGTAGTCACTTACGTAAATGTTGCCACAACCATTCTTTTTTTCCCTCCAATTATGATGCTTGAACTATTGCTTGTATTGCATATATTCTGATTAACAACACCATTTTAACTCGTACGTCACTGCTTTTGTAATGCCACATTTAAATTTATTAAATAGTTTTGGTACTTTTATATGCCACCTGTTTGTTGCCGGAGAGATTTGCTATATATAAAGAATTCTTCTGTACTGTACTTGCTTTTTGTGTTACTATGTAAATATGCACTGTAAAATGTCTTGCTTGTAAGGCAATATTGGATTAGTAGGATGAGTTGTTTCGAGTATGATGGGAACTTAATTCCCAACAATATGCTATTTGCTACTGAATTATATATCATGTATTATATGATCGGAACGATATGTACGGCAAAACAGCTGGTAAAACAATTTATATTCGGAACCTGAAATATCTTGTCTCGCAATGTACACTAACAAATCATTATAAGTATGTATATTTCGATGCGATTCCAGCTTACATACAGAAGGCTATAGATGCTATAATATCTTCATTTTCTGCATGGAGTTCATTTATCTCTTCATTTGAATATTGTACATGCTTTGCGTGACACAAGCCCTTGAAACTGATGAACGATACAACAAAAGTGACCAATTTACAGTTCATGAAATATTAATAAAAACATCAAGATTATTAGACGTTACAGATTATTGCAATATAAATGCATAAAAAGTGAAATTGTAAATTTGGAAATTTTATTCTTCAGAAAAGTCGGCAAGACTTAATTAGTGTTTCAACAGTATACAAACAAATATTGTCAAAAGACACATAGCATAATACAAGCTCAAAAACCACTTTTAACAAGCTCCTGAAATAGATTTTCTGCAAACAGGAAAAGAATAAATTTAAGACTGACAATAAGGAGTCTGTATAATATTTTCAAGGTTATCGTCCAATAACATGTCATTAAAATTTGTTATTTTTTTTTCTTTTTGAAAAACCGCGATCCTTGGATTACCAATCATACGCTCTACAAACTGAGCTACTTCAGCTCCAAAGAAATATGGTACTTGAAGTTCCTAAATCCCTCTTTCCATCCGTCTGACCGTTCCTGTCTTATTTCAACTCTCTGTCAATAAATAATGGACATAATGGAATGAAACTTGCTCAGCATCCGCATGAATACATCAATCTTTTTTGTCTTGTATGCAACTTATGACCTCACTTCTCAAGACAAGATAAAAGTATACACACTGTATAGTTTGTTTCCTTGTTCAAATCTCGAGGTCTTGAATGCTTTTCTTGCGCAATGGTTTAGGGTCGGGGATTATACCAAAAGATTTTAATAGTTTACTGTTAAACGGGCTCCTTGAATTTTCACGATAAATCTAATTTTCAAAATAGTGAACTGCGTGACAATTTTAGTACAAATTTCAGCGACACAATCAGGCAATACTTACTTATACGTTATTTGCCTGTAACTTGACTTTTCCAATCTGTATTTATGAATACATTCCATATCACATCGTAGTTATGTTTGGATGCAAATAAAGTAAATAACTGTCCCAAAGTGACGAAACGTTAAAAAGTGTTGACACAATTAAGAAGAAAAGTGTTATATATGATGACTTTTGCTACGAGTTTGATTGTATTCTAAAGTCCGAGGACATGGCCGAGACACGTACGAAATAACAGCTACAAATTTAAAGCACAAACTCTGAAACAATGCAACATTAGGAGACAAAATCAAAACCATCAAGTACATATATGATTTTTATAATGTCTTTAAGGGAGGTAACTGCTACAACTAACGCACTTTTTATACACAAACGATTGCATAACAATCAATGGCAGCTAAGAGATTCTTCCAAGACCCAAACGTATGCATGAATAGAACAAAATAATGGTTCAATGAAACTATGCGAAATCCACGGAAAAAGAGTTGTGTTGGGGTTGGAGTTGGGGTATGCGTAAAAAATTTTTACAGCTTAAAAACTAAGAAAAGCGCCTATGGACATATATTTACAGAAGGAAATCAAATTGTGATACAGCCCCCATTTACAAGAATAATATCATGTCTTTATTACACAAACTGATTTATTACTGTAGAATAAATAAATCATATTTACGTTTAGTTGTAAGGGCCATTAGAATCTAAACTATTTCCCTCCTTCACTTGTACAGGTATATTCTTTCGTGACCTTCGATGAATACATGTTTAATGACTGGAACTCGGTACCAGTTTAAAATATAAATGACAATGAAAATAGAAACAAAACATGGGCATATATACATTTCTATCTTTCTAGGAGTTTATAATAGGAAGTTGTATTTAGAGGTTAGGGCGACATATGACACTTTTGTTTACCTATCCCAAACCTTTTTGGACTGCCATATCATACCGAGGTTAAAAGGACAGGAAATGACTACGATCGATGAGCAACACCTGATAATTTATCTTTCCTTTTGATATTAGGAATTTTTAGCATAAATTGTAACACTGATAATTTTGATCACTAAAGTTGTAAGCAATCTTGGTCAATGTTTTCATCATTGTTGACTTTTTTATTATGTAACTTTTAATAATGAAAACGAATATGCTTGTTGCGTACATTTTCAAGTTAAAGTTATATTCAGAATATCCAGTTGCAACTAGAGATAAAGAAAATGTTCTATGCATAATATTTTAAAGACAAAATAGTTCAGACACAAACCGGCTTCACATTTGTATTAAACTATACAATATTCCGGCTGGAATTTTGATGAGAAAAAAAAAGTTTGAATTGTATTTACGTTGTACAAGGAATAAAGAAGGAACTGAACTGTGATTTTTAGACATCACTTCTTCTCGTGGATGGGGTGTTTTAGGACAACTAAAGTTACGTAGGAGGCTGAGTTCAAGCTGGAAAAGTGTGCCTATAAAGAGAGCTTACCCCCTGAGCTGTTTAAATCAGCAGAGTCTGCTTCACTTGTGATTCTGTCAGGAGTGTCGCTACAGAAAATCAAGGGAGAAACAAAATATTTTGGACAACAAGACTATATTGAATCTTTGGCAGTTTACGTGTCAAAGATATGACAAGAGAAGATTTTAGTATTTCGATTAAGACAGGATTCTTGATTTAGATTTCATTAAACAAAGTTTAAAACAACTCTTGTTACTTGTTTTTTTAAGTAAGACTAACATCTTACAAGAACAGATCTACTAGATTAGGGATACATATATTTGATTTACATATATACCTTACAGAATGGTCTGCAGTCAGCGGCCTATTCTGTTCCCCAGCTTTGAGTTCAGAATTGGAACTGAAAGGAATGAACCTTGGCATAGCAAGTAAGTAATTAATAAAATCCCATTCATCTTAATGCTGAATTGCAAATGAAACATTACAGAGTAATGTAGAATTATTAGCGATTGGAACATCGCAATAAGGCCCCACACACTACAAATTGCTTACAGATTAAGGTAGAATTATTAGCGATTGGAGGATCGCAATAAGGCCACACACACTACAAATTGCTCTGCAGAGTCTTAAACTGAGGTACCGGAAAAAGTCACTTGTTAACAATAGCCCCATGATGTAGTAACAATACAATATGTTAAAAGAGGTTTTATAACAAATGAGATGGCACAAAAATCAAGTGATCACAGTTGTAACTTTTGTAGTTGCCAGAAATGTCTTTCTCACATGGATGATGTAAATATTAGTAGCAGATACCACTCACGTGTCCCCATTCTGTCTCATGGCAGAACACTAAGAAGTAGGGTACCACTAGTGAGATTGGAGAAAGAAGTGACAAAAAGATAAAATAGTATTGTTAATTAACCACACCATTTATGATAATTGGTTCTAACTAAAATATGTTGTGTGATACAATTATTGCATTCGTATTTACAGTCTTTAAAATGTATCTATTTCAAGAATCCCCCAAGCATCCCCCAAAAAACAAAACAAAACAACAAACAAACACCCCCCCAAAAAACAACAACAACAAAAAAAAAACAACAAACAAACAAACACAAAAAACAACATAAAACAAAGGTTGCAAAGAATTTTGGCTTAACTAATTTAATATTCCATGATTTTAATGGACTTTGACTCAAATCGAATCCATGTACATTCATTTTGTATCTCACAAATTTAAGGTTTATGCATGTCTTTACCTGAATTATTGGTTTACCTAATTCTCAAATAGCACAATATATTATGGGCATTTTGTATCTCGCATAAATTTAAATGAAATAGCACTCACAACTGTTCAAATTCTAGAAGCTTGTTGTTTTGTGATGGTCCAAGTGTTCAAGGTAAACAACAGTGTATCGAAATAGGTGTACAAACCAAAACGAGACAGAAACATTTGACCCACTTCTTTTCTCAACATTTTTCTTTCTTCAGAAGATGGAGGCTGTTATATTGTTGATGCTGAAGAAAAGTTATTGACAATAAAATTAATCAAAAGAAATTTGACAATTAAAGACACGGAAAGCAAAAATGTTTGTGGAATATGCATGTCCAATCGCAATATCTGAGAAACCAATATAATGGCAAAACGTAACTGGTAAGACAGACGGAAAAAGGTTACTCTCTCTCTCTGCTACAAGTGGCATAATCGTTATTATTCGACGACGATGGTACAAACAGTTTTCAATATCTTATATTTAGTAGCAATTTTTAAATCCCTTGTAGTATTAAAATTTAGTGAATATATAAAATACGCATCTACTAACTAACTGCTGTCTCCGTCCCTCTTTATGAGAACAATCTACAAAATGCACTGTAATTTAGTATCCTAGTGGAGTCATGAAAGCATTCACAATTACTGTTTACCATTTCTATGTATCTTATCAAACAAGAAGAGCAGTGGATACCATTCAGTGCTTATAAGGCACATATATGCAGAATCACATGGCGATTCTACTTTTTCTTATTTGCGCAGCTAACTTGTCACATTCATGGTGACTTTTCACAATAATGCAGATACATGTACAAACTGTTAAATACATAGCTACAGCCAAAATAGCCGGACTTGGCAGAAACTCAACATCGTGATAATTGTGGTGTACGCGTCTGTGTCCGTCCGTTCACATTCTAGATAAGCCTTCATATTAAAGGTGTTTTATACGTTGAATTTCTCAAGCACTTGACATGTCAATACATTGTGATGTGTATAATAGGAAATTACTAAACGCTCTTAAGAAAGGCTTGACATGCTGGCTGCGGCCAGCTTCTTATAATATTTTCTGTCATGCTAAATTTGATGACTTATCAGACAATCTTGCGTCATATGTCACATGTTTTTCTTTGAAGAAACCTATGCTTTTCTTAGAGCCATATAAAGCAGTTATACAATTGGCCCATGGATCAAAACCAAGCCCACCTATCTCATATCCCAGGTTACCCAGAGTATCCAACTGGATAAAAAAAATACATAATTATATTTTGATTGTTTTTCAAAAATTAACTTCAGCATCTAACAAAGTAACAATCAAAAAATTATTATTTAATTGTTAATCATCGCTCAATACAACCAAATATGTCCCAAACGTTTCAAGAGCTCTCTGTAGGATTCTGGAAATGGAAGTCCACGGTCTTTTTTCTCAAACAAAAATCTCTGAAATTCCAGCATATAGAAAACTATAGACCAAATTTGGAAAACTGAGAGTCGTGGATCAGAGCTTGGATGTCTCTGAGGTATGGAGTCGCTAAAGATAGTTTCGTTTTCATAAGCCTATTTCTTCTTTCCTGATTGTAATGATTTTACTTTGTTGTCATGCTTCCTTCTATAAATATTTTGTGCAATCATCTTATGTTTCAGCAGGATCACACACATCTGCTTCAACAACGTGTTCTTAAATTGATCACTAATTACTTGATAATTAGAAAAGCCAACGTTGATGGAAAAAAAGTTTCACACAATTTCTTGGGGAAAAGGTAATGTTTTACCACGAAACTTATTCTAACTTTGAATTTTTTAAAAATATTCATGCTGCATAAAGAGAAGGTATAAACGAATCTGTCTCTAACTACAACAGAACTTAGTTTAACAAGCATAAGATAGTTTATGGATCGACAAGGGCATTCTTCTTTCCACAGAGTAATTCTTGGGTAGGTTAATGATCATTGCTCTTGGTATTTTTGCTTTGTGTGCAGCATACATAATTTTTGAGTTAATTCCTCCAGAAACTGTATCTTCAGCTTTAGCAATAACTTTCAGCTGTCTGTCTATAACATACTTCCTGTCCATATATTTAATAGGATTTACGCTGATCTCTAAGGGTTTGCTTTAGAAGTTTTCATTCTACTCTGCTCGAAGAGCCATACATGACTGATATGGTTTTCAAACATTGTGCCCTATTTGTGTTACCTTAAAAAGAAAACAATTCTATTTCAAATTTAAAGTAGGTGTTTAGTTAAGTCTCAGCAAGTTAGCATACAACATTAACATCAAGCTGGCAAATTGATTGCCAATATAACTTTGGTTCCAACCAGAGTCAGGTCAGCTGTACAGTATCTCTAGGGAATGGCACATTACTCAAGATGTCTAAGCACATAACAGTATTTCATGTGCAGAAGAACTTTTTAAAACCATTCAATCAATCAATCGATCTGAATATGATTTTCTGCAACATTCAAATATCAGTGAAAATAGACATTAATGAAGTCCATCTAGACAGGAACTTTAGTTTTATTCACGCACATATATATGGTTACTTGTAGTTCAGGGGATTCCAAAAATCTCAGGTTTGACTTGGAAGTTAAAAGTATTGCTTGCATCAGTGGAATCAGAAAATGATTAATCTACAAGTTCCACGTGTTTTTCTTTATCTGTCGTTATCTCAAATACTTTTGGCAATGGTATATTTATAGTAAATTAAAACTTGAAATGATTTCAACTAAACAAACACGCGATTAGAGAAAGCCTGAACAGTGATTAACAGTGAAAAAGCCTGATTAGAGAAAGCCTGAACAGTGATTAACAGTGAAAAAGCCTGATTAGAGAAAGCCTGAACAGTGATTAACAGTGAAAAAGCCTGATTAGTCAAAGCCTGAACAGTGATTAACAGTGAAAAAGCCTGATTAGAGAAAGCCTGAACAGTGATTAACAGTGAAAAAGCCTGATTAGAGAAAGCATGAACAGTGATTAACAGTGAAAAAGCCTGATTAGAGAAAGCATGAACAGTGATTAACAGTGAAAAAGCCTGATTAGTCAAATCCTGAACAGTGACATGGTTTCGAAAATTACTTACAGTCGCAAACTCCTGTTATCATGACTGATGAACAAGCCATGTTTACATTCTGAAATAAATTTACAAAACCTTACGATACATCTTCGAGGTCAATTTAATTCAAAAGCATTCAAAATTGAAGCAACAGTTGCATTTTTGTGTGCTTTTGACCAGTGACCTCTATCTAGGGCCAAGCAGGCTTGGGTATGGACACAAATTACATGTTGCAATAATTTACAGTTGTTGGAAGTATTCCATCAGGTTCAATGATTCGTTATAGTTTAGTCTAAACTGTAAAAAAAAGTTGTTGTGACAGACTGATGGATATGCAAATCGAGGTATGCACAATATCTCTGATTCTTCTTAACAAGAGATCTCCTTTTGTGTTGAACCTGCCTTTTATGCTGCTAGAAAATACAAACGATTCACCCTAAAGAACTTTAACATTGACCTTAACCTAGGGTGTAGGCGCACGTACTGATGGAGGCATATATGGACATGCAGACATGCATACAGATCCTAAAGTGATTGCTATGTTAAGCTTCTGCCATTTCAGACTGGACACAATATGTGAGAATAATAAATGGAACGGTGGAATGGTGGTCACTGGATGATTAATCTGAATTTTGGAGCTGTACTTATTGCCTTCTATTTCTTATTATATATGATTGTTCTACTGTTATAATTTTTTCAGTATGAATAGAGAACAGAACCGAATAAAGAAAACAAAATATAAAATAAAACAAATAAATTTATTACCTCTCTTCTGTGTGCTTCGATAGTATGCATAATCATTATCTTCTGACAGGGATGGGGTATTCTTTTTAATAGTGAACCCTCCTCTATATTTTGCTCTTTAGTTTCCAATCCATACCTAATATATAAAATGCAGCAGTTAAAACCTAAATGCAGTAGAATAGATTGTTTGGAAATGCTATTATGAGAAAACGGACGTGTACGTTGGGCCAGCTGAAAAACTGATGAGGATTGGAGAAAGGAAAGAGATTATTAATAAACTTAAGAAGATATAAAGGTGTGACTGAGATTGCCTGCGTGGTTGGCATATGCCTAATAGCCAAACTAAAATATTCAAGAGCACATGGCCGAGAGATTTGATTTAGAAGGACGCTTTCTTTAAAAATCTCTTAAATATAGTTAATGGTTAAGAAAACATATTTTGTAGGTTTTTCTTTTCTGTATCTTCGTCCATATTTCATGAAGGATTGGCATAATTTTTAATGTTTTCTCCAGTTTCCAAGAAAAGGATCAATAAAAGACCACTGTGTCAAGTTTACAAGGCCTTTTGCACTTTCTGGTCGGATGCCGATTACTTTATTAATTATCTATTACTTGCTTATTATGTCACCACCATGATGACTATTTACATGAAGTTTCTTCAAATTACTGCAGTCAATTCATATTAGTAGTTGTTTTTGGTATTAAATTATTGTTCAATTATTATAACATGTTCTTATCCAGCATACCACATTTTATAGTTCGGAGACATTAGAACTAAAATTGCAGTGCCTACACATACATTAGCTCTATTAAGGGGTGAATCACTCAAGCTCAGAACAGTTGTTTACAAAATCAAATCTTTTCTTCGATTTTGGTAATTTTTAAGCCAACTTTTGAAGTCGAGAAATAGTCAGTCTGATCATTCCATTTTCGTGGGCATTCTTTTACGCTTGATCACCCAAACTATCACTCCCAGTAATGATATCATATTCTGAAGAAAAGTCACCATTGTTACTGTTATTAATTTCAATTATGTCGTTTCCTACAATCTCTAGATTTATAGTGCTTTCATTTATATCAGACCATTAGTCGTTATCACCTTCATTAACGTAAGTATTCAGCATGAAACAGTGACATATCTGTTTAATTCTTTAAGATTAGCTTGCGTAAGAGTTTTATCAGAGCAGAAAGTAATTGTGACCAATGATAAGCTTGCTGCATTTTCCGTTTTTACAGTTATATGTATTGATGCCTTAGTAAGCTGGCCTAATAGTCGGGACACAGGACACAAGATAGAAACCTATAAAGGCTGTTGTGTGTGCCTTGTATGAATTGTTGCCGATGTTTACGCGCACCCTTTACATTTTACTGGAATAAAAGCGCAAGTGCGCAGCCTAGACAAAATACTGATTTGCACAATCTATTAAGGCATCTTTACACATGTCGCACTAACACAAATGTTTACACCATAGACACAAAGGATATCAAACCGGATGAATAAAGGATCATACCTTGTGTCCATGTGAAGCCAAAAATTGGTAATGGGACACAACAAGATAGCAAGTTGCGCCAAACTTTGACCTAATTTTGTTCATTGTATTTCTTTATGCAGAAATGTTTTAGAGGTCCGCATGGCACCAAAATGGACCCCTGCTTTAAGAAGGAAATGTTTTAAAAATGCAACATTCACAGTTTTAGCAATTCACTCCTGCACATTTTTTCCTAACTGGTTTTATTCCTTACGAAAATGATGGTCGATACCACATTCCCAATTATCCAAGAAAAATCCATGTTATAGTTTCTATGACGCCGGCAATTTTGTACAAATGACAATGCTAAAATAATATTTAAGTTCATTGCTTGTATATAAAATGTTAACAAAGTCCTGATAATTTGTACATATTACTGCAAGTGTACATGTAGCAGGTGTTGATGTAATGTTTTCTTCTGTATTAGTCTCCTTTCAGGTCCTTGCTTAGCTGCTGTTTATATATAGTTTGAGTATGTATTGTTTGTAGAGACGGGACCAGACAACTGTATTACTCGTGCTCCATTTCGCATAAATAAAGTGGTATATATATTCTGACTTAAGAAAAGTCATCATGTAATATACACATAATACCCCTTGTTACGTTTGATTGTAGAGCTTGATGTCAACATTCAGTTTAATGCAAAAGTTTTAGAAATTTGCAATAATATTACTGTTGGATGGACATTTTGATCAGCAGTTAGACACGACTTGGTGAATATATTGCTCTGTTTCAGTTACTGACAGCCAGTGTACGGTTACAGAAACTGTGGAACAGGCGATGCAAAATATGTTGTGCATGTGTTCTAAGACGTGAGCACAAAAAGGTAAGCTACCTCTGACCTTCATGCCAGAAAGCTTTTATCACATTTGGTCAAGCTCTGTTGGGAAGTTCTGTTAGATGGTTTTTGAGAAGACATTTAAATGTCTTCTATTTTTAGAAATAGTAGCGGTATGATATAGTCTATCAGCATTAATTGAAGCAAATTAAAATGGCCTTGACGACAGAAAGCTTTTATTTTAAAAAATAAATCGTCAAATTCAAGTCAGTTGGTTTTGAGAAGGAGTTATTTAGAGATTTAGACATCTTTAAATTCAAAGCAGCCATATTGCATGGCAGACATTGATTATTTTCACGATCTTTAAAGGCCTTTATTCCAATATGTTCTCCGTCAAATTCGGAGAAATTCCGTTTAGCAGTTTTTAGAAAGTTGTTTTCAAGGTTTTTTGGCTCTTATTAATGGCAGACATACTTTATGTCTGCTCGGCATGATTTGTATACAATGTGCTCTAATTTTGGTAACGGAGCCAATATTGAATAAGGGATATGTAACATTTGTAAAACTTTGCGAGACCTTTTGTTCTACAATACATCCTGTACAATGTGGTCAAATTGTGCTTAGCAGTCGTTTAAAAGTTTTCCTATTTTAGGTTACAGCAGCCATAGAGAAAAAAATCTCGAAATTTTCAGCTGCAGTATTTGTATTCCTTTCTTCATTAACTGCCTCTAATTAAATACTAATGTTAGCTTTAGCAATCCACCAAATCACCAAGATCAACATATTTATTTTAGTCCACTGCATGTACAACAACAACTTGGGCAATTTAAAATTTTGAGGCCTGCATTGTTGATGACCAGTTTGCATTGGAATGTTACTGTAGACTGCCAGTGTACATATTTTAAAAGTTTTATTAATGATAAAAGAACCCTATACTTTAAAGAAAATAACTTGCAAGAAAACATAATTTAGCTCTAAATTCAAATATTTATATTTTTCTTAAAAGATCATCAATCAGTGAAGAAAGATAATAAAACATTTTAAAAAAATGGTAGATACCAGATACAGACAAATCTTAACTGAAAGCAAGATTGGGAAGAGTGCAAATCATTTTTGTGACACTAAATAAAGAATATACTTAATCGATGTTGTCCTGAAGAACTTTGGTAACATCTAAGAAAAATGATAGTAGTATAAAATTGGATTAAAGCTGCAAAGACAAAAAATGTTTGTGTAGATTTGCATAAACCATGAGCATAGGTAGATGGACTAACACACACACAAAGACACACTCATTACTGGGGTCAATAGAGTCAAAATAGAACCTCAAAATGTCTTGAATGAGACAAGAGTCTCTATCATTTCACATAATACAATTCATATTGCACTGATAAAATTTCCTGAAATAAAAATACATGTGAAAAGACTTAAAATCCATGAATATTTCCTACCAGGAGTTTTGCATGAATTTGGCAGAAAGTTTTGAACAGGGTGGTCTATACCTGAACCTTGTCAACAGAGCAGTTCAACTTTGCAGAAATTGCCTCTATCCGGTTATCAGACCTCTGTCCCTCTGTCTTCATCCTATTCTGCCATACCTATTCAAGAATCTCCATGTCCTCGGTGGAAGAGTTTTTTTTCTGGCTTTTTTCTACCAAACAAGCATTCGAAAAATGCATACAGTTCATGTTTGTTTGGGAAAACAATGATGATGATTAATTAAACTTTTTTTAAGGATTTGAAAACAATTGATCAAAATAAAAATTGTATCGTGTACATTTATACAAATGGAGAATTCATAAGTTCATCTGGAGCAGTCATGTGACTTTATGTTTCTTTTGGGACAAAAACTTCTCCAAGACAAGATAATTAAGGATAAATGTACATAAGGGCTTGACGTTAGATAGTGGTTAATTTTTTCTTGGATTATACCATCTATATAACAGTATAATGTGGTTAATTTGTTTCTTGGATTATACCATATATATAACAGTCTTTATTATATAGAAGGTCCGATACAGGACACTAAAGTAGGAATCATACAGGTCACATATTCGTGCGGTACAGACAATTTCAGTTATAGGGGGTCATTTCTTTCAAAATTTTATGACACATTCCTTTAAATGGCGATAATTTAGTTATTTCGCTGTAAGAATATTATATAATCGCCCCTGAAACACATCTAACAAAATCAGTGTTAAAGTACCTGGACAGTTTTAGATGAGGCCAACCATGAGACGTGTCCAGTGGTAACCAGATTAAATGTTCCGCTATGACGTCACAATGAAAGTGCCACGTATTGGAAAAATAAATTGTATTACCCTCTGCACTTGTAATGAATACATCGGACGTCCGTTTTCTTGAGCTAGACTAGTGCTCTACCGTCACTGTAAAAGTCCATAACAATCGATAATTTTCGTCTGGATGTTTTGTGATGACAACTAATTTGCAGACCACTCAGCAATCAGGAATAAACAGACTTTGGTCTAACTACATCAGTATTAGATTTAATAACTACAATTAATATTTTATTTAAGATCAATAAAGGAGCCTACATGACCACGTTGACGTACACTGTAAACACTCTAACGACAAGTTCCGGTGCATACTTGTCATTAAATGGAACCACGCTGAGAAGCAAGGATAACTATTTGAACAAAATATTTTTAGTTACCACTGGTAATCTTAAACACTACTATTAAATTAATGACAGGATTAAATATAGCAAGCGACTATGTCGAATTATAATAAGCCATAAACCAAGACAAAATCTTGGTGCTTCACCCAATTTCTGAGTTTACTTATTTCTTATACTACGGAACACTGATTGTGTAAAACAAACAGAAATAAGAACAAAGTACAAAGTTTAATTTATACTTACTATGATGTCCATGAATATGAATACTCACTCCATGAATATGAATACTCACTCCATGAATATGAATACTCACTCCATGAATATGAATACTCACTCCATGAATATGAATACTCACTCCATGAATATGAACACTCACATTGCTCTTGAAACGGTACTTTAAAACTTGGACAAAATGGCACGTACAATACGCGCGCAGTTCTAGCATCAAAGATTCCTGCCAGCCTCTCGTAATTACTCGTTACGTTTTATCCGATCCCGTACAAAGATTCAATTCTAAACATACTATTTCTAATAATTAGGTCCTAATAGGGTAAGCAAACACAATTTCGAACGAGAATACTATAGCAAAGGATGAATAAATGACAACAAAATTCAACATTGTAGATAATATGTGGCTGATAAAAGCACACACACACACACTTATATGGATTAATGAAAAAACTCTCAGATATAAGGTAGAGTACTTGATTAGAAAACTATTTAATTTTACGTACCTCAACATACGTATTAGTATGGTTTGCAAGGTTTTCGAGATGTATAATGACATGATTAGGACCAAATGAATGTATTCCCTGCTTTTAGCTATTAACATCGTTATACAATTGATTTATGGTTATTAAACATATTATCACGTTGCTTTAGATATAATGGGAAATTTAATAGGAAATTCATTTTATTTTAAACTTTCCAAATGTTCATTTTTAGTGCTGTATTGAAATATTCTGTTCTCAACCTTGATATTATTATATCCTCTTTTAGCAGCTGTTAGCAGGTGAGCACTTGTCCTGCATTAAGCTGAGCATTTTCATTTGGGATTTGTTCTTAACACAACAATGATTCTCTTGTAAAAAAAAGGTTAAAACTCAAATAAGTTTGCGACTTTCCATTGTTATCTACAGCATTAAATTGGAATAATTTATCACAAACCAGATAAATATCCAGATAAGTTTAGATTTTTATTTAATGGTTATATATATATATATATATATATATATATATATATATATATATATATATATATATATATATATATATATATATATATATATTCAAAATCTAAACTGTACCGAGTTCTTTAAAATTAAATCAACACCAGAAAAAAAATGATTGCTTACGAGTGCTGTGAATTACTTTTTTTTTTTACAGAGGGTTTGAATGTTAAACTCAAAGCTTCATTCAGAGCATATCCGTTGCGTCTAAGAATCAATTTAGAGTTTGCATATTTTATATTAATTTCCTCCAGTTTATTTAATTCTCATGTAAATCCAAAAAAGACATCCGGCATGAGATGTTTTTAGGTATTTATTCACATTTAGAAAATGTTAAACCACCAATAACATGTATGGTCTTGTGGAAAACGGAACAATATCTGATTTCGACATACCTGATTTGGAGAGAGGTGAAATTAGATTTGGATCAAGACGTCTAAATTTGTGGCCGGTTTTGTCCACTCCTTGAATGGCTATTAGGAAGTCCTGAAAATGGAATATATATTTTATGTAGATCAATTGAACTAATTTGGAAAATATTTAATCTATGGCATGCAATTAAGACAATGATTCGTGAAAATTGCAGAACAAATATCTACGATCATTATCATTGCAACTACTACAATAACTAGTAACAAGTACTGTTCCACTTCTTCTTATCTTTCATGTTAAAGTTATTGTTTTATATAACCAAAGTAAGATAGTCGTTACGTCTTTCACCTAATCATGTTAGAAACTGGTATTAAATATTGGTTTTGACTCCTGATTCATAGCAAAGTTACATCTAATAAACCAGATCGGACAATGTTAATTTTGGTAAAATAACTTTAAATTCAAACCTGATTGGGAATTGTGACGTTAGTGTTGAATAACGATGCGCCTATACGTCCGCCAATGTTGGTCAAAGGTAAGGTCTGAAGTGTCGTGCCGTCTCTCAGCAATACCAGTGCACTATCGACACTGTTGACGGTATCATATCTTGGTACTGTTACTACCAGTGTGTATGTTTTTCCTGAAATAGTACATTAACCGAATATTCGGTCAAGTGATATCTTCACGAATTTATTCAACAACAGGCCCTAGTTTGCTAAACGTTTTAATTTTCTCCCAAAATTGAGATCTTACAATATCTTGTTTATGCTACTGTTGCAGTTTTCCTGAGATATGAAGATAGTACGGATCATACAAATAAGCACTTAATCTCTGAAATGTCACTACAAAGAGTGCTTCTTTCTTAACAGGAGTTCATGGGTGCACCTTATTTGTATACCACCAAAAGATAAACTTCCTTGCCTTTGGTCATTTCAATAGCCCTTTACTATGAAAATAAATACATCATTAACATAACGCATGTGATAAGAAGAACTCAAGTAACGAAGCTCATGAAAGTTAAAATATCTAACTAAAGTATAAGATCATCAGAATTTTCAAATGTAAACAAAAATGGTGCCTGAGTTCAGTTTTGTGCTAAATAATATTTGGGTTTATTGAGCCAGATCTTGAATTTATAACACTTTCAAGACTGAGACTGTTAGTGTACTCCTAAAAGTTTTTGTAAGTTCTTTGTTTTATGTCCATGTCACATATACATCAATAGTATAAATAAAGAGTAAAAGCCCATAGTCAGAATCCGAAGAGCATACTACAAAACCCATAGCAATCTCCAGTAATCTTCTTTTAAATAACTAATTATACATATTTACCGTAATATACGCATATAAGTCAGTTACACAATCTCAGAAAATAACTTGATGAGATTGTAACGATGACAGAAAAAGCCAGAAACGAAATCTGAAACTGGTGTGTAGGTCTACATTGATATTATGGCATATGTTTACAAGCTCAGACGAGTTCACGGCAACTACAAAAGAGCAACAAACTAGAGGTTAAAAAACAAACCATTATTTGATAACACTAAGTTATAATTAAGGGTGAAACCTATATAACGTCCACATCGTACCTGCTAGTGGTGTGCCAGTGACTTCCAGTTCTCCAAACGGACCAGGTTCCATAAACGTGCATGTAAAGTCTACCATACTGAGTGACGTCACATTGTCGTTCTTAAAATAAATGAAAAAATATAATGGTAGTGACAACGTTGACAATGGCAATAGCTTTATTAAGTAATTTATATCTCTGATCCATAATACACATTACAAGCGACTCGGCACAGCTGACTATAGCATGTTTTGATTGTATACACGCACTCGTTCATTTTCACATCTGATACAATAGGTATTCTTACAATTACTGTAACAGCATAGCATATGATATACACTTCAGATCAATTTCAATTGCTTCAGCCGGTTTGCGCTCTTTATTAAAGAGTAGTAAATATACCATGCCAGATTAATGACAATTTTCTAATCACCATTTTATATATTGTAAAATTGGTCTCGTGTTAAAGGCAATTTGTTTAAAGTTGGTAAATATATATGGAGTATTTCATGGTAAAATATATAATTCATTACATCTCAGGTTTATAGAAAACATACACATTTTATATTCATAAGGTATATGGCTATATCGACCGATTGCAACAAACAAACAATGAAAAGATCACCTTAGTTTGGACAGAAAAAGTTTGAATTTTAAAGGTATTATTATATTGATAAATGGAGCCATCCTTAATTCAGGCACACTATATTTATTATGACGCGCTGTATGAAACCTTGATAATTTTTGTAGACCCTTCTTGTTTAGTACACTCGGCAAGATGTTTAAATATTTGCATAAACGTCTTAACATCAGATACACCAACATTCTACTATACTATGGAAATCCATATTTAGACAGAAATTTTCTAACTTCAGTTGGCCATGCTATCCGACCGTACACATTTCTAAAAATTCTGTAACATTGGTTAGAATTATTACTAGCAAGCGCATGTATGAACATCAATAATCACATTAAAAGTTTTAAAATGTACACATCCAGATAACGTACATACGTTAATGCCATTTAATATTTGTTTATACTCCTCTAGTAAGCCTATATCAACATATGGACTGTATTATTTAGAGATTTAGCCCAGAACAAGTAAGCAAATGTATACATTTGCATACTCATACAGTAGTTTAGTAGTTCCAAGTATATTTATTCTCACTTACTGACTTACACAATTGTAAATCCTTCTAGTAGTCATTCATTAAGATTGTTGGCATAATTCATTTGTCACCTAGTGTAATTCGTTGTTAATATATGATGCCGAGACAAAATATGTAATAAGAAGCAAACGCAAAGAGCCGCATATAGGAATATCTTTTAATCTTTCATGAAAACTGTACACAAAATATTTTGAACGCTGTTAATGCCATTATACATTGATGTGTCTGTTCTTTAATGTCAGTGATTAGACAGCGAAGTAAAGTACAATAACGCATTTCAATGTTTTGGTAAACATGTCAATTGTTTCACGTCGTGTATATGTATTTATATTCTTGAGTCTACGCCCCATATGATTACAGACAATTGCAACCGTTATGTGTGTGTTTCTAAACCGATCTCTTACGTTCGCATCATTTTCTCTTAAAGACCGGGAGCCTTATAGACTACTAAATCAAAAGCAGTTTTCAGCCACATCGAAAGTTGTACGCTAACTGGTGTTAGAGCAAAAAGCTCACCCACAGGAGAAAGCTAAAAGAAAACCACTGATATGTATATATATATATATATATATATATATATATATATATATATATATATATATAAGAACTATCCAAATTATCAGAGAACATTTATCGTAGTTCTCTTTTTAAATGCATGTCTTGATTTCAGTATATCTTTGTATTTTAGAATTTCGATTGTTTTCTGTGAAAGTGAAAGTACGCCTCATAACAAGGCAGACGAAGCGATCACGTTGAAGAGTTCAATGCTTGATTGTTTAAAAGTATTTTGCTTGAAACATGTGAATTCGTAACAAAGCCAAAGAAAAGTTATCCCTAGCGAGTGTACTGGTACAGAACATTTTTCCATCAGGATATTTTCAAGTCATTACTCATTCATACAATTATCACGTTTAGGACATTTCTTTGAGGTACTGACTGTATTATGTGCTTTAGTAATGTCCTACAGAAAGTATTGAAAGTTTTTTCTTTAAATAATTCGATATACTTATTTGATTACTTAAGCATTTTATTTCAATTTTATTTCAAACGTTTGGCGTGTTTAGAGGAAAAGACCATGCTATACAACGGATCGAGACAGCAAACAATGGCTGATAACGTCATAAAAGCTCACATGCAGGATATTGCATTATTTATCAGTCGATGCAAGTAGGGTTACGTGTTCAATTTGCACGTGAATGACATTTATATTTTAAGCATACATGAACAGCTTTTATGTGAATATTGACCATGCCTACAAACTAGAATTGAGCTCACCACAGTACGCAGTGGATCTTATTGGAAATTCGCTAAGAATCATGGTAAAAAAAAATTGGAAGACAAAATGACATAAATATTACGATCTGGTCCATTAACTATATACGTTACGGTTTGAAATTTTCAATCATTAGGCCTATATCCGCATTTATAAAATCTGACGAGAACCCCCTTTAGAATGTTTGCAAATTGTAAATAAAGGAAATTAGGAAGCGGAAGACATGATGCCCACCAATCACGGTGAAATGAGGCATGGAACAAGTGCCATTGTTCCAGGCCGGGACTAATCTATTAAAGACAAACTGCATAAAGCAAAAGACTCCTTTTATGACGAGCACGCCTTTTAATTATCGAAGTAAAAAGCTTTAACAATGGTATTAATCTTAGGTTTGGACGAATGTTCGAACGGACAGACGCGTAGACGGACGACAAAGTGATCGCTTTGTTGAAATTCCGCCAAAGTGGTCTCGACAAAAATCATCCAGAAATGTGTAAAAGTGTGTGTGTGTATGTGTATGTGTGTGCATATGTGTGTTTGTGCGTGTGCACGAAAGAGACAGAGTGAGATTTTGAAATCGTCAGGTTAGAAACTCCATTAACCTAACTGGACGTACTGATAGGCCTAGAAACAAAATGTTTATCCAGACTTCTGCAATTTGATATATCCAGATTATTATTTCTCGAGACAATTGAGAGCTGAAAACATTCTTCCTTTGAGAACCATGGTGACAACATTGCTATAACCAAAATTTAACGTTTCAGACGGGATACAAATAAATCGCCAACACTTCCAAACATGCAATGATTGGTTGAACTTTAGTTTCAATTCATAATTTTTCTCAATGACTTACACAATTTTTCACGATGACTCAAAGCTAATTTATTGCAGTCGATGTAATAGCCTGTGTAGAATACCCTCCACACACTGTTGTTGTAGTGTGGCACTGTGCTGAGCAGCACTGAAATATATTAGCTGATTTTGACCTCATCACAAATTTTATTAATTTTAGCAAGATTTTAGTTAGCAATGTGGAATACTTCTCTCTCTCTCTCTCTCTACTTATACTATATTAACTGTAAAATCAGACAATATTGAAATTTCAGCATTAATTATTATGAGACATAAAATATAACTTAATTTGTCATTTTATTAATTGCATAGCGAACGACGGTTATGCGGCTCCGCTCGCGAAGCGAAATCTTTAAATAGCGCTGATAGTTAAAACAAGGTAAGTAAAAGCTATATTCCTGTCATTTTGACAACACCATTATCTTCCAGTGTTTTTCGCATACTCCATTATAGAAAAGAAGGAAGAAAGACGAGTAGGGGTTCGTAAGGTTCATTATATATTATCTTCTGGGTGACTCAACATATTCACCGTTAAACGTCTCCAACATATTTACTCTTATTTTTAATATTAAGACAGAATTAATTAAACATTTGCAAAGGAGTGGTTATATATATATATATATATATATATATATATATATATATATATATATATATATATATATATATATATACACAAACACCTATTACATATTAATGCATTTTTACTTCGGAAGAAGAACAGCCAATGAATTGATCGTAAGTTTGAAATCGCTTATCATACATGTCCAACGTAGTCGATGAAAACAAAAAATGTGTCAATTTGTCTTTCAAATTATTTGTTAATTTCCAATAAGGTCTGTAAAGGATGCCCAAGTTTGCAAAATCAACGCTTATTACGCAGCTGGAAATAACGTGATTATACCGTTATGACGCCATCGACATAGCATCATTTGTTACCCAAGTGTATCGCAGACTACTCTCTGGTGGTGTAGGTAAACAACGCCATTGCGTGCACAGATCGCTTGAGCAAAGAGTCAACCTCGTTTCGAGTCGTCATTTCAGTAATTTGTAACGTCTGCTGGCAGTAATATTTGAACCTCTGCTGGCAGTAATATTTTAACCTCTGCTGGCAGTAATATTTCGAGAGAAATGAGAGTTACAGCTGGGGAACAGTTTGTGTGCATCGTAGCGCTTTGAACTCTTCAACATAAAATGACGTGGTTAAATAATGAAAACAAAAAGAAAAAAGAAATAGGTATATGTAATATTAGTAACAGTCCTGTGAGAATAAATGATAATGTCAACAAAAACTATACGCGATCTTGGGAACTCATAGCGATATACCACCAACCGTAAATTTGAATAATTGTGTCAAACCGAAAAAATTCATTCACCAATATTTTCTTCGTGTATTTAGTACGAGCAGTTTATCTTCTTCAATAAAACAAAGACAGGAGGGCTTGGAAATTTCGCCTGCCTTTACAGACAAGTTTTAAATATTGAATGATCTCTGAGCCTAATGAAAAGGGATGTAACTCGTATCTCTTCTAAAAGACTAACTTGTTTCTTCAGAGATTGCTTTAATTCACAGGCAAATAAATGAAGATATCGAACATAGCCTGTTACACTGATACAAAAGGCGAATTCCATTTCTGCTGCTTCGATAACACGACTACTTTTCCCACTATTCAGCAAACGAATTGTTTCGTCCCTCTAACCTAACGATATAACCTGCCTCGCTTTCGAATTTGACATATTTACACATTTGAGTTACAGTGTCAACGTGACTGGAGTACTGTGAGTACAAGCGAGATATGAAATGTTTGCATTCCTTTATCTAAACAATGCGTTCCTGATAAAGCGAATATTCAGTCGCACAGACTGAGCGGTCACTGTAGATCCGCGCCAGTTACCACTTAAGGCAGGGAGAAACCATTGTTTGACTAGGAAACACCTGACTGCTGACCGAGGAAGGTAGGTCACCGCTACATACAGGACATTTACATAGGAAATTTGCCAGAGGGAAATTAGAATGGCCGTTGTGAACAGGTCACAAGTACCGTCCCGACATGTCACATACCGTCCCGACGCGAAGTTCGTTTCCGCTCAGTAAATTTGGAAGGATTTTATGGAATGAAACCAAACTTGGTACGGGGTTTGTGTTAAGAAAACCTAGATCAAATTCGATTTATACCATTTTCTGACAAAATTTAAAGCCTTTGTTTAACTAAGAATTTTGTCCTTTCATTCCATCATTATTTCATATCCGCCAAATAAATTTTGACGGATCTGATGTATTCAAACCTTGTTAGTCGCTGTTGTTGTTGTTTCTGAGGCTGTGGTTGTTGTTTTAGTTGTAGTAGTTGTGGTAGAAGTAATCGTCGTGGAAGTTGTAGTCGTGCAGCTTGGGAGTGAAGGTGCTGTGGATTTTTGGACCAGAATTGAATTGCAGTAATTGATATTTCCTGCTATGTCATACACCTCTATCCTGGCCATTTTGTTGCAGCAACTATCACTGTGAAAACCAAATGTATTGAAATTATGTATTCAAGGATATAAACAAATCTTATGTGGGTCATCTTTTGTTGGATGAACGTTTTACATTATCAAACAATGGCAGTTGTATGGAATCGGTGTACTTCTATCATATTCAAAGTATTGAATATAGGTACCTGAACCATAGTAACCTACGGTAAATTAGTGAGACTTTTTTAAATAATTGAGCCACAAAAAGTTAGAGAAGACAAGCAAAACTTGATGCTATGTCAGGCAATTAATACTATCATCTATCATTCCGACCCTCAATTTTCTAATGGAAGGGTTCTAAAATCTAATTCTTATATTAAGTGCCAATAAAATACATATAATGGATGATGTAAAATATATAAAGACCTCGATGACAACAAACCTTAATTCAGCTGTAAGTTTTCCACCTTTGAGAGTGTGTCCAACAGTAAACTTGTCATATTGAAATGTTCCGTTAGATCCAAGATCTACTGCAGATACATTCTCTAAGCCGGCAAGTTCGTCATATATTTCAACAGACATGCTCCATCTTCCCTTGTCGCAGTCACATAGATCCGTAGCATTGATGTTGCATGTTCCTGTAGTTTTTGTTACATTACATACTGGTGGGACTTTGTCCTTGAGAGAGAGAAAAAAAAAGTACAATTTGCTTCTATTTTCCGATTTAAAAAAAAATATAATTGTCAAATACCAAGATATTTAAAGTCGATCCCAGCATGATTTTTAATCAATATACGTGTGGAAACAACATCACATGAAAATAATATGCAGTTATATTGGCTTTTATCCCATCCAGAAAAAAAACCTTTATTATTTATTCAATTTAGTAAACGAATAAAATCAAAAACAACAGTATAATTTATACGTAATACTGTTACTCCTCTTGTAATGTTAAATAAAAAGCATTGTTTGAATCTCATATTTCTTAAGATGTATTTTTGTTCGGGTGAGGAAAGCCAAAATATATAAGTAACATTACTTTTACAAGAATGTCATTGAATTTAGTTTATTCTATCAAATAATCCACACTAACTTCTTGTGCTATTTTATGCATCTGCTGCCAATGAATAAAAAATAATATTACGTTCGTAGTATATATAATCAAGTATTTGATTAAAAATATTACTGTAGAAACAATTAACGTTAAACATGTTAAAAATGTAAAAATGTCTTACGCATCTTTTCAGTGCTGTGAAATCTTGGGCCAGAGTTGAATTGCAGTAATTGATATTTCCTGCTTTATCATACACCTCTATACCGGCCATTTGATTGCAGCAACTATCACTGTAAAAACCAAATACATACATTTATTTATTTATTTACTTATTAATGGATATGAAAAATTTAATGTTGGTAATGCTTTGTTGGATGAACGTCTTACATTATGTTGAAATTGCAGTTTTATGGACTATGTGTACTTCTATCATATTCAAAGTATTTACAATAGGTGTCTGAACAATAGTAATCTATGGTAAATTAGTAAAACTGGTTTTAAGTATAGAGCCACAAAAAGTTAGAGATAGTCTGGCAAAACTTGATATTGTGTCAGACAATTATTAATATCATTGCCACCTTACAATTTAGTTATGGAAGATTTATAAAATCAAATTTGTATATTAAATGCCAATAAAATACATATATTCAATGATGTAAAATATCCAAGGACCTCGATGATAACAAACCTTATTTCAGCTGTAATTTTTCCATCTTTGAGAGTGTGTCCAACAGTAAACCTGTCGTAATGAAATGTTCCATCAGATCCAAGATCAACTGCAGATATATTCTGTAAGCCGGCATAATCGTCATATATTTCAACAGACATGCTCCATATTCCCTTGTCGCAGTCACATAGATTCTTAGCATTGACGTTGCAAGTCCGTGTAGTTTTTGTTATATCACATACTGGAGGGACTTTATCCTGGAGAGAAAAAATACAATTTGCTTCTATTTTCATACTTTTCATAATTGTCAGATACGAATATAGTTCGAATTACTACCGGTATGGTATAAAATCATTATGGTTGGGAAAAACACCACATGAAAATAGTCTGCGGTTATATTTTGGTTTTCATCCCAACCAGAAAAGTACTCTTTATTATTTATTCAGTAAAAAAATAATTTAAAAAGCCCCAACAAGCACAAGCAAATCGAAAGCACTAAATAATTACATGTAATTCTGTTACTCCTACAGTAATTCCCCCCCCCCCGAAAAAAATATTAAAAATAAAAAGTGAAATAAAATTAAAACAAGAATAAAAAAAGCATTTTTTGTTTGAATGTCATATTTTTAAGATGTAATTTTTTCATGTGACGAAGGCCAATATATGTAAGTAACGAAACTCTTAAAATATGCTTGGGAAATGTGTTTTTTTTTGTCAAGTAAGTTACATCAGCTTCTTGTGCTATTTTATTTATTTCCTGCAGACAAATTAAAATATCCGATTCAGTTCGTAGTAGACTTAATAAAGTGAGTTAAAAACGGTATTACTGTAGAAACAACAAATGTTAAACACGTTTAAAACGTAAAAAAGTCTTACACATTTTTCCGGTGCCGGTTCTTTGAAATTGGGATTCAAGATGGCCTCACATTTCCCTCTGTTACCTGCAACGTCTCTGGCATGGACGTAAATCTGTTGGTGGCAGCAATCCGCTCTACAATTATGCAAAAAGAGCAAGAAAGTTGATTTTTCTGATGGATATATGCATTGCATTGTTACCAGGTAACTGAAACAAGCAAACTTATATTAGAAAAAGGTACTGAAAACTTCTCTGCATGATCAGGCAACGGTTAAAAGTAATTTTTAAAAATCCGCTTTTTCCGCAGTAAATAGACTTAATTTTGCATCACAATTACAAGGCTGCCTCTATTCATACACTTACGAGCGGTATTTGAAAAGTTCTGAATATTTTATTCTAACTTGTTTTGTAATTTGAACCTGTGAATAAATTTAAACTTAATACCAATCGATTGACAAAATAACATCCTATAAAATGAATTGCAGCTGCACGTGCATCACGCATGACACCTGCAGATATATGTGTGTGACGCAACATAGGTAAATGACAGTGACGTAAAAATGTTGGATAACAGATTGTACAAACACAACTCTATAGTCTCAGGGCGCTCTTATTGTAGTCTCTAACTGATATCAAGGTTGACTTGGATACGTTTGCGGATGCAATTATCTCACAATTTTGCGGTGGTTTCATCATTTTAAAGATGGTCGCGAATCCATGGAATCGATGTCCGCGTTCTGGAAGATCGTTTGGAAGGCGGGAGGTGGCTGCTGTGAAGGGGGCAATTGATTAAGATGCTCGATACAAAGTGCAAGATATTTCTATTATCGCTGACATTAATCCGTCAGCTGTTTTTAATATATTGAAGAATCATTTGAAGCTAAAAAAGGTTTGTGCAAGACAGGTCTCGCATTTGTTGACGACTGATCATAAAAATACTCGCGTTGAAATCGCCAAACAGCTACTCGCCATAATAAAGAGAGTGCCCTGAAACGTTTGAATGAGATTGTCACAGGTGATCAAAGATGGATATACTTTTCTGAATCCGATTAAAGCAAAAATAATAAAGTTTGAATCGGAGAAAACGAGCAGAGACCACAAATCGCTTGACCTAGTCGGACTTCACAGAGAATTTGATACGATTTATTTTTCAATGCAGTTACGTGTGCCTGACTCTGCTAGTGTCACATGACATTTGTATGCCTCCAAAGTTATGCCAAATGTTGTAGAACACTACCGAACCACACGTCCGCGCAACGGAGCCGAGGAACCCATCTACTCCATGACAACGCAACGGTGCGAGAATCCGCCATCGTGTCTGACTTCCCGAAGTAGCACAGCATCCAAACCTTGCCACATCTTCCTTATCGCACTGATTTATCTCAAAGTGGTTTTGGCTGAATCCCGTTATCAAAGATACGACGAGGGGCAGTCGATTTGAAAGCCGCAATGCGGTTGGAAGTGCAGTTTTCTTGTGTGAGAACACCATATCAAAAAGTGAATACAAAATTGCATTTAATAATTGGATAATCAGACTGAGAAAGTATGTACAGTTGCATGTGGAGTAATTTGGGACGATACACTGAAGTACTGTTCAATGATAAGGATCGTTGTTGTGCAGCGCACTAATATTCAGAACTTTTTAAATATCCCTTGTATACTAGGCCAGATCTATATATTTATATTCACGTAGTTATAGCCAATACTTGCAAATCTAAATGTATTTAAATCAAACGATGGCAGCTACAACTCAAAACGAAGAACTTGTATTGACAGTAAATTTTTTATGTGAATATCATTAGACAGAAACGCTTGGCGTTGAGTATAAATCCGGATTTGTGCGAGTGATTTCACTATCATGGATTCCATTCTATTATTAAAGGAGACGAATGTAAAGATACGTAATACTAATTATATGGATTACGAAGATCAAAAAAATAATCAGGTATATCTAAACATTTGAGCCAATGTAGTTAACAAGCCACACAGATAAAGGGTAACAAATGTAGCACGTGGTTCTTCAGGTAGAAAAGGATGACGATTATGACAGAATGTAACAAAAGTAGAAAATGCTAGATCATTATTTTTGTCAGTGTTCGCTGTTGAAAGACGTATCATGTAAATATCAATTAATGATAGTCTGTTAACTATTCAAGGTAAAGAAATCATTATCTAGTTTTACAAAGTTGATAGATCTTCCCTTAAAATAACCTGAAATTCACTTTCGGGAAAATTGAGAATCGTATCATGACCGTATTACAATTACACTCCAGTATGCTCGATTTTCTAAACAATGTTGCGAGAATTAGGAGATCATGGCATGCATGTCGACCTCACGCCCATAGCATTTGTTGTAAATATCGCGATCTTGACTCCATTAAAAAGTGGATACACAAACGTGTAGCATAATGAGATTTCCCATGTATAAACATAACCCATGGAGAGGGTTATAAAACTATCGGCAAATTGAAACACTGTAATTAAAATCTTAGCAGAACCTTTTACGCTGCTGATGCCATCTTCCTCGAAAAGTGGGTGCCACGTATATCTTTTCCACCAACGCCAGCAAGACAAATAATCTTCGACATATACTCACAGAGGTGAAATTATTAATTGATAATAGATAAGATACTTACTCCACCTGTACCATATCATGATTACGATGTATAGTTGCATTAACTCCAGCATTTGATGTGTATATGTTGTAAATATTGTGCGGCTCTACTTTCTGGAACCCAGTCTTAAATAACCAAGTTCCTCCTTTGCACTTGCAGGGATCGTGAATCGTTAAAATTGGATCGCAGACCCGGTAAATTTGAAAAAGGTTACAGCGAATCTTTCCTGGCTACGAAAAGATAGAGCAAAGAAAGAATAATTGAAATATAGCTTTCTGAAGTATTTAGATATGGCATTCATTTTATATTTTGATTAATGTTTGTATACCAAATATTGTATGGAAATAAACAAGTCCTATGAACTATCGACTGACTAGTTTAAAAATGCCTAAGATGAAGACTTATAGTTCAAACGGATTTGAATACCATTATATCGGTAGGATTGATAGTTGTTCACAAATAAAAGCATGGGGACAAATAATCTTTTGATTATCAGTTTCTAATGACTATATACGGTCTTGTTTGATAAATTGTTTCCAAGAACCTTGAGTAACGGATTTGAATACCATTATATCGGTAGGATTGATAGTTGTTCACAAATAAAAGCATGGGGACAAATAATCTTTTGATTATCAGTTTCTAATGACTATATACGGTCTTGTTTGATAAATTGTTTCCAAGAACCGTGAGTAGTTCTGTTTCTTATGGCTCCATGGATTCTTGTAGTTTCAAAGATGGCCTTTAAAAAAATAAATAGAGCATGCACTATCCCTGTTTGTGTAGACCATCGCCACGATATATTTCCCTTTGTGATGCTTATCACCATGCGTATATCGTAATCGGAGGTTAAATCATAATATTGTTACTACATATCGATACAATTTATATCAAAATGATCTGTAATACTTTACCGCTGCTGTCTCAGGACAGGTTTTAGGATCAGGGGGAACGAAGTTGAGGTTTAGATTATTCTTGCACTGTACTGTGTTTCCGGCTTTGTCAACGACAGTGATTGTGGCTTTTTGATGGCAACAATCGTCACTGCATAGAATAACAATTGTACAACTAAGTAGAAAAAATACATGTATTTCGTCATACATTGCAAACACAAACAAAAAGTATTCGTTCTAGGCAAGAGAATCAGTACTAACACGTATTTCATTTATATCTAAAATTATAGGACAACAATGTAAAATGTGACTATCTTGAATGCCTTGATCATTATTGCCGATATCTAAGTCATCTTAATGCGAAAAATCAGGAAACAATTTTTTTCAATCGAATAGATTTGGTTGGTTGGTGAATTTAATTCAATCAACAGCTATTAAAAAATCACTTCTATATTCTTTTTTGAATATTAGGTTCCACCAGTCCATGATTTTTAATGAAGGAAGTGCTTGATAGACGCTTTGTATATTCTTGCTGAGACAATAATGAGTCTTTAAGGCATTAAAAATATATAGACACATATATAATACCTTACATTAGCTGTAATCTTGCCATCTTGGATGGTATGACCAGGCTTGTACGGGTCATGTCGAAAGTAAGAATTCGATCCCGTTCCTGTAGTAACGATATCCTGCAGTCCAAAGCCTTCATCTCCGATCTCGACCCACATGCTCCAAACTTTCTCGTTGCATTTACACAGCTCATTTCCGGTATCACATGTTCCAGTTATTTTAGTTACATTACAGGTGGGGGTTGTATTATCAACTGGCTGGAGTAGGTAATATGACATACATCTAATACACTCTGACAATAATCGAAGTGTTTTGCCAAAAATTAGAGTACGACAGTCTTTTACATACCAGGGTCTACTTCTGAAACGCGACTTTTTGTGTACCAAATGTTTGATATTTTACTCTTTTTAATCTATGACAGCAATAACGGTCTTAATTACATTATAATACAAATTAGTTGGAATGAAAACAAATATTATGCAAAAAGTTAAGATTTTAAAATTTGATGTTATTCCCTATTTATTTGTACAATAATAATTATTTCTGTTTCATATGGTTTAACTGGATATCTTCTTGTTACCTTAGGATCAAAGTTGACAAATGAATACTCCGTCTTTACCTGTTTATCGTGCTCGATGACAGTGAATCTTCTTATCTCATACTGTGAGTTCGGAAATTTTCCGGGCCCAAGGTAAGGCTTTGCTGTAACGGTCACTGTGCTAGAAAAATAATTAAAGAGACAGTCTCAATTAAACATTCTAAAATAAATTCTCTGAAGATACAACAAGGACATTTGGATAATTGGAGCATTTTAAATGGATTTCGCCATTAAGTTCGATATTATCGGAAGGATAAAGTCCATACTACCAACTGAAGAGAGAGAGAGAGAGAGAGAGAGAGAGAGAGAGAGAGAGAGAGAGAGAGGGAGGGAGAGAGAGAGAGAGAGAGGGAGAGAGTTTATTTCATGTTCTTATAGTGTGAGGAACCCTTTTTGTTGCTACGAGTTTTAGTTGACTGATGCAACTACTATTATAAACAATTTCTTTACAGTTATAAACCGTATTAAATGGGACTAAGGCTGTCCACGGGATATTGTCGGTCTAACCTCCATGAACAGTTGGCCTAAATCAAATGAGACATATGAGTTATCTCGAGAAAATTAATTTTATCTCAATTTTGGCTGGTTATTGTATGAGTAGTTAACCTATTTGTACGTCAGGTGGCATTGATATACCTTGCATCAAAATGTTTTTTTTTTTAATTTGAAAGTTTTACGTGTTAGAAAATGCCTGATAAATACTCACTTTTTCGTCGATTTCTACTCACATACAAGAAATTGTATAGTGATACTTCACCAACATATTGCCTATAACAACAACCATCAAATTTGGAAAAAGCAATTTCATACATTTTGAAATAAGGAACAAATTCAGCGAGAAAGAATCGTTAGACTATCCGATCTGCGAAATCTCAAAGACAGTCGCCTAAATAAACAATGTGTTCACTGAACAGATTGACTAATATATCAATGAGACCTTTTGTAACTTTTTTCCATTTTCTTAATTGTAGGACTGAAAGGAGACGAATGAAATGTTTCGATGCTATTACTGCACCACAAAAAAAAAAAAAAAAATGAAAATTAAAAAAAATAGAGTTTTTAAACGAGTATTCATCATTAGGAAGAACAAAATTCAGAATTCCTTGTAAAGTTTTACTGGCAAATTAAAATATATAATCAGTGACTTCATATTCAAACCATTGAAATTACTGAAAATAAAAGTATAATTGAATATAAAATGCCTAAATTTTCGTCCTGTGGTAAAAAGTCCTAGTAAATATGGACTGGTGATAGGGATTGTAGTTTAGTTTCTTAGACTTAATATATAATGAGAGCTCGCTTCCTTACTCCTCCTCCTTTCGCTCGCAGGCGCGCGCTTTCTGAATGGGCTGTTTAGTATATATGGTGTCATCCAGAGAAAAAAATGCCTGGTACTGTGGAAAGGAGAACTGTCAGTCATATATGGATGATATTGTATTGTTCAGGGTCAAAATGGCGATTGCATTGATTATATGGGGAGGGGACAGACTATTATGTAATCTAAGGTTATATGCAACATATATTTCTCTCATTTAACTTTTCCAAGATAATTCACGTGCTATTCTAATGTAGGTCTTCTGATTGTGAGATCAAAATAAAATACAAGTGAACAATTTTTCTACAAATGTTAGAAATTGATAAAAATAACAAAGAAAAAATTGGAGAGAATCGAGGTTCATACAAACATTATCAAAAATTATATTTAGACAGTCCGTACAATTCATGTAGATCGACGGTACAACCGGTTGAAAGAACATTTAGGCAGACCGGTCAGAGTAACTATTGAGAAAAAAGTGAGTATTAATTACGTTTTTTCAGACAGGTGTAAATTTTAACTTCAATAAGTGTGTTTCTATGGAAGGCATATTAATGTCACTTGATGTAATAATGGATTAACTACGCACAAATAAACTCGATAAAACTTCGACTTGAAAATTTGTTAAATATTGAAATCAAGTTATTTTTCTAGGGAAGGGTACATTAAGCTTAGTTTAGACCGACCGCTCACTGAGGTGGCCAACCATGTGAGCGGACAGCTTCAATCACAGTTGCATGCAAACTCGTTGTAGCTTTTATAGCCCAACGTAGAAGGTGAGATACTTATTTACCAAAACCCATTTTGTTATTTTACAGATTGTTAAGATAATACTTTCTTTTAATTGAAAACCCCAAACTCGCAAATGAGCACAATGCTAGAGTGTAACTCCACCTTCGACATTCTGTCCGGACTTTGTATTCAAAACGCTTTTTGCGTTTTATAGTAATTAGGTAAAAGTAAAACAAATCTTAATGAGTATTTATAATTGCATCTGAAGGTTTGTTCTATAGGCACAATACAAATCATTCTTGGAATTAATTTTAGTATCCTATGTATATTTTGCAGGTTCAAAGGAGTATGCTTGGAAATAATACATTTTCAGTATATATATATATATATATATATATATATATATATATATATATATATATGTGTGTGTGCGTGTGTGTGTGTGTTTGTGTGTAAGTGCGTTCTTGGACAGTTTTCTAAGGCGCACCTTCTAATGTTACAACCGTTTTCTAGAGTGGATTGACGTTAAGGTCACAAAAATGGCCACTAAGAAATGTAAATTTTTACTCTCAAGTTAAGGAAGCGAAACTTGAATAGGGCAGAATTGCACGTTTCTAAAATAGCATTTATTATGGTATATATTCTTCATAGTAAATATCATAATAATTATTCGCAATGAAAATTAAATTTTGCACTCTTCTCTTTAAATAGAATGGATTCAAATAGCAGCAACTGATTTCGGATGCCGTTGACATTTCGAACGGTAAACAAAGAAACTTACTCGACGTGTCCAATCTCCGATCCAACTCGCATTAAGAACTGACGTGTGACGTTCTCTCCACTTTGCAGAGTATAGGAATGTGCCGTAGGAGTCGGTGTTAAGCCGTCTTGGTCAGATATCATTACGTTAATATCAGCTTGTTCTGAACCGATGTTGTACACAATATACGTTACGCTGTATGTCTCATTGACGTATACGTTGCCTGAAATGGTAAAGTAGATGCCATGATATATACAGAGTTAATTCTTTATGAGTCTTCCAATAATGTTGTTGCGTGTTTTTTCTGCTGATTCAAGATGTTTTCTTTTTATGTCAACATGTGTATGTACAATTGACGATTTCTTTCTTTCTAAATATATAAAAAAAATATCCTATAAATTAAAAACCCATTTAGATGGAACAATGTTTAAAGATACAAATATGCTGGTGTGGCTATTCAATTGGTAATCGAGTTAAGTATCGAGAAATAGGATCTAGCATGTGCAGAAAAATATCAACATTAACATAAGTGAGCACAATACTTCTCAGTTAAATTTGTTCACAAACCTAAATATGATTTGACTACAGTTACGTTAATATCACCCATAGTGTTAACTCAATTTTTATAATCCTTTTTGTATGTTGTAATCAAAAGCTTAATTCAGAACATACCCGTTTCCTCTGATACTCCAATTAGCGTTGGCATGATATGGATTGATTTCATCCAGTTTATTTAATTCTCATATAAATCCAAACAATCATCCGAAATGCGATGTTTTCGAACTATATGCTCATACGTTGAACAAGTAAAGGCATGAATAATATGTACAGCCTTATGGAAAGTGAACAATTTCTGTTTACGACATACCTGACTTAGTCGGTACTTGAAGCTTCAGTGCGAGAGGTGAAATTAGTTTCGGATCAAGACGTCTAAATGTGTGGCCGGTTTTATCCAATCCCTCTATGGCTATCAGGAAGTCCTGTAAAGGCAATACATATTTTATCTAATTCAATGGGAATTGTTTTGGCAAAGAGTTAATCTTTAGCACGAAATTATGATGATGGTTGAGGACAATAGTTGTGGCAGACCAAAATATATTACTTTCGATCCATTAAAAAATATTAAAAAAAATTAGAAGAAAGATCTATAATTACTACCACTGCTATTACTGTAATTAATAATAATAATAATAATAATAATAATAATAATAATGATAATAATAATAAAACTTCTACTGCTTCATATCTTGCATTTTAAAGTTACTGTGAACCCCTCCCTCAATAAAAAATAAATAGTTATTACGTCTTTCAAGGTCTCATTTTAGAAACTTGTATGAGTATATTTGTTTCGACCCCTGATTCATGAGTTACATCTTATATATCCGATAGGACAATGTTAACCTTTGGCAAGTAAGTAATATTAATTTCAGACCTGAATGGGTATCGTGATGTTAGTGTTGAATAACGATGCACCCCTACGTCCACCAACATTGGTCAAATGTAGCGTCTGAAGTGTTGTGCCGTTCTTCAGCAATAATAATGCACTATCCACACTGTTGACAGCATCATATCGTGGTACCGTTACCGCCAGTTTATAGGCGCTTCCTGAGAAAGTAAATTTGCATGTATATTCCATCAAATGAATCCTCCACGAGACTATTCCAACACCAGCACGATTTTACTACAATTCTCAAAGTTATTCCTTAATTTGAGATTTTAAAATATAATGCTTATGCTGCTGTTAAAAGTAATGCAACTTTTCTGAGAGATGATGATAGTACATTAGTACATAGTATACAAATAAGCACCTGATCTCTGGAATATCGCTGTATATATTCCTCTTTTCCCTAGAAAGGGACGGTGGTCGACTTTATCAATATTCCACCACAAAGTTACGATCTAGATCCCGTTTTCCGCATAAAGGTAAACATCCAGCCCCTTTGGCCTGGTCATTGCTATCGGCCTATTTCGTGAAGGTATCTATATCATTAATATACGGCATTCGATAAGAGTAACATACATTATAAAGACCCTGAAAATTAAAGATTCCAACTGCAATTAAAGATCAGGCTTTTAGAACGTAAGAAAAATAAAATTCATGATTGGGGTTAATTTTTGTGCTAAAATACTTTTTGGAAGTATTGGGCCAGATATTCAATTTAATACATTGTCAAGACTGAGACCGAAAATGAACCCCAAAACTACTTTTTTCTAACTCATTTGTTTTAGTTCTATATCAAATATACACCAATAGCAGCAAATGCACACGTCAGTTCTTAGAGGAGATGCATATGGTTAGAATACAAAGAGCATCCTACACAATCCATATCAGTCTGAAGCTAATCTACCGATTTAATAACAGATTAATCCTCATATAGGCATATAATTAAGTTGCACAATATTAGACCAAAAATACACTTACATCACAACAGTTTTGTTTTCTTACTAATATTATAAAGATGTTACATTATGAGTAAAACCAGCTGTCACAGCTGTCACAGGGGAGACGTTTCTATTCGTAACTGCCCCAGTTAGCTCAGCTGTCAGAGAAGAAACGTTTGTATAAGTGACTGCCCCAAATGGCACAAATGTGCGGACGAAATGTACTAAACATTTGTAGATCAAATATCTCCAAATCTGCTGAAGCTACTTGCATGACATTTTCAGCACTGGTTATGTTCTTATAAAATATTCCTATACATTGCCATGCTTTCCTATTGATGGTGTTATTAATTGTATTGATTTTTGTAGAATTCAATCTCTTGTGGCATGATCTTTCTCGTATCTTAATTGGTTTAAACGTTTCTCTCATATGCGTGCACATGGTACAAAGATTAAGCCGAAGGAAGTACGAAAGGGAACAAAACTTGAAGAGACTGCAACAATGCAAGAAACAAAGCCAGAAATGAATCTCACATTGGAGTATATGTCTACAGCGCTATTATAGCATAGATTTACAAGCTCAGACGAGTTTATGTCAACATGGAAAGGGGACAAATGTTACTTGGTAGCCAACCGGAGGGTTTAATATGTGAAACAGGCTTATCTATTATTTTTAATCGCGGCGTATAATTCTTTTAATAAATGTTATTTGATAACAAAGAAATAATGAAGTGTGAGATCTATATAATTTTCATATCGCACCTGCTAGAGGTCTGCCGGTGACTTCGAATTCTCCAAATCCAGACGGATCAGGCTCTATAAACTTGCGTGTAAAGTCTACCATACTGATTGCGGTCACGTCCACTTCCCAATCATTGTGGTCGAACTTAGTAATTGTCCAATTGCCTGCGGCAGGATTCTTAAAGTAAATAAACTAAAATAATGCAATTAAAATGACAAAGACAATGATGACGATGATAATAGCTTTCTTAAGTAATTTAGGTCTCCGACCTATAATACACATTACAAGCGACGCAACACAGTTGTATATGTATGTATGTATGTATGTATGTATGTATGTATGTATGTATGTATATATATATATATATATATATACTCGTTCACTTTTACATCTGATGTATTATTTATCCTCATAATTGCATAATTGCAGCGACAATATAGCTTTGGATATAGAATTAATTTCTCGGTTAATTGCTTCAGCCGCTTTACTCTCTTTTCTGAGGCGTATACTACACCAGATTAATGATATATCTCTTATTCTCGTTTAGTATTTTGCAAAATCCCGTGTAAAAGGGGATTCCTTTTATGTGGGCAAATATATATGATGTATTTCCTTGTGAAATGTACAAATCATGACAAAAGAGAATTCATCCTGTATCTCAGGTTTATCAACAAATATGCATATTATATTATTCATAAGAGATGTTGATATGTCTACAAGTTTCTACGAACATAGGTTGTACAGAGCAAGTTAGTCTGGACAGAGAAATTCAAAATTTTAATGGAATATAAAAATGGATATAATGGAACTGTTCTTTAAATTAAATATATCTATAATAGCGCGCTCGAGCAGACTCTGATATGTTTATACACCACTCTTGTTTAGAACAATTAACAAGACGCTGTTTAAATATTTATATAAATAGTTTAATATGAGCTACCCCAGTATTGTACCATACATATGCACATCCATATCCAGACCATAATTATCCAACTATAGTTGACTATACTATCCGACTGGCTTCATCAAAATTTCTTAACATTGTGTAACATTGATAAGGATTATTGCGATTAAGTATATGTATAACATAATATTCATTCAGTAATCATGCTGAAGGTGTAAAATGTGCATGTCCAGAAGACGTATAACTTTTACGTAGAAGTTTTATATCCATCAAGTACTACTCCATAAGGATTATTTACATAATTAATTTGTTATCCAAAGTAATTAGTATGAAGATATAAAAAAAGAAACAACGCAAAGAGCCGCATATATTTGTCTCACTTAATATGTCATAAAAATTGCTCCAAAAGTATTTCTGACTTTTGTTGATGCAATTATAAATTGATGAATCGGTTCATTAACGTCAGTTATAGACAGCGAAGCGAGTAGCCAATTGTCCGTTAGTGGCAAGAGGGATAGTAAGAGAACGTGCTCTACTCTTGGTTTGTTCAAGTCTCTAGTTAGTGATGGTAGGGCTATGTACAGTTGCATGTGGCTCGCTGACCATTTTCGCAGTTTGATTACGGGCGCGTGACGATCAGAGCAATGGGAATCATCCTACCTTTTGTAATCCATGTTATCCCGTCTGTCCAACAGGAAAAGCCCCTCCCCTCCCTTTTAAGACTCTGGTATCCATTCTGACTGAATATCTTTCAATAATCTTCATTAGGAGAGATACAGAATCGTGTTAAATATAGCAAACTTCGATCTGTGGGGCACTGTGGCGCTCTAGCCCAAGGTGTCTGTTCCGACCGAGAATAACTAAACCTGAAACACTGTCTTGTTTACGTGTGAAAAAGTTTATAATTGGAACACAGATGGCGACCTCCTGTCCGCCAGTTTGCTTTAGTACATATACCATGGTTTAATATGGTGACCCCTTGTGTCCCCCATGTCCCCCATCTTGTTTCTGTTGAACCGAGTATGAACCTCGGTTACACTTTGACCCTTGGGGCGACCTGTTTTTGGATGTTCTTCCTAACGCCTTAGAACAAGAAACATGGCGGAATAAGTTTGGTATGTTCCGCCATATTTATTTTCATTGGCTTGTGCTTCTGAGGTGGTGTGAGTTATTAATCCAAGAATAATTCTCTATCCGTTCAGGGGAGAACTTTTGCGAGAACATTGTTCTCGTATGAAGTACCTTCTATCCCATATACGCTATTCGTTTGAAACAAAGTTATAAGACTACAAACAAGGTCGTAAAGACAGCCGACTAATGAACAAAGTCAAACTTTTCCATGTCAGAGTACCATTAAAACACAGCCATTTTTTGGAGGTTTGTATCAGTATGACCTCAGCGACAGCTGGAAGCCAATGAAATTAAGTGCTATTTCTTCAAGGTACATGCCTAAAACCAAGAATCATTAGGAATAGTCATATGTTGTATACGTAATAATATGAATATTGCCATTTTAATACATCTTTAACTTTAGCCACAGCAGAAACTTTCTTTACATTAAGTTTCAAGAATATAAGGAAACGTACCACAAATATAATGAGAATCAGTCTTGTTCCGAGATTGGCTTGCGTAATATTTGAGCCGGTTCTAGGCATTAATGGCACACCTGTAAATAAGTATGGGATACTAATTACATCAATATACTGTTAACATGTAAGCATGCATGCTATCTACTTATTGTAAAAAGAATCATAGTTTTTACTAATTCAGTGAGACATGTAACTGAGAGAAATGTTATTATATCAAATTGTAAACAAATGCATACTATGTTCTTCCAATGTGAACTAGATTACAAGACAAAGCTAAAGTCACATAACTCACGAAAATTGAATGATGCTAAAACCCCCATCTGTCTAAATTCCCTATCTATCTAACTGATCGACAGGTTTTAATCAATATCTAGGAAGGAAAGTAGACCAAGAGAAAAATTAACTTAAGATAAAACCATATACCGTAAGTATATAGAACTTTTAGTTTATGTGGAAATCAGTATTGGGTCACCAACAAATATGTGAATATTGATGTGAAGTATTATTACTCTTTTTTGTAATCGGCACATTTCCTTCGGACATGAAGAGCCAAAGGAGTAAAAGAAACAAACCCCCCCCCCTCCCAAACCAAACACTTTTTTTTCTGACTTGTTTTGATGTCATCCTGGGTATATTCTTGGCTATTTTCCGCCCAGCTTCGTTAAACTGGGTTTCCATAATCCCTCTATTTCTATACGTACGAACAGAGAGAAAAAGGAAGAATTTACAGCCGTAATGGATGAAAATAACTTTGTCAAACTTAGATCCGCCGTTTCCTACCGGTTTTGAAGGGACTGATTATGTTCAGCCTAACGAGACAGAATAAACCTCTCTATTCTTCTTCTTCTCTCTGTAATAGTGTGTGTGTGTGTATGTGTCTGTGTGTCTTCATGCTATTGTGAAACCTTACCTGAAGGATTTGTTATAATAGGGACAGCTAGACTTGCATTGGTTATATTAGGCGTCTGTATTTGCACCGTGAGGTTAGTTACGGTGTCGTCAACTGGGATCCAAAAGGGATTTGGTAATCCTTGTTTCAGGAAGGGAAATTTGAGGATGTGAACTATGTTTGTATTCAGTTGAGACTAGGGATAAAATAAGAAAACGCAAAGTAAGAATCGACACCAAAGTTCTGGATTCTGGTAAAAATATTTACAAAAAGAGAATACAAGATATAAAGTAAGTAAGTTATTAATTATAAAATAGAGAAAGATATAAAGAGAACTGAAAAGAAAGAAAAACAGACAGATATACTGACAAGGAGTGAGAGGTAGACTTTTAGAAGAGGTAAATAAAACGTGTCAGTTTAAAAAGAAATAAATGAAAAATTGATTATAGTAATACAATGTAATCTAAATACATGTTCATGGAAACTGATGAGTATTATTTCGATTCCTCTGTATGATAATTCTCTTTTCCCCACAACCTTACTTTAAAAATTAAATTGAATTTTACTTTAAAACTTTCTAAGAAAAGTGTAATGTGCCTTTAAAAGGTCGGTACACTGTTCTTCAGTGCCATATTATTTAGGTCCAAAGCTCAGTGGGTGGAAGAAACTATTTCCTTGCAACTCCACTGGCGTCATTGATGGGTATGGTGCTAAACAGTGTGTCATCTGATTAATGAGGTCGTAAAGTTACAGTCTATTGTGCAGGAAAAGATCGCAACAGTAATTTTCGTGGACAAACTAGGTGCTTTTCGCCGCAACGGAGGTCATTCTGAAACCACTGAGTGTGCAACAACACGCCTGCCCATAATCCTCACAATGATGGGAGCGTGCCAGTACATAGTAGAGGCAGAAACATAGTAAATACACTACAATTTCCTTAACTAGTAGTAGTAAATATGTTAAATAATGATCTAATTTTCATTGTAATAGTTTTGTTCGACCATGAGTGATAGTTAGAATCTTAATTTGGGGTTGACTGAAAAAGTGGTATGCTTCGACGTCCTTGTATGCATTTAAATCGGATTTTGTTTTCTATAAAAAATAAACTGTTGTAAGTATATTTTATTGATTGTTATGCCAACTTAGTATCGGCGTTGCCCTCACATAAATGTGACTCAAATAAACACAAACGTTTCGGTATATGTGCAGTGTATTCTTAAACGAGAGAGAGAGAGAGAGAGTATATAAAATACACAATGAAATGTATTTAGATATTTTTGTTGCTTTTGGATCTGTTAAAGGCGGAGGTTTTTCAATGAAACCATTTGGTGTACATTTAAAATGTGTGAACCAATTTAAACAATTTACAGATAAAATGTTATGTTTCTGTATAATTTAGATTTAATTTAAAAACAAGTAGTGTATGTCGTTCAATATTAAAAGTACGACATTCAAAGAATAGTGATACAAAGTATCAATGCCTTCAGAATGACACTCTGCGGTAATAGTGTCATGTAGTTTGAATGCCTTCACAATGACATTCTGTGGTAATAGTGATACGAAGTTTCAATGCCTCCACAATGACATTCTGGGTTAATAGTGATATGAAGTTTCCATGCCTCCACAACAACATTTTCTGGGTTGCTAGTTATATGAAGTTTCCATGCATCCACAGTGACATTCTGTGTTAATAGTGATATGTAGTTTCAATGTCTCCACAATGAAATTCAGAGGTAATAGTTGTATGATGTTTCAATGATAATCTGGAGTAATAGGGTTCTGATGTTACAGTAATTGACACTCTTGGGTGGTAGTGATATGAATCCTCTATGCCACCACAATCACACTCTGTGGTACTAGTGGTATGAAGTATCAATGTCTCCACAATGACATTCTGGGGTAATAGTGATGCCCCTACAGTGATAATCTTGGGTAATAGCGATAGGAATTTTCAATGGCACCATAGTGACATTCTTAAGTAACAGTGATATAGAGTTTTAATGCCTCCATAATGACAGTCTGAGTAATAGTTGTACGAAGTTTTAATATCTGCCCAATGAATTGTTGGGGTGATAGTGATGTGAAGTGATATAGAGTTTTAATGCCTCCACAATGACATTATGTGGTTAGTGAGACATAGTTTGCCAAAAGGTCATAGTTTAAGGTACTACACCTGTTTATACACCTGGTACGAATTAAGGAATAGTTCTGTTCACCATAGAGATAATACTTTGGAGCTAGGTTAGGCTTAAAGGTGATACTTTGTTTGTTTCTGAATTACCAGTTTGTCTTATGTCATTAGGCAAATTATTTAAGATGATCCCGCTGATGGAAAGAATGATTTTTGTATGCTTATAATGTAGATATGAAGGGTGAATTTTCAATACTATTTCTTAAGCCATGCTGTAAATTTTGATCAGCTTTTAGTGGCAGTAATTCTGTCAAGAATTCCAGTACGAGACTATCCACTACTTTACAAAAAGAAAAAAAAAAAAAAAAAGAAAAGAAAAGAAAAAAAAACATACATTGTCCCGGATATCAAGAAATAGATAAGTAGGTTTTCAGTGTACACGATTAAGTAAATAACTTGTCAATTCAATAACAACCTGAATACATAACAAAATATCGTAACAAAAATGTATTTCTCTAAACAATCATAACATTTATGAAGATAAAAATTAATGTGGGAGAGAATAATGCAAGTTATTAAAAATGATCAAAGCTCTCTAATAATTTCGTTTTTTTCCCTTTATTTTACTTAAAAATATTCAATTGAATCGACGCATTATATAACAAAACTGTACAAAGTTTCTCAGGGTGACTTTAGAGCATACCTGAAGAATGAATTCAAATGCGATTTCCATACACGTGCAGATAAAGTTAGCTTTCGTTGATCTTAATACGAGTATTTGTACTTTAAAAATCCGACATCTTGTCATTTTTAAGGAATATAATCATTACAACTACTGACAGTTACATTTAAACCATTATCATAGAGAACCGCACGTCGTGCGAGGATCTTTTGGTCACCTTTCCTTGGAAGAGAGTGAGGCTTCAATCATTCGAACCCCCTTGGCGGTTCAAATATAACCGAAATTGTGAATAACTGCGAAAGTTTATTTAGAAAATGAAATACGCACATTTGAAATAAACTAATCAATCGGATAATCAGGTTTCGAATACTCAAGTGTACACAATACATTTCATAGAGTTAAAAATAAATATATATATGTATACACTAATCAAATCCGTGGCTTGTCCTACATCATTATGAGACGTGGTGATTACAGTTCCACCCGTACTTTGCGCCAGAAGATCGTAGAAACTGAAACTGGAGCCAACGGCACGCCTTTTTCGAAACGCTGAAAGCAGACAATGATGAAGTGTTAATTTTAATGCAATGGGGATTCTGAAAACCAAAGTCTTTGACTACCACCATCTCTAAATTCCTAACAACCTATATTACTCTGAAGAAAAGCAGATCATGGCTAAACTGTTTAAGAATTGAACTTCATACTTTCCATTATTCATGAAGGCAAACAGTTTGAAAATCGATTACCCACTGCATGAGCTACCGTAGCGAAACGAGGACCGTTCATGCAGGGCGTGTAATCGATTTTCAAGCTTCATGACTTGAAGAATCCTCTAAAATATAAAGTTTGATTCCTATAATTACAAATATTCAAAGAAATAACAACAAACCTCAGGAAATAAATAAAAAAACTATATTGTAGCCATTGTTTACAAATATTGTCAAAACCCATAAAAAGGACGCAAGACTATATATGTAGTTCCTTTATGATGTTACGAACTAATAACTTATACTTTTATGCGTCAAATGATTATATTTTAACCAATTCTAACGCTTGTTACAAAGGCTTGATTAAAATGTTTTATTATATAACTTCTGAAATGCGAAGTCAGACTGAAAATGTCACACAATTTCAAGGATATGTTTTTGTTTCCAAACCATTTCAAGGTAGATCATACAGAATGCAAACAGAATTTATTTCGATATTTAAATTCTAAAATAATAACATTTGAAGAAAGAGAATGACGTTTGCAAGAATGGATCCGAGAAATAACAACAAATAAAACTGCAAGATTATGAAAAACTGGATGACGTTAAAATTCCAACAAGCAAGTTTAATGATACAGAGGAAACGTACTTGAATGCATTTGATAGCATAGCTGAAACACTATGCAGATTGAGTACTGCCAGAAAAGTAATCAATATTACGTGTTATTTATTATCATATCTAACCAATGATTAGCAACATGACACAGGATGAAAACCAAGGCGACTTGTATAAAAGCTTCGGTAACTCTTTATGAACTATTAGATATTCAAAAATTTTTGCAGCATATAATTTCAGTTCTGTAAATAGAATAAAACTTTTATATAGACATATGATGCAAATTAAAATGTAAATATGTTTCAACTGAAACGAATCTGAACTTAAAACAAAGCTCGTACTGTAGGCTCTCGATAACCAAATCCTTCGTTCGTGACACGCTCACAAACACATACATATATAGTTCAATTACTGGATGTTCTGATACTTGCGAAAGTGTGTCAATAGGTCATCACATTTAGTCGACGGAGAAGTGTGGACATAATGTTGAATTGGATAAATTTATACTGGATACTGGTGTTGGAATTATCCAGATTGTACTGTATCAGCCAAATTACATAAAACTTACCTGGGGTACCTCTGGTGCATTTTTCGATATGAAATGTGTTGTATACAAGACTTTTTGACGTTGTAAAAGCGAGAAGGGATTGAAACAGATCTACTGGATGAGGGTCCTCTGGCTTAGGGTTGTTGTCAGATATCACATAGATAGTTGAATTGGCTTCTACATCGTATGAAACTGAAATAGAAACAAAACAGAGGTAAACGTATTTATGTGCAGAATTTATGTATGTATGTATGTAGATAGGTAGGAAGGTGGGTGGGTTGGTGGTTTGGAGGCAAGGACGATTATGTAGATAGGTGGGTTTGTAGAAAGGTAGGTATTTCTGCATGTCTGTAGATTAATCATATTTATATTCATATTATATAGCAATAAAATTTATCCTAGTAACATATATGTAAGACCATCTTTCTTTGCACATACCAGCTCCAACGATCGAACACGTTGCCGCAGATATGTAAGGGGTTCTTCTATTTAACAATACATACTCGTTTGAGATCATATGCTCCCCCATAATATTAATATTCCCGTTATTGTATACCATGGTCAAGAAGCTGAGAAGCTGAAGTGTAAGATGGAAAATAAACAGACGTAGGATCGTCTCAAGCTGAGATCCAAAAGTGGTACAGCTGCAGAAGCTACCTCCTTGATATCTTTCAAGACCGATTTTTCTAATATGTCATTCTAAATCAGGCTTTCTTTCTCCAGTTGCTAAGTAGTCTATCAGAAGGGTTGGAGTTGTGCCAGCGGGTAATTTTAAAATCCCTGGCACGATACGAAATGGTTTTGCTTCAAAACTTCATCTTGTACTGTCTCGTTTTGTCTGTTTTTGTTTCCAATTTCATTTCTTTACATTTCTGTCTCATACTGCTTCCATCTGTTTACCATTAACCTATCATATCTTTCTATTTATGTTGTATATGCCCACTGCGGAGAAAATTGCCGTTGTATAAATTTCAATATTTAATAGTTCAAGATATCAACGTAGACGCATACCTCTATGTGTGATAATTAGCTATCAATATTCTACCATCACATCGTGGGCGTACTGTACATCTACAATTGATCCTCTCTGTTGCTACACAGATTTCAAAAAATATGTTGTTTAACTCATGTAGTTATTCTTCGTACTTACCTGACAATAGGTTATTGATCGCTTTGTTGGATATATTGCAATCGCATAGTTCCGCATCATGTATCATATCGTAAATTAGACCCGCATCACCCGTGTACAAAGTTTGCATTGGGGCACCTGTAAGAAAAGCATAGCACTTTATCAATGCTAATACAGTCACAGAAAATACAATAAAGATGGAGTCAGATATTTGACAAATTAACGAAACAGTTTTTTTTCCACCCAATTTTGAAAGAGAGCGTAAGTTTTTATAACAACTGTTTGTCCGTTTGCCTGCCAGTCTGACCGCCAGTGGGTCCGTCCATTACGCTGTCTCCTCTTGAACGTTCAAAACGAATTTACAAAACCCTTGTAGTATATTTACCCATTCTGCGGCCCCAAGTATGGTGTGAATGGGGAGGGGGCAAAAGCAAATTCTTTGTTTTTATGCGGTTCCATTCATGCTCAACTTAAAATCTATTGTTCTATTACATTTTCCCGTAACATCCAAAAATGTAAGGAAAAACCTTAGTAATTTGCAATGAAGTGTTATCAATGTTGGGTGGATATCTATGTCAAAATGGGTCCATACAATTTAAAGCTGTAGTATCATTGGTCGAATTAACGAATCAGGCCACTTAATGTACGCGTATGAAAGTTTTTCAAGCAAATGCGAGGATTAATATAACAAACTTGTGATATACATTAAATACATAGTGTAATCTCATGACTCATACAAAGGCTACTGTTTTTGAATGTGGTTTTATTACGCAGTCAATGGCAACAACAGCAACAAAACACCAATTAGATTAATATATATATATATATATATATATATATATATATATATATATATATATATATATATATATATATATATATTTCTTTAGTGTCTTTGGTGCGCTACGTCGTTTTCGCGAAACATTGCTTATACGAAAAACTTGTTTCTAATCGGACGCTGTCATCTTGGAAATCTCTAATTTTGCTATGGGCAATGTTGTGTGATAACGAGGTGGCGCACATAAGACACTGATGTAGCAGCTATTTATATCATCTGGTTTTCTTGTCAGACTGGCCTTGGCCTTCTCAAAAACTTCCGCCGATTATCTGAATTGTTTTTTTGTCTGACTGGATCTAGTTTTCTCAAAAACTTCGACCAATTGTTTCAATCAGCTGAGATTTAAAGCCAATGCAGCAACGTTTTTATGATCCGAATGCTCGTGACGTAGGATCGTGAGATTGTTGATGACCAGATTGAACATATGCCGATAGTTATGGTATATCATGCAGTAAGAACGTCTGTAACAAATTCGCTTTATCTCTCACATTGATTCGTGATCTCTCACACTGTCATTCAAATCCTCAACATACAGATAAATTTAACAATAATAAAGTTGTGAATATCATTTTGAAATCGACGTCCTGTGTGGGACAATCGTGTGTCTAGAATTAGTGTCAGTGGTTGATAATAATGCAAATTTTGCCACGGAAAATCGGTTTCAGGTTGAGGGATTGTAGTGCATAAAACAAAAACCGCACTGCGATTATCGACCAAATGTGATTCACGTATTTTTCTTAAGTGTAACTAAGCCATAGGTTTTCATATATGAATTTATAAATAAAATCTCATATAAAGTATGATATCGTGTGATATTTTATACATGTAATAATTTGCAGAGTCATTCTTTATCAATTACTCAATAGCTTCCGAATGGATCACGTGATTGTTGCAATTGTATACAATCGCTGTTAATTATCATTATGACATATGCTAATTCTAAGAACAACAAAACTACTATTATCAACGTTGAATCCATTCTCTAAAGGTATTTAAAGTGGCATTTATGTGTAAAACCTACCAACCTACCTAAATGTATCTATCCGTCTATGTATCTGTCCGGTCATCCATCTTAACACCGTTGATCACTGCCTCTCTCTCTCTCTCTCTCTCTCTCTCTCTCTCTCTCTCTCTCTCTCTCTCTCTCTCTCTCTCTCCAGCTTTGTGAAATAAAACAAAAAAGTCAGCCTACATTCTAAAGAGTGATTACTACCAACATAGCGTCTGTATTATATTCGCGAAACCAAATGTCTTCAATAGTCATATGAATGAAATGATAACCGCAGCTGTAAGTAAAGAGAAAAATCAGATGTGACAAAGGAAGAAGACCTAGTCAGAGTCGAGACAAAATAACAAAAAGAAGCAGATACTATCATGCACACAATCGATATGCTTCTGATATATTCATTACAATGATATGTCAGAAATGTGGTCCAAAAATATGCTCCACATAATATTTTTTTGAAAGGAGGTGGCTATTTCTTTTTCGAGTTACAGAATCGTAAAGGAGATGCACTGAAGTAACTGAATATTTACCTTTGATTTTTAGACGCAATTTTCCTGAAGTCAGCTTGGAAGTTCCGGAAAAGACGTCAGCTAATAGCTGTGCGATATGTCTGTACACGTCATCATTCGGACAAGCGAGGTCGACATAGAAAGTTGGTGTAGGGAGAATGTGTTGGGAAACATCTTCACCGGAAATAGATAAATAAATAACATTATCACCACAACTGCTACTTTAATTATCACGAAAACAATCATCACGATGACAGGAGTCTCTATCGTCGTCGTCGTCGTAGTAGTAGTAGTAGTAGTACCATTTGTAATAATCTTAGTTATTGTTGTTGTAGTAGTAATTATAGTATTAGCATTAATTGAGTAGCAGTAGTAGTAGCAGCAGTACATGTATTTGTAATAGTTGTAGTTAGTGTAGTAGTAGTAGTAATAGCAGCAGCAGTAGCTGCAGTACATGTATTTGTATTGGTTTTAATGATTGAAGTAATTGATTCTTCCGGCATGACCTGCTACTGTAGTAGTAGCAGTTATTGTCATCGTGTTTGTCGTCGTCACCATTCTGTCATCAGTACCTTGCGAACATTTACATTTAACAGTTTTTCACACTGGCAATGATTATAAAACCTTTCACTTTCTAACAGTTGTAATAGTGTAGACTTTTCTTTATCCCTCAGTCGAAGATATGTAACATTTCAGTAGCAAATTTAATATTGCAGATTGCAGCCGCGTGCAATAAGACAGGGAACTTTTCTAAGTAAATCAATTACTTTGCCTAAATCCTCTTCCTATAATCCAAATGTAACATTCTTGTTTGTTTAAAGGATAATCGTAGAGTGGTGATTTGTATGTCATAGCGATAACAAATATAAATGTATACGCTAAGTGGAAAGATCTTAAGTTGCTAAATCATTATAAATTAGAACACAGAGTATTTTTTAAAAATATTTGTAATAATTGTATTTTGTAATAGTTATAGTTATTGTAGTAGTGGTAATTGTAGTAGTAGTAGTAGCAGCAGTACATGTATTTGTATTAGTTTTAATGATTGAAGTAATTGATTCTTCCGGCAGGACCTGTAGTAGTAGCAGTTTTTTTCATCGTGTTTGTCGTCGTCACCGTTCTGTTATCAGTACCTTGCGAACATTTAAATTGAACAGTTTTTCACACTGGCAATGGTAATAAAACCTTTCACTTTCTAACAGTTGTAATAGTGTACACTATTCTCTATCACTCAGTGGAAGATATGTAACATTTCAGTAGCAAATTTAATATTGCAGATTGCAGCCTGCAATGAGCCAGTTAACATACATAATTAAATCAGTTATTTTTGCCTAAATCCTCGTCCTATATTCCAAATGTAACATTCTTGTTTGTTTAAAGGATAATCTCAGAGTGTTGATTTGTATGTCATAGCGATAACAAATATAAACGTATAGGCTAAGTGGAAAGATCTTAAGTTGCTAAATCATTATAAATTAGAACACCGAGTATTTTATTAAAAATATTTCTTTGGAAGGCATTTTGATATATTTTGTCATATTTAATCTTCCTGAAATGTAAGCGCTAGGGTCTTGTTTAACGAACACTCGATAAGTTCGTGTAAAAAATGTACCATAGTTTAAAGTTCGGATAACACAACCAATGATAAGTGGAGTTTAATCGCACTAAATCCATAGAGTAAATACATTAACGGAATATTTGATAAAATTCGAGACAATATTTGGTCTTGTTTCGTTGAGGGCTATTTAGCTATATAGTTGTATGTGGCATTGACACCTTCTGTAAATTGATACTTGAGAGTTTACGGATTTGTACGATGTCACGTCTGTCTTCTTTATGCGTTAGTGATATCTGGGACATTAAGAACACCGACTATTTTTATCTTTAGGAAGGGGGAGAGGCACTATGATTATCACTCGAGCCGAAATATGTTTTCTTTCTTTGTTCCTTATCAAATACAGAAATGTGCCATCAAATATTAAGCGCCACATGCACAGACAGGAGGAACATTTTTTTCTGGTAGAGGAACGACAGGAATAATTGCCTCCCTCGTCCCTAACACACCCTTACCCCGTTCCCACGTTAAAAGCTCGGGTTGCATAGGATAGTTTCGTAAATTGGCCCCTGTCAAATATTCTTAACTTAAAGCTGTCATGTGACTTTTCAGCTATTATTGTTTATTTATGAAAAAATATATTGGTCAGTTAGATGTTTCGGGTTTGTGTTGTTCTTGAAATTGATGTGAGACATGCACACCTTTCATAGTTACTTCACAGTATCTAGATAGGTAAATACCAATAGTTGGTTAAGAAGCAGAGCTAGACACCCATAGCAGTAGACACGTTGGGTTCAAGACAAGTAAGAATATCTATAAAAAAAGGCCCTTGATGGCAACTATTTTGAAATGCATCAAGCTGTTTAATACGCAAAGTTTTTATAATTATTATGTAGGAAAATTGCTTGCATTTGCACTGTGTGTCAAAAATGACCTTCAGACATGATCAACATATGTGTGAATTTTGGGCTGGGTGCATGCACTTCTTTTGCTATCAGCTTCCATTGACTTGTCAGGGCAAATGAATTATAGCTATAAAAAAATACAGACCTGATTGGTATGTGTGTATTTGTATGTGTGTGTGTGCGTGTGTGTGTGTGTGTGTGTGAATGCAAACTATCTCGATAGGAAGAATTCGTATCTTATCTTTATCCGAAGAACATTTTTTTTCGGCTGGTGCAAGAAAATCAAAGTCATGTTTTTGGTCCTAAATCCTCTGTAGCAACAGATACATGTTTAAATACCGCCGAAATGCATCACAGTTATCACATAATTTCAGAAAGGTCATTAACATTGTGTCCATAGTTTTGTTTGAATATAAATTGGTTTTCTTGCTAAAGATTGATTTCCATATATTGGAGTAAATGTTTTATTGTCTACTTCACAACTTATTTTAAGCAAAAATTAGCTTTGCCTGGCGGAATCCGGAGAAATAACAGGACGTACTATTGTAAATCATTTATCAAAGCTACCGCTATATGAGTTTGATCTGGGGTTTTTTCTTTCCTTTTAAGTAAGTAATTAAAATATTCATTTGTTTCAAAAGTGAACCAATACTGATTATGTCTGGATAATATTTTCCTCCCCGTAGCATTCCCTGTGGGACAAAGACATTTTATTAATTACAATAGAATTCAAACTTGTAATTCATATGAAGTAGGTGATCATTGATAAAGTGTGCATCAGAAATGTATGATGGCCTGTTTTGCTTCAACATATCCTTCGTCGCAGACAGGATGAAAAGTCAAATATCTTGTGGGGTTAAAACAAAGTAAGTTTGTAATATTATATATGTATGTATGTACTTAAGTATGCACAGTGTTTATATTTGTTTATGTATATATATATATATATATATATATATATATATATATATATATATATATGTGTGTGTGTCTGTGTGTGTGTGTGTTTGTGTGTGTATGCGTGTACACCCCTTCCAACGTATGTATGTATGTACACAGTGTATGTATGTATGCATGTATGTATGTATTTAAAAATGATGGATGGACGAATGGGCCGACAGATGTATAGACAGACAATTTTTTGGTGATTTTGTGTAGCTGCAATAAATAATGAATCAGTATTGATAAAATATGTCGAAAGAATCGCATCACCATTTTTTACTTTGGCATGATATTTTGAATTGTTTCTCTGGAAATGTTGCAAACATTCTTAATCTTTACTTTAGAATAAAGAAAGCGAAGACGTTTATTTCGGATATTTTTTTGTATTCAAGAATACATATTTTCCGGACTTGAAGTAATTTACTAAAATTAATCTCTTGTTCAAAATGTTTTTGCAGGAAGATCAATCCATACATAGCATAGTCATCTGGTACAAATACTTGTGAAACTGAAGTTATCAACTATTTCTTTGTAACAACGTACACATTAGTCACTTCAATCTAAAAAACCCTGTTATTACCAATACAAAATCTTATATTAAAAATAATACCTACATACTAAGTTATCCTATATACTAAATTAGGACTGTTCCATGTACTGTTTTCAATGCAATTTTATCCCTAGATTCACAAGAACAAATTTGCATATGTATTCTCAATTTTATCGACAAAAACCTTAAAGTACATCTCTAACGTCTTTATCTAACACTTTTATAATCATATAATCATATCTATATATTAAAATTGTATCCGGATTATTTGAAAGTTTATCTTGACCAATAGGAGGAATGTATGTGTCCAGGGCACCAACTGTCTAGTTCCCATCAAAGATATTGTATTCCTACGTGATGTACATCATGTGATGCGAAAAAATAATTAAATCCACATGTCATCTTGAATAACTGTATTTCAAGTAGTTCTCAAGTTTTAAGTTTTGCCTCCCGTGATTATTCTATGCAGACCTTGTTGAAATGTCAGTAAATACGGTGGTAGGGAAATGCCTACGCTAACACCGGGGGTCCGTCATTTATATGTTGTTTAACATTTATCTCGAGTAATTCTTCCTACATAAAAACTATGTTTGTCCGTCGATGGGAGTAAATTACGTTAAGCCCCATACAACGTAAGATTTCATTGATTCAAACAAAGAGAATTTGTAAAATTTAAATATGTTTCAATCTAAAAATATTTTCGATGCCAAGATCACTTCTTAATATCATTTACCTCACAGAGAAGAACCTACTTGTTGCACAGGGCAGACAGAATTTCTAGCTAGAGAAGTTTTGAAACAACTCTATCAAACACTTCTACATACTTCTAGTAAGATACGAAAGGGCATGCTGTCGTATAGTCATTTTGAACTAACATTCTTTAGTGTGACAAAAAATTTAACCGCATAGTCATTTTACTCCTGAATTAAAACGAAATGGATGCCCTAGACTTTCGACGTGACCGTTATAGGACTATCTGCGTTTGCGTAAAAGAGGACTTTGAGTTTGTGCTGATAGGTTAGTTTACTATGAGCTTAACGCGTTAGAATATAAATATCACACAGAAAATCACCGTAGCCTTTAGAATACAACTATACAACAGAAAATCGGCGTAACCTTTAGAATACAAATATCCAACAGAAAATTAGCGTAACCTTTAGAATAAAAATATTAAACAGAAATTTAGCGTAATCTTTAAAATGTACAGATCTAAGAGAAAATCAGCGTAAGCTGATGTTAACATTTTCGAGTGATTTCACGGAAAGTGAAAATCAATCAAAGAGTTTTCGCTTTTTATCCATCGGCAGATCATCTCACAAGTCAGTTTTTTATTGCTATACTGAACCGTGCATAGTACTTTCTTTTAGATAAAGATTATGCATTACAGGTGGGTTTTGTTTTTGCTAAATGATCAGTAACAGTAATTACACAAAAACAAACATTTAGACAAATTTTGTTATCTTGTTACGATGACAATGCTTGAGTATAGCTCTTTGCAAAATATATAATAAAGAGGAAAGAACAAGACATAACTTGGATACTTATAGCAAATGTTGAAGCTTGATTGTTGTCCTACCATGTAGGGAACTGTCTATACCAGTAAACGCTTTTATCAGTTCTAACGGAGGAAAAGATTTTTTTAAATGATAAAATATTGAATATTTGTATGTAGATTAAGTTATAATTGTATTTCAAAATATGTTTATGATACATAGTTTGTTATCTAACAACTATGCACTTTAATAAAAATAAATCGTACTGATTTTTAAGGATCTGCGGTTTCTTGCAAGCTTCAAAACTAAATGCAGACACAAGCAAACATACTAGTTGGCAAATAAATACTCGTTGCTATGGATGGATATGTATAGAAACGCTTTAATGCTAGTTGTTTTAATGCAAATATTTAAAATCAGCGATGCAACAATTTCGGCTAAATGTGCACCAGGCCTGAGTTTCACCGTAAAACTTAATACTTGAATCAAAGTCTAAAATCGAGTCCCAATTTCACCAGCATAAGTCTTAAAGTTCAGTCTTGTTTTGAGGCCTTAATTGGTGAATTTAGGTCAGGCTTTAATTCCAGTCAGTCAATGAGTTTACTGGATTCTACACTTAGTTTAAGTTCAGACTTCAGTTCTGATAGTGAAACCCAGACCTGATTTGATGAAATTCAGTCTGACGTAAGTTTAAGGAAAAAATTCTGGAGTCTGGTCTTAAATTTGAAGACATGTTTGTAAAGCTGAGGCCAAGAATTTCAATGTGTTGGTGGAATATTTATGTGATCAATCTCAATCGGCTACTGTGTATGTGTATTACACTTGATATTACTCTCTCATGATTAGAAGAGGCTACTGCAGCGTATGTGGACTACACGTGATATTTCTGTTTCATGATTAGAATACGCTATTGCAGCGTATGTGGACTACACGTGATATTTCCCTCTCATGACTAGAAGAGGCTATTACAGAGTATGTGGACTCCACGTGATAATTCCCTCTCATGATTAGAACAGGCTACTGTAGCGTATGTGGAATACACGTGATATTGCGATAGAGGATTATACATTTTTTAAAAGTCCTCCTGTTCGAGAAAGTAAACAGATCTTAGAGAGTGATAATGGAAAGTTTCATAATCTCTCAATGTGACATCTTTATAGGCCCGAGATTTCAACACATCTAAATATGTGTTTGCAGTTAATTTAAATTATGCTCACACAATAAGTAGGTCTCAAATGTGTGGTATTAATTCTGCCTTGTTCCACAAACAATCAGCCCCATGTTTGAAAAACCGTGAAAAAAAGGGTCTTCACATAATCTTTAGGAACATGTGTAACACGCTCCTTTTCAATTTGTACTTTACATTATCTCAAAACGTCCTCTTGGAACATGCGTACTTACTTCTAGAGATGCTACGCTTATGGCCACTGAAACAGATATGGACCATTTCTCTTTCAATTCACCCTGGCTAGAAAGATGCTTCCCCCTAAAACTTGGATTTTACGATTTTTTGTGATAACAAAGTACTAATGCTTATTAGATGCAGTAGTGTACTGTAAAGAAATAATGCAAAGTGTTATACATTTTGTTCAACCAGATAATGATTTCATAAACAAAATATTTTTTTACCGCTTTGTACTATAAATCAGAGAACATTTTAAGAGCATACACACAACCTTTTCCACCCAACACGTAAATTTCTTCATTCAAAATTATACCGTGCATGTGTCACAGGATGAAGCCGGGTTGAGACTGGATTAACGAAGACACCGAAAGCAACTGCGTTAATAAGATGTTTATTTATAAACGCAATTTAAAGATGAACAAATCTGACACCATTATAACAAAAAGATAAGGAAAATTATAAAGTTCCTAACATGGAACTATCAACAACAAGTAACTCAACGAGAAAAATCAAAGATGAATTTAACGAATGGAATCTTAAACAAACGTGAATAACGTCCTATCACCAATCAACAAATAAGAGTATATGATCTACACCCTAATGTAAACAAGGTCTTATTAAGTACCAAGGGTGACCAAAGCACGTGATTTATGCACTTATCAATATGATACTCATTTATTCATCAATCTATTAACTCATCAATTTATCAATTCATCAAGCGATATTGGGATATGTATGAATTTATGGATCTGTCGTTCATATAACGATATTGAAATGGGAATGCATGAAATTATGAATCTGTCGCACATATAGCGATATTGAAATGTGAATACATGTAATTTTGCACAGATAGCAATATTGAAAATAACAATAAAATGGAACACGTAATATGTATAACTATCGTGGCGCCCGTTTGACGACCAAGATGTATCTTCGGTTCCACCGGCTCTAGTCAATGGTCAAGGAGCCACCACGCATGGTCCACCCCTCCCAGTCTGTTGAAGGATCCCTCGAGAGCCTTCACATTTAACACAGACCCGCTGGTCGAGACGCCTTGGTCCCTCGCATCGAGAAAACCAGTACACTCTTCCGAAACAACGTCACCAGACACAGCGTACACGTCACACGAAACCACACAGTTCTGCGACTCCACAACACCAAACCATTCATAAGGACAGCTACAAGTATAACAACTAAACCGTGTAGTACATATGACACGGTTAGTACTTTTGCATTGATATATGTTGCGTATGCGCGCACATGAATTGCATCTCGTTACACATTACATTAATCATTCAATGCATGCCGCGTATAATTAAATAATATCCGTCTGTTCAGTTACAACAAATAGCTAACTTGAACCAGACTATAGTATTTCTAATATCATGGCGTTGTATGACCTAGGTATTGACTCTCTATAGAATTTAGAATAAATTCTAAAACATCTAATATATGAAACAATTATGTCATATAAAACGAATAGTGATAAAGAATACTATCTTAAATTTCACATACCTCTACAGCTGAAGTTTTGCTCCCGTAAAGAGGTAAGCTTTCTGACAAGACTCGTCGTAGTGTAATTTGTTTATAGAGAATTCGCTCTATATGTACTCTAGCTGTGACAGATATGCGCAGCAGCTAGGTACGTAAGTTTTCACTGCAGGCAATTTGCACGTGCAGCATGGGGTGAATCGCGCTCAGTATTTCAAAATAACTAGAGCCGAAAAAAAATAAACAACCCTCGGGTAACGCTCTAGTCGGAAACGAAACCCGAATACATTTTTGATCACATATACATATTGATATAAATCATACAATTCCGTGACAGCATCACTCATCTAGATGGTTTGTGCATGTTTAGATATAAACGAATGTGACGTTAAGACGTAAGCATTATAAGTCTATGCTGCGCCGTCATACCAAAGTAATAAGTAAATCAAAACGACATGTGACTTGTGAGTCATGACAGGTAATAGCCTTTTCATGTCGAAGTAATATCCAACAATCCCATTCTCTATTCACACTTTAATCTATCGAGTATGTCACTTAAATGACAAGTGAACTTTTTATTATACATCTACTGGATTGCCCATTGACAGTGACACAATTTAGAACAAATCATGTTCATCAAGAGAGATTTCTTAAAGATATATCCATTTAAGTTTTACATTAGGACTTAACATAAGTACGTGTTATTTTATGACTGTCAAAATTTTTTTGGGTTCTGGTGGTGTTTTGAATTTGTTGTGTATGAAAGACAAATATTGAGTAACACTTTTTGTATCTGAAATGAACAGCACAACAACAAAAACAACAGCAACAACAACAATAAGATGATTCTGTAATAATCACTTATGAGATCTGCTGTGTAAAAAAAAAGAATAAAGTTGCATGTATGGCACCTAAGAGGCGGGTAAAGGGGCACTAAAATGGTATAAACGATGACACAGCACTCATAAAATAAACAAGAAACTGTATAGCTCTCCTCAAGTAAATGACTTTGGCCTTTTTAAAAATGGATGGAGACAGTAAAGCATGTATGCAGTTTTCAATGTAAAGTCAACTCTGTCACTTCCACATATCACGTGATTGTACAACATTTTAAATGGCAATGTAAACAACACATAGGACACACGAAAGTACGATGACATTTCTCTATTTTCCTCTACTTAAAGATATAGTTCTGTTTTAAAATAAATAAGTACTAGTGTCTCAAGTATTAAAGAAAACCTTGTTCCCAATGATGAATGCACTTTACAAGTTACTAACAATAATGACTGAAAAATAACTAATTAACTTAGAAACTTATATATCATTTTTCTTTGTTTGAATCAAAACTATTATTGAAGGAAACTTTGTTGTTACAATTTTCTCAATGCTGTAATACATTTTTAGGCATCAAAAGTAAAAGGGGAAAGTTAAAGAAGCAAAGAGAGTTGGTCCCATTCTTGAGCATGTTAGATTCTAAGTCGACTTTCCTCTATTTTGGAAATGACCTTTAATATTAAGCCGGATATACAAAATGTGGGTAGAAACATCTCTGCTTGTCTGTCAGTCTCTCAACCCTATCATATAAGTTATGCACATATGCACATATTACACATAAGTTATGTATCTTATGTGTATCACAATTGTTGCTTCTATGTGAACTGTGCACTATTCTTTCATGTGGACAAGGTTTATAAGAAACGTTAGATTGTGCACCATGCTGATATAAAATGTGTTTTGACAGTCAGTTTTTTAACTTAAAATTTATGTTTTGAGTGTACTTCTGCCAGCTTATGTAATATTATCCTCTAACTCTGTTTTCGTGTTCAAGGTGTAGAATAATGAAATATATATCCATATTTACCTAATGGTATACATTTTATCATTTATTTCCATATTGGATGTGCAGTGTTCATTCAGCTTTGGTAACAAAGGTATTTTGTATTTGATATTTGATATTTTCTTTTCTCAAATTACTGTTAATTTTTAAATGGTAATTGTTTATGTATTTGAATGACTGATTATACCCTTCATAACACAGGTAATAAAAAATATCAATCAATAAATCAATCTCTCTATCTCTACCTCAGCACACATTATAATATAAATGCAATATTTCATTATTCGCACTATAGGGAGATGAGCGTGCTAGTAAATTTTTCGGTGAAAGTTTGTTTTGTGAGTCTTTACTGAATTCAATAAAATGATTGAACTTTAATACACCCTTTCATGAAATAAACAACAAAAACTCGCAAGCAAATTAAGTGCAAACATAAGATAAAACTGGCCTTGAAAGAAAAAAGAAGAGAAAAAGCGCACATTATATGATAACGTTGTACTGGGAAACGAAGAATGTATTGATGTATATACGCAATTCTCACAGCAGGATAGGAACAAACACACAATTAAGGTGCGTTTAAAAGTTATTTACGGCGATTTTCACTAACTCGGGCGTTATTTTGTTAATTCATAATTTTACAATTCGCTCCGACTTGAGTGCTATGCACTTATCATACCACTTTTCAATCGTCGGCTTTACTCAGTAAAACGATTTTAAGTATGTAATAAAAAGCTCTACGTGAGGGAATACAAGTTTCAGTTTTGACTTGGAAAACAGTACCATCTTTAGATACTTGCCAATTTCTCTGGACAGTAAACGATAATTAATAAGTAAAATTGAAAGAAAAAATACATAGTGCAATCAGAGTACCCAATATTGTCTTCTTCAGAAAATTATATTGTTTTAAAATTGAACTTATCTCCATGCAGAACATTGTATGATGAAAATGCTGAAATAAATCAATGACTTTATCTATCCATTATCTCTGTATCATCTCTTATCATCGTTGTAGTCCGCATTGGCTACTGTGGTGTGTCACAATAGGTACCTATGTCTAAAAGCCAAATCGATCTCGATAAGCCAAATTCAGACTGAAGGAAAGGTTCGACCCATCCATTTTATAGTGAGACATTTAAGTAAAAGGCCTGGAAATAAAATTGTATGGGACATTTTAGAGATCTGACTTATATAAGAAATTTGTATAGCTGTATAATTTTAGGCATTGAGAGAAAAAAAGAAAATTCATAGTGAATGTAGAAAAGTGGAAAATGAATCCGCTGTATTTTCCGAGTATATCATATAATAATAATTAAAAAAATTGCTTTAAATATAACACGAACCATTTTAGTCATAAAAAAACTTTAGTAATGCTGTGGAATCGTTTATGCAGATATAACCCGAACTATTTTAGTCACAAAAGCAACTTTAGTAATCCTGTGGAATCGTTTATGCAGAATTGCATTAACTATATCATTATGTTCATATTTATTTTTGTCGGACTTTTTAAAATATATTTCCCTAAAATTAATCTCTATTTAAAATAGTACCACGTTTGTTCAAATAACTACCTGCAAAATAGTACCCCATTTGTATCACCAATCTGATGAATCATGACAGTCGTAATCTGAAAATTCTTCCCCGACATTTTAGGCTAACTTCAACTACTCTTATGTTAAATATATATAAAAAAAATCAATACTCGGTGTAAAAACTGACCGAAGTTATGTTCTTTTTTTATAAATAAATGAGCCGCGCTGGCTGAGTCGTTAACGTGCAAGACATTCATCCAGAAAGATGCTGGTTCAAATCCAGCCCAGAACAGACCAGGTCGGTCGCTGTGGTGCGTTGCTCGGAAATGACACTTCACTCCAGTTCACTCAAAAGGACATATACTTTTGTGTGCTGGTCTTCCGTTGAGCAGCAATTAATCATTCATTCAGAACATTTTTCACAGAATTGACAGTACGAGACTTGAAGAGAGACAAAAAAAATGTAAAATAACAACTAGCGTTGTATGAATATTTTGTGCGTCTGTGTAAGGCATCGATGTTTATACTACATTATCTTCTTTTCAAAGTTATTAACTTTAAATTCCCAGTGCACTTGTTGTAGAGTTTTTTGGATAGGGTAAAAATAAAATGTTAAGCAACTTGTTAAACGACTTGTTTTATAATGTTTGTACCATCATGGGTTAGATTAGTTGAATGTTATCCGATATTGTATGATCCTTTATGTACAAATACAAGTTTAAACAACTTGTTTAAACCACTTGCTGTCCTAAAGATTTGTACCATAGTAAGTTAAATTCGGCAAACTGATGTTATATAACCCTTTCCATACTAATTTTAGGATTAGAACAATGCACTGATTATCGATCTTTCCAGATAATGTTAAAAGTAGGTTTTTAACGCCAAGTTAACGTTGTTGTTTTGTTTCTCTTCATTTTGCATACATGTCCTATAGATTCATCTTTTAAATCAAGGTGAGTCTGTTTTCTTTTATTTCAGTGTAAACTAAGGAATCAGGAATATTTTGCTAGGCATGCTTTAATCAGAAAGGAAGATAGGTATGTTATCAAATTAAGTTTGATATTAATTTTGATAGCTGGCACAATACGCGATACGAATGCACTGAGGCCCTCTAAGTGGGTATCTATGTTCCATTTGTTCTGTCATTATATTGATCTTTGTTCGCTTGTTCCCTGAAAATAAAATCTAGTCTTACCTAAAAGAAGAACGTTTTCCCTTTTTAGTTGAAAAACAGTCCTGCACCAAGTTTCCTGAAAAATATACCCCTCCCACAGTCATTGTCCATGAAATGCGCGTGTAATCTCTTTAAATAGAAATCAACTAAGAGCTCTTGCTTAGGCATGTTCTTTGCGTCTTCCTATGCATAATTTAATTTGAATTTGAGGATTAGATTACGATGTTGTCCTCATAAATTGGCGAAGTATGCCCTACATGTTTAATACTCTGACAGTCTGGAATAATCCTTAAAATTATTTGACCCTTTATGATTTTACAGATTCTTGCGTTTGTTTCCTACAATGATTTTATGGTTGATTTTACAAATTATTGCGCCCTATTCTTCAGTGACTTAAGTAGCCGATAATAAAGCCATCTGTGTTGTAATATTGATGTCTTATGAAATTCACGTAAAGAAATTAATGCCAGAAGAAGCCTCCTTGATTCACTATATGTATGCATGTGGGGTACATTTAGCCATATGAAATATATAACATTGTAAATGACCTATTATAATAGTTGTCAATGCAATAAAAGTTTATAACAGATTGGAGCCAAAAGCGACGTGTCGTGTTTCAAACGAAAAGTACTGCTTGTATTACATAGGTAGTACACAAAACAGATATAAAATACTTTTATTAAAACTAGCACATGGCAGTAAAAGAGGTTGAGGAAAGAAAAGAAGCAACAACAACAACAACAAAAAATTGACAGAGATAGTATTTAAACAGATATAAAATACTTTTATTAAAACTACCACATGGCAGTAAAAGAGGTTGAGGAAAGAAAAGAAGCAGCTAAGAAATTTTATTTAGAGATAAAAGTAGACTGTTTAAAGATATGATACGATAATGTGCAATAATTAACAAACAGATGTATCAATATACGAATAATTCGCAATAGCAGGAATATATGTTGCTATCGAAGGGAATATCTATATCAATTATTTTCCATTTTAAGTAGGGATACTCTTCATACGTTATAATTTTTTAATTTCCTGCTTTAATATGACACAGTTTTATTAGATCAATTCGTTGTAGTAATAGTAAAAAGGGTGTCTTTTGTTATTTGTCTTTTGAAGAATATGCTTACTTCGAACGAGTAATAAGATATCTAATAAATATTGTTTGCTCTTTTGGAATATTTCTACAATAAGGTGATGGCGAATATACAAGAACACAAGTTATACTCTAATTAACAGAAGAACTATATATATATATATATATATATATATATATATATATATATATATATATATATATATATATATATATATATATATAGTTCATTTTGAAAGTTAGAATCAATATTTCCCACCATTTAGTCGTCAGATTTGGTAGTCTAATGACGTAACAATTCTTATGGGTGGGGCAATGTATCTGGTTGTAACGCTTTGGTTTTATATTTACTCACTGTTTAAACTTTCTCACAGATGCAGTGCGCTTAAAGATATGATAATCACTCATACTTTTGTCACAAATTGTTACCGGGTTGAGATACTTCAGAGAGGATTCTCTTTTGGGACACGAATCGATATATAGTCTTATAAAGAATTAAAGCGCGCACTCTCTAGACTCTTATCATGGTGATAAGGCTGATATGATGACAATCTTGTGTGTACCACTGTTGAAAGATATAATTTGAATGAATTGAAATTTAACTTTTACCAAAATGTGAATTATTTTGTTTATAACAGCTGGGTCGCGAAGACTATGTCAATTTGTGCATCTGAAGCCCAGACAGCTAAAAAAACAATTTTTTAAAAAAATCATTAGACGTAAATGTCCGAGGCTTCGTGAATCATAAATATTTGTTTGCTTCTCGTGACTGTATGTATGATAGGTTCCACTGTACGACATAGAACAATTACACGAAAACATACCTCTCTCTCTCTTTCTTCTTTACTGGAATACTCAGTATTTTTTTTAAAATCAAAATTCAAGATATATCTAATTTATGTCCTTTATATGGTTCTAAATTTTGTATTTGTAACTCAACACCAGTGATAGGTCGTATATTTCGGAATTCCCGAGTTTTACTGCATTATACAATTAAAACCTTTGCAATTTTATAATAGCACAAACTTATGTAGAGAAGTTGATTAAAACTGTAATGTTAACTATGACTGAAACGGTTAGAGTGGCAATCATTATCAGACCTTAAGGAAAATGTTGGAATCAAAAGTTTCTACTCACCATCTCTCAGTAACAAGTCTGTGTTTTGTTGTTTTGTTCCTTTTGCAAGTAGACCTAACAGCAATAAAAGTAAAGAATTTAGGTCCATTCTGAGATCAGATCTCTTTTCTTTCTTTTTTCTTTGAAAACAAATGTCAACAAAAATATTAAACGTAGATGTTAACAACGGAGACACAAATACATATTTCCTTTAGCTGTTGCTCGGCCTCCACAGCTATTCCCGCCTCTAGATGAGCCAATACTTATATAAAATGCAGCACCTTTTTGTACGCCCTCTTGTATATCTTACGAAAATTTAGATCATGTGACTTCCTTAATTGGTCAAAATAGATTGTGCAATTGGCCGTCACATGGAAAAATGATTTCGCGATTCAAATGCTTAGTATTTGTTAAATACCAATGCCAAGCACTTATACCAATAAGTGCAAATCCTGAATTTTGGACATAATGTATTGTTACCAGTACAAGGAGAACTGAAGGAGAAGTTATTCCCCGTATCAGAGGGCGTCATTTCTTTGGATGACTTAGTTTTATACATTAGATACTATCGCCTCTTCAACTGTGGGGTACATTTGGGGCTGTCACTTTCAAACTGTGGGGTACATTTGGGGCTATCACTTTCAAAGATTTCAGCATAAGATTTAAAGGTAGTTTACTGCAATTACGGATACTGGCAAGAAAACAAACGGAAAATAATATTTCAATGGGCAAAACTGGGATTTATTTTATTTGTACCATTATCTGCATTGAAACATATATGAATAACGTAAAAAGCTTTCTGGTGCAATCTGACACATGAGACTTACATTGTTCAGTACAGATTTTGTAACAAATGGGCTACTGAAAATACCTGGTTAATCATCAAGCATTTAGGTACAAACATTTATCAAGAATTTGGGTACAAACGTTTATCAAGAATTTGGGTACAAACGTTTATCAAGAATTTGGGTACAAACATTTATCAAGAATTTGGGTACAAACGTTTATCAAGAATTTGGGTACAAACATTTATCAAGAATTTCGGTACAAACATTTATCAAGAATTTGGGTACAGACGTATATCAAGAATTTGGGTGCAAACGTTTATCAAGAATTTGGGTACAAACATTTATCAAGAATTTGGGTACAAACGTTTATCAAGAATTTGGGTACAAACGTTTATCAAGAATTTGGGTACAAACATTTATCAAGAATTTGGGTACAAACGTTTATCAATAATTTGGATACAAAACGTTCTCTAACAGTATTCTACCTTTGCTGAACGAGGAGCATAATTTTCATTTTATTTGGATGTAATGTACTTTGAGAGCAGAAAGCCATTGTAAACGAGTGGTGGAGCGTCAGACTCGTAATCCAAGGGTTGCGGGTTTGATACCCGTCCAGTCATCCCGGGTCATCTGCCTCATTGTGTCCTTGGGAAAGGCACTTACTTTCCATTTCATCGGCATGATATAACCTATACTGTGGTAAAAGTGCCGTGAAAACCCATTAACTTTGAGATCCAGTTAGAGAAGATATAATTTAAAATCGTCCTGTTAAATGAGAGAGTAAAGATTAAAACCAGTGGTTGTATTCTCTTTCCATTAAAGGATAACTGGTCGGCATTTGCAATAAAAGCTCACATGTAGGAATATTTTTTGATGCTAATATGTGTCTAAAGTAAGCATTGTTTTAATGAATAGAAAGGGATTAATTTAAAAGTATTTATAAGATGATGTTTTCATTTATATATTTTACATCACAAAAAATTCTTGTCAGTAGGGTACCTAGAGGATGATTTTATGCCTCTGCGATAACGAATTAACCAATGTAGAATACAAGCTGGCAGCTGTTTCCACAAGAGTTACGGAGTCTGTTTTATCTTTAAGGATTTTGTGACCTAATCTTAAATCGAAATGTTGTAATAGCATATGGCGACTGAGCTAAATTTTCCCCACTTTTTAGGTACGTTGTGAATAATTGGTATCTTTTCTAACTGTTCGTACAAAAATATCAGACATATGTCTTCATCATATTGAGAGTTAATGTATGTGTCTCGCTCTGCTTGTGTGTGTGTGTGTGTGCGTGTGTGTGCGTTTTCCCCATGGGAAATGCTTACGATCATGTTATAAATGAACATATTAGGTGGGGTGGGTGGCTGAGTACCATGGATAAAACTATGAATTCATTCGGTAAGTATTTACTTGATCGTTGTAAAGCCAGGGACTACGTATATGTAATGGCAGTCAACACAGAGATAAAGAAATTGGTAAATATATTTAACTTTTACAACGGGGATGGAGTCCATTAACATTGCCATATGCAAAATGATTGAATTGATTTCAGATGTTGGGAAACTTTGTTGTGAAAAGTCATTTTATATAAATACTGGCTCTGTCTATTTCAGTGATTGTAACCTTGAGAAATAAAAATATATGTTTGATACCGAATGCAGTGTAAAGAGGAAAGATTATTTCGACAGCTAAAACATTTATGCAAACTTTCCTACACACACGGATGAATTTATTGTTCAAGCTTTGAATACGATTTACAAAAAAAGTGTGCCAGGAAGCCAAAGCTTAATTATAAAAAGCAGTTATCTAAAAATCAATACGATCTATAAAATACAGAAAAAAAACAACAGGGGAATCTTTACATTTTTTCGAAAGAAATTTTTTCCAAATTATTCGAATTGCATTCCGCTTTTGTTTATATTACCTTAAAGAATTAAATAGTCATGCGAATACAATAAATAACATGGATGCCGATGAGTTTATTAACGTGATGAATTATATAAAGATATCTCTTCAGATGAAATTATTAAGATTGTCAACAACTTTAAGATGTGTAAAATTCGCGGCAATGATTTGTGTTTAAATGAATATTTGTTTAATGGGTTTGATGTATTGGCTGCAATATTATTCTGTCATTATAAATGCTGTACTTGAAAGTGGACACTACCCATCTCAATAAGAAGAACGTGTAATTGCACTAAATAATAACCATGGTGATAATTCAGATACGGGAAATTTTAGGGAAATCGCTTGTATGAATTATATATAAAAGCTATTTACAAGTGTTATCAATAATTGAATAGATATTATATCTGAGGAGTAATAGAGTAGATATTTAGTCTGATAAATACTCCAACAAATATTTGATCTCAGGAATAATAGAATACTAGTGTATGTTATATTTATCTTAAATAGTACCTTTGATATATACATACATGATAGGAAAGCCTTTTTGTGCTTTTGTTAATTTTCAGAAAGCGTTTGATAGAGTTTATAGGGGTGGTCTGTGGCCTAAGCTTTTCTAAATATAGAGTTACCAGTAAGTTGTTTAATATTTTGCGGTCTAACATTAACAAAGTGGTGTCCTATTTATTGTACAATGCACATAGGATCGTACACTGAATTATACCAGAAAAAAAGACAAATTATGTCCATTATATAATGTCTGAATGAAGACATATACATAAATCAAACATAAATAATGAACGAAAGAAAGAAATAGAAAACATGGATAGGGGGAAAGATAGATGGATGAGTAGGTAAGTGGATATATGGATAGCTAGTTGCTTAAACAAATAGATAAATAGAAAAAGAATTGCTGTGCATTTTATGTCTGTCTCCATCCATACCTGCAAGATGAAACTTTTTTAATTTTGGCTCAGTCACGAGACTAGTAGAGCCCGGGATCGAACCAGAAACTAGAGAGGCGATAAGCTAGCGCATTACCTGTCTGCTATATCGGCCCCTCAATAATACTGACTGAGAAAGATAATTTTTTAACTCAAGGAAATTTCTTGGCTTGCTATGGCTGCTTTGATTGGAGACCATTGGTCTCCATAGGGATTAAGACCACTAATCTGCCGATTATTGCATTTGGCATGGGATCTGGTTTGAGTAGCAAAACTAGTGTACAAAAAGATATATGAAATACACGGTATGCGTTTTGAATAGCAAAACTAATGTACAAAAAGATATTAGAAAAACACAGGATGCGTTTTGAGCAGCAAAACTAATGTACAAATAGATATATAAAAACACGGGCTGCGTTTTGAGTAGTACAAAATGATCTTTGAAAAACAAGGGATGCGTTTTGAGTTGTACAAAAAGATCAATACAAACACAAAATGCGTTTTTAGTAGCAAAACTAATGTACAAAACGATCTATGAAAAACACGGGATGCGTTTTAAGTAGTGCAAACAGATCTATGAAAAAAACACTGGATGCGTTTTGAGTAGCAAGACTAATGTACAAACAGATCTATGAAAAACACGGATTGCGTTTTGAGTAGTATAAAAAGATTAACGAAAAACACGGGATGCGTTTTGAGTAGCAAAAGTAATGTATAAAAAAGATCTATGAAAAACACGGGATGCGTTTTGAGTAGCAAAACTAATGTACACAAAGATCTATGAGAAACACGGGATGCGTTTTGAGTATTACATAATGATCTGCGAAAAACACGGGATGCGTTTTGAATAGTACAAAAAGATTAATGAAAAACACGGAATGCATTTTGAGTAGCAAAACTAATGTACATAAAGATCTAGGAAAAACACGGGATGCGTTTTGAGTAGCAAAAATTAATGTATTAAAAGATCTATGAAAAATACGGGATGCGTTTTGAGTAGTACAACTGCTGTACAAAAAGATCTATGAAAAACACAACTCTTCATATCAAAAAGATGTTGTTAAGAGGCTTACGTAAATATAATTTGTTCTACTTTTGTTCTTGAATTATCCTTCAATACAGAATACTTCATATGAAGAGAGGATTAAAAAGGATTCAAGAGATTTGAATTTTCAACTTACTAAGTAAAAAATCTCTCTAGTGTGGTAAAGTCACACGATTGAGAATTTAATTGCACATTCACTTTGATCTTGAGTGTGCCATTGTAGACCAATTACTAGATAAATCAGTTGGTAATAGCTCTACAATCCCTAGAGTATGTTTTCGCTTTTACTCCTCTTATGACAAATTAAGATACAAGTGCATTATTTAAAGACCTTTGATCCCTGATTTACAGACTGTTCCATTCCATATGAAAAGAAATCAAACTATGAGATTATTGTGATATACTGACCCTATACATTACAAATGTACAGAAAAAAACTCCCTGTACATTCTAAAAGAGACACAGATTGGGACGTTTGGATACTTCATTATTATTAACTAGTTGTAATGCATATTTTACACGAAGTCTTCTTGCCGAAACAAACTACTTCATTGTAATGATGATGATGATACCAATAATAATAATAATAATAATACTTATAATAGTAGAAGTAGGAAACAATAATAGTAGTAGTATTAGTAGCAAAATTATTTTATTATTTCTTTGAAGTGTGGTCAGGGAATGAGACGGAGATTTTCTGAAGTTTATATTTATCCATTTGGAGAACGTCACGGAGATTTATCGATAGTTTTACATCTGGAAAATGTCAAGGAGGAAAAGAAAATGTTATTAATTCAATGAGTAGATGATGAGAAAAAATAAAGCACAAATGTTGAGAGGACACATAGATTTTGAAGAAAAGACAGCAATAAGAAAAAACCTCAGGAAAATAAAAATATTTCTCTGCTTTACTGGGAAAATAGGCTAAAGACAATTCAACAATACAGATCAATATTTCTTCCTTTTCTTAAATTCTGATTTTCAAAACTTTCAAAGATAATTAATTTGACGTGTTGATATTGCCAAATAATCCAAGAGCTCACAAATAATGACTTTGAAACAATTTGCCGTCATCGCTATGAAACAATGCTTCCACGGAAGGAAAGTTTGTAAAAAATCAGATCCTTTAATACGAATCTGAGTTCACCACTATAGGAGGGGTTACAGATGTAATCGTATGCCTGGTTTCGTGTAAATTTTAAGCACGAAATTTACATTATGTTCTTTTTCAGTCAGTTAGCTGTATGCATACAATTGTTAACTAGCCGTCGTTTCTTGACATTGCACCCACTTAAATATCTGTATATATTATATCCCTACTCTAAACAACATTGAACCAAAGTTGTCATGGTGAAATGCATCGGCATATTAGGATCTACACTATTTCTTAGATATCATAGGTAGAAACAGCAGCATAGACTCTGATCTGCTGGCGTATTTTGAGACGACAAATTTGAGAATACAATTCTTTCACAGTTGGATTCACTTTATATTAGAAAAATGTAATGTAATGATTAAGGTCAAATCTTGGCCTTAGTGAAATGTGTTGGGATAACAAATGTGATGTTTCACGAATTTGCATCATTCATTCATATATATCATACATTTATTACAATCACTTAAAACAAAGAAATCTTTGTAAATGTCTTTTGTGAGGTCGTTATTTATTTTCATCTCAAAGTGAAAAACACCTACACTTGTCTGTATTGTACATCTGCTGTAAGAGCTAATTTGCTTTTTCTCTTCACTAGGGTGGTATGCATCTTACGCAGGTGATTTAGACATAAACACTTACAACAAAACATGTTCCTCTTTTGAAATGAATATAATAAAATTACAAATCATGGACAAAGTCTCGACAAAATGTTTCCATTATTCACAATTAATTAATATTATTCATTATTGGGATTAATGCAAATTGTATCATCTGAAATTGTATCACTAAAAACAATAATTTGACGACGATACCGCTTTTCGCCAAAGTGGACACCCCAACTCCCCCCCCCCCAAAAAAAAAAAAAAGAAAAAAGAAAAGGAATAACCTGTAACTTTTAAGAAAGTCACCCACATGGTCTTTTCAATAGCTAAATTATAACATTTGAGTAGCTACTAAAAACGATTTGCAATAAATAAAATGAGCCATCCGGTTGATCGTAGTGGTTCTCGTGTATACAGTGGACGTCTTTCTAATAATAGTCTAGACAAAGACAAAGAGCTTGTTTAGCTCGAACCCTTGGGAAACTGCTTTGTATTTGCGCCATTATCAATTTGTGTGTCATTATATATATATATATATATATATATATATATATATATATATATATATATACAAATTTGTTAACAGTCCAAGGTAGTCATTCATGCTATTGCAGAGGGTCCCAAAGTTAACTGTAAAGGTTATAGCCTGTTTGCATATTAGCCTGAAATTATAAGAATGAAGTAAACTTCAAGTGAAAGACAATCAATAAACATATATGGCATAGATATTACGAAAAAATACGATAGAGTACCAATTGATTAAATGTTAGCTGTTTAGTAGATATTCACGCCAACTGTACCATCTCACAACACGAAATGACTCATGTATTGACCTATATGGTGCAACATAAATTTACATAAAGCTGGGTTAGACTTTATGCTAGTGCATAAGTTGACACAGGAAGCATAATCTTGAACATTATGGTGAATACATTCCTAAGCATAAAGGTATTAGAAAGGTGACATTTATCTTAGTGACTAGATAAGGTTTGCTTGGAATCAATTGTGATATCCTACATTCAAAATATCATAGTTATTAATTTTGAAATCAATGTTGTGAGACAGTTATAGTAACCATAACCTGCTAGAAAAAGTATGACATTGTACAATTGTGTTAGATGAATTGATATCTCTCTCTCTCTCTCTCTCTCTCTCTCTCTCTCTCTCTCTATATATATATATATATATATATATATATATATATATCTATTGATGGGCATGGCAGATGGAGTGTGGAAAGGGGGAGGGACTGGTAGTTGCTATTATATTATTTTCCTAATATTTATATGCTGAATTTCAATTTCGAGAAAAAAAGTTAAAGATAAATGCAAGAGAATTGAGAATATATAATTACCAATAATTAATTGTTTTTGTCATGTTAGTTAACCATTACCTTTTTAGTATATAAACAAACATTTATATTTATAACTCTAAATGACACTATAGTGGTAAAGGAATGTAAATATGTTACATTTATTCATAGAAAGTCATCAGGGTTTCCCTTTGATACCATAGGAAAAGTCAATGTCTTCCATAAGTTTTGAAAATCTGCTTGGGACTCCCCGTTGTTTCAGTTCTATATAAGGAAATTGGGATTCTGAGTACTCAGATCGTCAGAAAAATCTGCTGAGATGCTTGCACATGATTAATCGTACCACAGGAAAAACCAAAACGTTTGTTAAAAATGTGGGGAAAAAAGAAATAAAGTCTTGTGTGACTTTTAATATATGTCATGCCTTTTTTTGCACATCATCCACCTATTCACTACTGATATTTCGATATTGAAAGTTCTATAGCTCAATTAAAAATCATTTTGTTTACACTAATATCTTTTCTGACCTGAACGTTTCTTCTTATCTCAACACTGCTTCATTTTCCTAAGTAAAAGTAAAAGCTATTTGGCTAAATATCTTATGATGCAACAATTATGTAAATAAAGAACAAATGTTTCAAGTAACTTTATGTTATTGAGGTGACCTTAGTCATCTCAACGAAGAAGGAGAAAATAGCGGGAAAAAGCAGACCGTATTGTATACATCAATCTCAGTTTATCCACACAAAATATGACCGTAGGTCGATGCCAATTACTATAATTTTTAGTATGTAAACATTCCTGATTACCACATTCGTTTGAAACAAAACTGATGATAAATCGTAGAAAAATGTCTTCACACGAATTTCGCCAGCTTCTGCAACCGGATTCTGCACACTGTATAAATTAAATTAAACTTTTGCGCATGCTTCTTTTAAATCGGGCGCTAAATTCAGGCTCCGAACTATTCTTCGTTGAAAAAAATAGTGACCATTTCGCACCAGAAAACGTCGCGCTTAACTTCTGCAGATATCAAATGACGGGGAACAAAACAATATATTCATTTTAATGGAGAAATAGGTGCAGGCACTGTAAAAGCTGAACGATTCGTTTAAAAAAGGATTTGACCAAGGCAAATGGAGAAAGAAAAGAAGAGTCTAGGCTACGAGAGAGTTTCAGTGTCTATTTATCGCCATTGGAGCGTACATCCAACGGTAGTGGGAAGCGTTCTGTAAGCTGGCTCTAGAGTGTAAGGAACATATACGTTCAAAGTTTAGGGGTTTTGGTATGGTATATAATTAATGTTCATGTTCGTATGTGTGAAAATCTCAAATGGACAAACTAAGACCAAACTCTACAATGTACTCATGTTAAAGTCAAGAGGAGCAATTCTTCCTTATACGCTGAGCTACAGATCTAAGGAAGTTTCACACACTTTAGAATATTTGAAACAAAATTCAAGTAATCGATACTGAAATCTCTTATGGGTATTTATTTCAAATTTCGAATATTTCAATGTTTTTGATGACATTTCAAAGGCAGATATATACCCCAATCAACTCTTCATTTGAGGCGACATAATAGTGACGCCCCTTTTCAGTAATTGTGGAAAAATAATGCATTACATTCAATTCAGATGCGTCCAGAAAATTAAAAAAAATATACAAAATATGAATTAATTTGGTCCCATTTTACAGACGCCTTTAAAGTTTGGTTCTATAATAAATACTGTTCAACTTAAATATTTGGAAATGTGACCTTTGCAAATTAAGGAATCAACCTTGTGATTGTCTTTATTTTGTTTCAAATTTATTTTGTAGGCTATTATGCGAGCCAAATACAAGATTTTACCCAGCCAGGAGGAGAACTTTGCATTAACATAGATGAAAAGTTTGTCGTTTTATTTTCTTATATTTCTTATTAGTCTGACCATCATGTTTTTCCAAAACATAATATAAAATTCTGAAAGCCATTTACTTAGACAGAAGCTTTAAATGTATTTGTCATCAACTTACATATAAAATATTACAAAGTCTCTATGTGCTTATGAATCATATAGCAGCTGACAATGTTGCTTTTATAGTGATATGTCTGTTGGAATTGTTGTTCAAGTTAATGTCATAATTTACATGTTTCTCTATGACGTATGGATCTTAAGTTACCATGCATGAACTGGTACCCTCCAAGGTAGGTGTGTACATGCCAATCTCCAGAACATTTTGTATGCACTTGTGTACAAAATGATTGAGCTCATGCATTATTTTAGATTCAGATTTTAATGTAGGATTTTCCTTAAGTTCCAATTAGGAATTAGGTTCAGACCCATATGTTAAATTTAAGGATTAGACCTTCAGGTTTTGGAAGTGTTTAGAGTGATTTAAATTTTAGTTTAAAAAGTATCTCATTCTGCTGCTGAACTGTTATATATTAACATTTGCGTTGTGTGTGTGTTGTGTGATTGTAAAAAGTATTATTTTTTTATTTTTAACAGTTTTTCTGCCTTTGAAAGTCAAGAAATTGTGAAGAAATCTTAAAAGAGGTCAAGACAGAAACATACAGTTTTACAAAAGAAGCAATCAGGGGTGAGCTTTCTATAAGTGCACATGTACAACAAGCAAAATATGTTTTTTCTTTATATTTTGCTATCATGTTTGCTAAAAAAAGCATAAACATATTGTGATACCTTCTGTCCCACATTAATCCTTACCCTAAACAAATGAATGTAAATATGCTAAACTAGCTGTTTTATTTGAACATTCCATCTTGTGACCATATGCAATAGTAATCTTATTTTTGGCATCCTCTCTAGTGTTTTGAGGGTTGGTGTTATATGTTTTAAAATTTAAATTAAAATGACATTTAAAAAAAAAAACTTTTTTCAACAGAACTTGCTGTTTGCAATTGTAGTGGTCTAGGTATATGAGGCCACTTACTAACCAACCTAACTGGTCCAGATCTTTTTGTTTAGTAGAATGTGCGCCCGACTGTGAGAGAGACGAATTGGGTTCGATTCCAGACCGCGCTTGTTAAAATTTGTCTCCCCTTCTATTACATTTGCAATCATAAAAAGGACACATTATGGTGGTGGTGGTAAGTTGGGTTAGAATAATTTTTCTACAGTCATGTTTAAAATCAAACTGTCTGTGAGAAAGATGCAGGATGGCAAAGCCATTAATGCTGCTTTAGTTTCAACTCATGCATTCATTTATTTTGGCATGTGGCTGTATTTCAAAACATGTTGTAATAATTTGGTTATCTATGTATAGAATATTGTTTTCTTGTGGATTTGCGTCATGATATTATTATTATTATTATTATTATTATTATTATATGTAAAAAAGCAAAAACTAAATTTAAATCTTTAATTTGAAAACAACTTGACACTTGCAACAAGATTAACTCTTTCATGATATGATTGTTTCATATTTTATCATTATTCTCTAATAGACTTGTACTGCTTTGGCTTTATAATGTAACACACACACACACACACACACACATATATATATATATATATATATATATTAGAGTTACTCATATTCTATAATATTCTCTCAGGTGACTTATCCTTATATTTATACATGTTTGGTAAACAAGATGTTATTCCTATACTAAAATTCATATTATTAAGATCAGTCGACGAGCAGGAAGTGGAAACTTTAGAAAATGCTGCTCGTATGGCTGATGATAATTCCTTGACTCACAAGGTTTCATTTGTCAATAAATCTTCCTCTCGGCAGTTTTCTGGTAAAAACAAAACCCATGTCAGTCTTGAACGAGTACCTGTGAAAGAGTAGAATGGTAAGAATATAGTTATAATAGTTACATTCTTTAAAGGGCTTCAAATTTCCATTAAAAACTTAAAAAGCTTGTGTGCATCATTTTCAGCAGAAAAAGATCCGAGGCATGCTGGCTGTAACTTGTGATTTGTATATATGAATAGGGCACAGGGGAGATAACTCGATCATTTGTTGATTCATTAATAGATCTTTCCAATAAAAAGAACCTTTCATTGATAGATTGGGGCTAGAAGCTTCTTGCGCAATTAAAACTGCCTACCAATAATTTGAGCATTTAAATAGATGGGTGATCTAGTTTATATAAACTTTTAAATCGTTCTGTTTTGATGCCAGAATTGGAAAGTTTAAAGCATGAGGCAAGAAATTATATAATAGCTGCAAGTACCTATTTGGCATTAAAGTGTGGTGTTGAACTGTCTTTTCCTCAGATAAGCATACCAGGAACAATCGTTAGTTACTATTATAACTAATACCTCATGCATTAGCAGATTCCTCTAGTCAATACAAGTTTAAAGGTATTTCTCACTGGACATTTTAATAATTGTATTGGTCTGATGAATTTAAGAAAGGACTACTAATGGTTTTGTTAACTGTCTTGTTTCTACTTATTAAATTTTTGGTTTCGCATGTTCTCTGTATATTGTTTCCTAATTTCCTCATGCTGTATATTTACAGAAATTACAGCACCTTAGAGCTGCTCTGAACAAAATTCCATGGGAAAAGTAGACAGAAGGGGAAGCAGAGCAAATAATGTGAAACGAATATATTAGCTCAGATGAGAGCAAATATACGGAGGAAGAAGGCAGGAGAGTGTTGGAACATTATACAATTAAAAAGCAACCCTAGCTTAGGAAGAAAGCTGTAGAAGTTAAAATAAACCCGAGGGAATATTATTAGATATGTTTGCCCTTGAACAAGAGGCAAATGATCCAGCCCCTTTTTCCGATTCAATGCGAGAGACAGAATGGCCCAGAATGAGCAGTAAGGAAATTGGTCTGATAGATATGGAACAAAATACCTTCTTTTTATGCCATTACTCTTCCAAACTTGTTTATCTTTCATTTGTCTACCTCACAAAAAAATTTCCAAAATTGAACTCACAAAGCTTTTGTTGAAAAAAATCCTAAAAGTTACAAAACTATGTTTAAAGAGAGACAAAACAACTGTAAAGCCTGTAACTCTGATAAGGTCATCGAAATATGGGCATGTTTGCATGCATAAGTAAATAACCTAATTAGATTTTTTTCTGTTATAGTAATTGTTCAATCTTTTTTTACTGTTTTACATTTTTTGAAACTTTGACTATTTGTCCCTCACATTTTCAAAGAAAAGTGGGGGATATAGTATCCATGTTTCCTTCCTTACATCACCTTTTCCATTCTGCTATATACCTTTAAAGCCGTTTTAGATTAAGGGATGAAACTTGGGATACTTGTACATCTTCACTGGAATATGTGTAACGTTTTTCAATGGGGTACTATCTTCAACAAGAATTTTATGGCTCAGTATATCATGTTTTCCATCACACTTTCCCTTCCACTATAATTTTAAAGCTGTTTGAGATTAAGCAATGAAACTTCTCATATCAGTATTTATACAACAATACTAATGGGTGTGTTGCATTGCACACTGGGGGAACTATTGTCAAGGTCACAACACAATATTATACGTTTTCCATCACTTTTTTCCTTTCGCTCTATAACTTAAAAGTCGTCGGTGATTAAAGGATGCAACTTGGTATACATATATGTCATCATTAGCAGGTGTCTTTTGTATCAAAGTGGGGGTCTTCAAAGTCATTGTCATTGTGTTGTATGTTGAATTGTTATAAAATATTTTCCCTTGCGCTCTCCAACGTTAGAGCTATTTAAGATGAAGGAACGAAGCTGGGTATTTAGAAGATATATACAGTTTTGGAGTAGATATGAGGAATTATTTCACCCTTGAAGTGGAAAATTTTTATTGTCACGAGTGGCAAAGCAAACGTCAATGGCAATCTTGTCTCATAATTTACCCTAAGCTTTCTTTTTATTATATGGTTTTGAACGCAAAAACTGTCGACTTACAAAGATTTTATCCCCATTCTGTGTCAATGTAATTTACAGCTTCATAACTACGTCGATAAAAAGAAGTTCGAAAATTGTACCATAATTTACGACTGACTTTGTAAAGATTTAGCTCCTACGTGTGTTTTAAATTGTGTATTTTGTCAAGGTAATGACTGTTTCATATAAAAATAAAGATTTCTAATTTTGTTAACACATTTCTTACACAGAATGATGCAGTGAACTTTGTTGGAGTGGGGTTACTGTAGAATTATCACAGAGTGGTTGTAACTGACAGATGTCAGAGTATAGTATCTTTAAACAAAAGATTTTTTATAATTGTGAGTTTACAGAGTAGGATTTTGGTTCGTTATTTGGTTTATTTCAACATTCAGATGTGAATTATGTGGCCTTGACAAACTTGTTTCTAAACAGATGCATTACGCATTTCTCCATCATTTTCAAACAAAATTATGAATGTAATGAAAGTTAAAATCACTAATTAAACAATTTTACTATTATATTTAATCAAGAATTTTCCCCTAAAAATTGGACCGTTTGTCACTAGAAGATAGGTAGCATTGCATGTTCGAGTTCTTATCCTCAACGTCAAGGTCATTGTTTTTAGATTTCTTTTCTTTCTGGTATATATGATAAAAGCTGTTTGAGGTGGTACAGGGATGAAGCGTGGTACACTGTTGTTTCTCAGTTTGATGGCATTATCTTCAAGGTCAAGGTCACTGATCAATTTGTACGTTTTCGGCACTTTTCCTCTAATGCCCTTTGTAATAGGGTATTGAAACTTGGCTACTTTCCATGTCTGTCCAGTAACTTTACAGCATTGTCTTGAAGGTCATAGTCAGAGTTCATGATTGTGAACTTTTATGACTTCACCACGTTAGGCAGGGCATAAAAACTTACTGAATTTGCTAGTTTAATCATGTTTTTGAATTGAAAGTTAGTATATTTATCAAAATTATGTACAATACAGTACAAGAGAAATATCTTGTCAGTGCATAATGTGGCAGCAGATCATGGTCTGTACTGTTCCCTTGAAATCATTGGTAGAGAAAACAATCTACCCTCAAAACAAATGGCAAATTGATTGATCGCCTGGTTCGGGATCTCTCTGCTTACCCTGTCACATAGCAACTCAGTTGGTAGCATGTCCGACTCAAAATCCAAGGGTTGCATGTTGAATACCCGCCCATGCCAGCCTGGATTGACTGCTTCGGTGTTTTGGTGGGAAGAGCACTCAGCTCCCATTTCCTCAGCATGATATAGCCAACAATGCGTTGAAGACCAATGAACAACCTTTTAGCATGACCGCAAATTTCTGGAACTTGAGCATCATTTGTAAATTAAATGGCGTGCCAGTTTCAGTCCTCATTTTCAAACTTTTTTCTGCCATTCAGACCAACACTTGTACAGAAATGAGAGCTATCAGCAAAGAATGCTATGTTGCAAAGAACAATATCGTGAAGGGCAGAAGTGTAGAACTTATTGATATTTCAGTGCGAATTGACAGAAGTCGAGTCAAGTCAAAGAAACCACATCAGAATGTGATGAAAATAATTTACTGTAAATTATTGTGAGAAGAAAGTTGAGGGTCAAGGTCATAGATCACTTTTTTCTATCCCTTTTTGGCACTTTGTTTCTAATGTCCTTTGAGACAGTCTACTGACACTTGGTTACTTTCTATGTCTGCTCAGTAACTTTACAGCTCAGTCATGAAAATCATAGATTTAATTATTGTAGGCTTTTGTGATTGTGCCATTGTAACTAGGGGACAATAATTTGCTGAATTTGCTTGTTTGGTCTGTGGTTTGTTACAAACACAAATCTAGTTTGGTATATGTGAGTATTTAGCGGAATCAGTTTCAGACTATTCCTTTCTATTTGCATGCTCAAGAGCTAGTATCATAGAGGCAATTTGGTTTTCATTTCAAACAATGATGTATATGATCATATTTTTGACTTTTACCCCATAACTGTTAACCTTGCGATCAATTTATGGTTGAATACAGTATATGATATTCATGCATAAAAACAGACGAGATATTTTGTAATAACTTGTATCACATGCAGAAAAAACAAAGCTGTACACAAGTTGATGTGCCCAATATATTCGAGTGGACGAGGTGGGGGTTGGGGTTGTCTTTGGCTATTTTAAGTAATATGTTGTATCACATTTGTGCTTGACACTGACAAATTAAATTTGATATGGATCTGTGTATGAATATGTATATTATCTTACTAGATTCTCATGCCACCAAAGCATAGTTCCTATTTTTTTTAATAAATCTGATAGGGTTGTTTTTATGCATTTGTGGATGATCTAATATATTTTCATCCTACTAAAGAGATTCTTTTTTTAAATTTTCAACACTTTGCATGTAGAATTTTGGGGCTGCAATAGGGGCATACATGTTTTACAGGCATCAGTTTAGTTTTCAATATATGCTTTAGCATCTGTAACATTGTGGCACCATCTGTTTGATCATTAATCCGGCCGATACTCGATCTTCTCCTAAACTACTAATAGGAAATTTACCAAACTTGGGTACATTTGGATCACCTGGAAGGGAGCAAGAATCCATTCTAAAAAAATTTCAATAAGAATAGAATTTTCAAAGTTTTCATGAGCAAATGCTATACAATGCATTTCAGGTTATGCAAGTCAGGGTAACTTTTGGGGAGGTGGAGAGAAGTTAGATGGTATTAAATTATATTCCTTTAGATGAGAAATTATGTATTCAAGTTTGCAGTGATTTTCAATTGCAAGCCTCAAAATTACCTTTTTGTCATACACCATGAAGGATTTGTTCAGATCAACTTTGTATTTGCAAATGGCGTAATTTATTGTCATAGTACTTTGCTGTATTCATTGCCCAGAAATGTAGTAAATTCACTATTTTTTGTTGGTGCCACTTTTTATATTCACGCCAATTATGATATGCTGTCCGTCCATTTGTTACCAATTTCATTTATGCACCTTAAATGTCCAACATCTATAGTTACCAAACTTTGTGGATGACTTGCACTTGGGGTGAGGAATATACTTATAGATTTTTGGTTCAAAAGGTCAAGGCCAGAAGGACAATGGTTTATGCACATTAACATTAGTTCAACATTACAGACCCGGAGCAACCCATGTGGATGGCTTGCATTTGTAGCAAGAAAGAAGCCCATGTTTATTGGAGTGATAATGTCAAAGGTCACATTTACTGTAACTGAAAAAAGTTCCTAAAAATATTAATGTATCTACATAGAGACTATTAAACATGGAGCAGGCGTATAGTGTGCTGTTCATGATACTCTTGTAGATTTAATAGAGGATACAAGCCACAAATTTAAAGGCCGATTGAACAGTGAACCTGTGGAAATAGGTTCGTTTTCAATCCAAGAACTGGAGTACCTTTGAAAATGACATTTTTCAAAGAACCCTGAAAACTGATAACTATGAAATTAAATTTATTCACATAATATAATTACTGTTTAAATTAAAAGCCCTTAAAGCTTGATTTTAGATTTTGATCAGTTTTAGTAGCTATTGTTATATTTTCTGACAGTATTTGATAATATAATTGACTTATGTACAGAACTGTATTATTCGTTTGGTAATTTACAGTGTAAGTATACTTATAGCAGCTCAGTGATGTAATGGGGACAAATATTAAGTATTCTCTCATTTAGATAGTTCCATGTTTTGAAGAACATATTGTGTGTTATTGAGTGTTTTGTATCACTTCATACTAAACATGGAATAAACATTCATATGTCTGTATTTCTTCTCCTGATTTTCCTATAATTCCATATGAAATAAGATATTTATTGAGAACACATCACCCTGCCCTATCAGTTTGAAAACATCAGATTCTGCATACATGATTTTGCATTCACGGTCAGCGTGTGTGTGTATGTGTGTGTGTGTGTGTGTTTGTACGTTTACAACTTGAACATGTATGATGTATGTGGAAATCTGACAAATATACATGTACTGTAGAGAATTTAAGTGACACCCATTGTTAGAGTTATAATAAACATTACCTTGGACTGATGTGAAGGTCACGTACAATAGTTATATACTGTCATATAGTGACCTGTCTTTCCAAAGTTAAAAGACTGGTGTGATAAAGGGAAGTATTAATGGCATTAGTGTCTAATTTGTTTGTAAAAAAATCTCAAGTCCTGGAGTACTTTCAATTCCTTTTCTCAGTAAAACAAACTCTCTTAGCTACCTAGTTTCGACTATGATCACATGAAAGACAATTTCTAAACATGTTTGTTCCTATTTGAAAGCAACCTGCTGATCATTACACCAAACATTCTAATACATTTTCCTCTTTGGAAAAATAAAACGCATAAAACCAGTGCAAATCAAGATAAAAGTTGATTATTAGTATTAAAATTTATGTACATCATAAAGATGAACTTCATGGCTAATATTAATGCAGCTTTATTCCTTGGTTTAAAGTATAAAGATGAGATAAATTTCAATATAGCTTTTGATTTAAGCACTTTTATTCTGTACATTAAGGTGATATAAAGAAGAAGATCCATTATTTGCCTTTATGCCCACCTATAAGGTAGCATCACGCTTACTGATTAAGCTTGCCATTATTATCACATTTATGCCAGTTTTAAATTTGAACTTTCATTAAATCTATGGAATCGTGTTGACTTATTTGATATTTTACATTAATGTTTATATGAAAATCATCCTGGAATTCACAAATACGCACATGTCATCTTGAATAATTGTATTTCAAGTAGTTCTCAAGTTTTTAGTTTTGCCTTCCGTGATTATTCTGTGCAGACTTAATTGAAATATCAGTAAACGCAGGGGTAGGGAAATGCCTACGCTAACACCGGGGGTCCGTCATTTATATGTTGTTTAACATATACACTTTTTCCTTACTACAGTTATCGCGAGTAATACTTCCTACATAAGAACTATGTTTGTGTATCGCTGAGAGTAAATTACATTGAACCCGATACGAAGCAAGGGTTCAACAATTCAAACAAAGACAATTTGTAAAATTAAAATATGTTTCAATCTAAAAATATTTACGATGTCAAGATCACTTCTCAATATTATTTATCTCACAAAGAAGAACCTACTTGTTGCACAGGGCAGACAGACATTCCTTGTTTGAGAAGTTTCGTAACAACTCTATAAACACTTCTATACACTTCTTGTAAGACACGAAAGGTCATCCTGTCGTATAGTCCATTTGCATTAACATTCTTTAATTCTTTAGTGTGATAAACAAATGAACCGCGTAGTCATTTTACTCCTGGATTAAAATGAACTGGATGCTCTGGACTTTCGACGTGACAGTTATAAGATTATCTGCGTTTGCGTAAAAGAGGACTTTGAGTTCGTGCTGATCGGTTAGTTTACTATGAAAATCAGCCTAACGTTTAAAATACAAACATGCAACAGAAAATCAGCCTAACCACGAGAATACATACATCAAACAGAAAATCAGCGTAACCACTAGAATACAAATATCCAACAGAAAATCAGCTTATCCTTTCGAATACATATATCCAACAGAAAATTAGCATAACTTTAAGAATACAAATATCAAACAGAAAATCAGAGTAATCTTTAAAATATAAAGATCGAACAGAAGTTAAAATCAATCAAAGAGTTTTCGCTTTTTGTAAACCATTAGATCATCACACCGATCATTATTGTTCAACTGAACATACATTGTACTTTCTTTTGGAAAAAGATTTTAAATTACAGGTAGGTTTTGTTTTTACGACATGATCAGTAACAGTAAATATATAAAAACAAACATTTAGCAAAATTTTGTTATCTTGTTATGATGACAATGCTTGAGTATAGCTGTTTGTAAAATATATAATAAAGAGGAGAGAACAGATATAACTTTGATACTTATAGCAAATGTTGAAGTTTGATTGTTGTCCTAACTTGTAGGGAACTGTCTATACCAGTAAACGCTTTATCAGTTCTAACAGAGGAAAAGATTTTTTTTAAATGATAAAATCCGGAATATTTTAATGTAGAGCAAGTTATAATTTTATTTCAAAATATCTTTGCGATACATAATTCGTTATCTAACAATTTAATGAATATAAATAGAATTGATTTTTAAGGATTTACAGTTTCTTGCAACCTTCGAAACTAAATGCAGACACAAGCAAACATACTAGATGGCAAATGAATAATCTGTGCTATGCATGAATATGTACAGGAACGCTTTACTGCTAATCGTTTTACACGTAATGCAAATATTTAAAATTATCGATGCAAACATTTCGGCTAAATGTACACCAGGCCTGAATTTCACAGTAAAACATATTACTTTAATCTAAGTCTAAAATCCAGTAATACTGTCCATATTTCACCAGCATAAGTCTTAAAGTTCATTCTTATTTTGGGGCCTTGTTTGGTGAATTTAAGTCAGGCTATAACTTCAGTTCTGTTAGTGAAATCCAGACCTGATTGGATGAAATTCAGTCTGACGTAAGTTTAATGAACAAATTTCTGGCTGGTATTAAACTTGAAGACATGTTTGTGAAGCTGAGTCCAAGAATTTCAAAATGTTGGTGGAATATTTCTGTGGTAAATCTCAATCGGCTGCTGTGTATGTGTATTACACTTGATATTTCTCTCTCATGATTAGAAGAGGCTACTGCAGAGTATGTGGACTACACGTGATATTTCCCTCTCATGATTAGAAGCGATATGGGATTATATATTTTTAAAAAGTCCTCATATTCAAGAAAGACAACAGATCTTAATAACTGATAATGGAAAGTTTCATAATCTCTCAATGTGACATCGAAATGTGATATTCATTAATGTATAATATTGCAAAGAACAATATCGTGAAGGGCAGAAGTGTAGAACTTATTGATATTTCAGTGCGAATTTACAGAAGTCGAGTCAAGTCGAAGAAACCACATCAGAATGTGATGAAAATAATTTACTGTAAATTATTGTGAGAAGAAAGTTGAGGGTCAAGGTCATAGATCACTTTTTTCTATCCCATTTTGGCACTTTGTTTCTAATGTCCTTTGAGACAGTCTACTGACACTTGGTTACTTTCTATGTCTGCTCAGTAACTTTACAGCTCAGTCATGAAAATCATAGATTTAATTATTGTAGGCTTTTGTGATTGTGCCATTGTAACTAGGGGACAATAATTTGCTGAATTTGCTTGTTTGGTCTGTGGTTTGTTACAAACACAAATCTAGTTTGGTATATGTGAGTATTTAGCGGAATCAGTTTCAGACTATTCCTTTCTATTTGCATGCTCAAGAGCTAGTATCATAGAGGCAATTTGGTTTTCATTTCAAACAATGATGTATATGATCATATTTTTGACTTTTACCCCATAACTGTTAACCTTGCGATCAATTTATGGTTAAATACAGTATATGATATTCATGCATAAAAACAGACGAGATATTTTGTAATAACTTGTATCACATGCAGAAAAAACAAAGCTGTACACAAGTTGATGTGCCCAATATATTCGAGTGGACGAGGTGGGGGTTGGGGTTGTCTTTGGCTATTTTAAGTAATATGTTGTATCACATTTGTGCTTGACACTGACAAATTAAATTTGATATGGATCTGTGTATGAATATGTATATTATCTTACTAGATTCTCATGCCACCAAAGCATAGTTCCTATTGTTTTTAATAAATCTGATAGGGTTGTTTTTATGCATTTGTGGATGATCTAATATATTTTCATCCTACTAAAGAGATTCTTTTTTTAAATTTTCAACACTTTGCATGTAGAATTTTGGATCTGCAATAGGGGCATACATGTTTTACAGGCATCAGTTTAGTTTTCAATATATGCTTTAGCATCTGTAACATTGTGGCACCATCTGTTTGATCATTAATCCGGCCGATACTCGATCTTCTCCTAAACTACTAATAGGAAATTTACCAAACTTGGGTACATTTGGATCACCTGGAAGGGAGCAAGAATCCATTCTAAAAAAAATTTCAATAAGAATAGAATTTTCAAAGTTTTCATGAGCAAATGCTATACAATGCATTTCAGGTTATGCAAGTCAGGGTAACTTTTGGGGAGGTGGAGAGAAGTTAGATGGTATTAAATTATATTCCTTTAGATGAGAAATTATGTATTCAAGTTTGCAGTGATTTTCAATTGCAAGCCTCAAAATTACCTTTTTGTCATACACCATGAAGGATTTGTTCAGATCAACTTTGTATTTGCAAATGGCGTAATTTATTGTCATAGTACTTTGCTGTATTCATTGCCCAGAAATGTAGTAAATTCACTATTTTTTGTTGGTGCCACTTTTTATATTCACGCCAATTATGATATGCTGTCCGTCCATTTGTTACCAATTTCATTTATGCACCTTAAATGTCCAACATCTATAGTTACCAAACTTTGTGGATGACTTGCACTTGGGGTGAGGAATATACTTATAGATTTTTGGGTCAAAAGGTCAAGGCCAGAAGGACAATGGTTTCTGCACATTAACATTAGTTCAACATTACAGACCCAGAGCAACCCATGTGGATGGCTTGCATTTGTAGCAAGAAAGAAGCCCATGTTTATTGGAGTGATAATGTCAAAGGTCACGTTTACTGTAACTGAAAAAAGTTCCTAAAAATATTAATGTATCTACATAGAGACTATTAAACATGGAGCAGGCGTATAGTGTGCTGTTCATGATACTCTTGTAGATTTAATAGAGGATACAAGCCACAAATTTAAAGGCCGATTGAACAGTGAACCTGTGGAAATAGGTTCGTTTTCAATCCAAGAACTGGAGTACCTTTGAAAATGACATTTTTCAAAGAACCCTGAAAACTGATAACTATGAAATTAAATTTATTCACATAATATAATTACTGTTTAAATTAAAAGCCCTTAAAGCTTGATTTTAGATTTTGATCAGTTTTAGTAGCTATTGTTATATTTTCTGACAGTATTTGATAATATAATTGACTTATGTACAGGACTGTATTATTCGTTTGGTAATTTACAGTGTAAGTATACTTATAGCAGCTCAGTGATGTAATGGGGACAAATATTAAGTATTCTCTCATTTAGATAGTTCCATGTTTTGAAGAACATATTGTGTGTTATTGAGTGTTTTGTATCACTTCATACTAAACATGGAATAAACATTCATATGTCTGTATTTCTTCTCCTGATTTTCCTATAATTCCATATGAAATAAGATATTTATTGAGAATACATCACCCTGCCCTATCAGTTTGAAAACATCAGATTCTGCATACATGATTTTGCATTCACGGTCAGCGTGTGTGTGTATGTGTGTGTGTGTGTGTGTGTTTGTACGTTTACAACTTGAACATGTATGATGTATGTGGAAATCTGACAAATATACATGTACTGTAGAGAATTTAAGTGACACCCATTGTTAGAGTTATAATAAACATTACCTTGGACTGATGTGAAGGTCACGTACAATAGTTATCTACTGTCATATAGTGACCTGTCTTTCCAAAGTTAAAAGACTGGTGTGATAAAGGGAAGTATTAATGGCATTAGTGACTAATTTTTTTGTAAAAAAATCTCAAGTCCTGGAGTACTTTCAATTCCTTTTCTCAGTAAAACAAACTCTCTTAGCTACCTAGTTTCGACTATGATCACATGAAAGACAATTTCTAAACATGTTTGTTCCTATTTGAAAGCAACCTGCTGATCATTACACCAAACATTCTAATACATTTTCCTCTTTGGAAAAATAAAACGCATAAAACCAGTGCAAATCAAGATAAAAGTTGATTATTAGTATTAAAATTTATGTACATCATAAAGATGAACTTTATGGCTAATATTAATGCAGCTTTATTCCTTGGTTTAAAGTATAAAGGTGAGATAAATTTCAATATAGCTTTTGATTTAAGCACTTTTATTCTGTACATTAAGGTGATATAAAGAAGAAGATCCATTATTTGCCTTTATGCCCACCTATAAGGTAGCATCACGCTTACTGATTAAGCTTGCCATTATTATCACATTTATGCCAGTTTTAAATTTGAACTTTCATTAAATCTATGGAATCGTGTTGACTTATTTGATATTTTACATTAATGTTTATATGAAAATCATCCTGGAATTCACAAATACGCACATGTCATCTTGAATAATTGTATTTCAAGTAGTTCTCAAGTTTTTAGTTTTGCCTTCCGTGATTATTCTGTGCAGACTTAATTGAAATATCAGTAAACGCAGGGGTAGGGAAATGCCTACGCTAACACCGGGGGTCCGTCATTTATATGTTGTTTAACATATACACTTTTTCCTTACTACAGTTATCGCGAGTGATACTTCCTACATAAGAACTATGTTTGTGTATCGCTGAGAGTAAATTACATTGAACCCGATACGAAGCAAGGGTTCAACAATTCAAACAAAGACAATTTGTAAAATTAAAATATGTTTCAATCTAAAAATATTTACGATGTCAAGATCACTTCTCAATATTATTTATCTTACAAAGAAGAACCTACTTGTTGCACAGGGCAGACAGACATTCCTTGTTTGAGAAGTTTCGTAACAACTCTATAAACACTTCTATACACTTCTTGTAAGACACGAAAGGTCATCCTGTCGTATAGTCCATTTGCATTAACATTCTTTAATTCTTTAGTGTGATAAACAAATGAACCGCGTAGTCATTTTACTCCTGGATTAAAATGAACTGGATGCTCTGGACTTTCGACGTGACAGTTATAAGATTATCTGCGTTTGCGTAAAAGAGGACTTTGAGTTCGTGCTGATCGGTTAGTTTACTATGAAAATCAGCCTAACGTTTAAAATACAAACATGCAACAGGAAATCAGCGTAACCACGAGAATACATACATCAAACAGAAAATCAGCGTAACCACTAGAATACAAATATCCAACAGAAAATCAGCTTATCCTTTCGAATACATATATCCAACAGAAAATTAGCATAACTTTAAGAATACAAATATCAAACAGAAAATCAGAGTAATCTTTAAAATATAAAGATCGAACAGAAGTTAAAATCAATCAAAGAGTTTTCGCTTTTTGTAAACCATTAGATCATCACACCGATCATTATTGTTCAACTGAACATACATTGTACTTTCTTTTGGAAAAAGATTTTAAATTACAGGTAGGTTTTGTTTTTACGACATGATCAGTAACAGTAATTATATAAGAACAAACATTTAGCAAAATGTTGTTATCTTGTTATGATGACAATGCTTGAGTATAGCTGTTTGTAAAATATATAATAAAGAGGAGAGAACAGATATAACTTTGGTACTTATAGCAAATGTTGAAGTTTGATTGTTGTCCTAACTTGTAGGGAACTGTCTATACCAGTAAACGCTTTATCAGTTCTAACAGAGGAAAAGATTTTTTTTTAAATGATAAAATCCGGAAAATTTTAATGTAGAGCAAGTTATAATTTTATTTCAAAATATCTTTGCGATACATAATTTGTTATCTAACAATTTAATGAATATAAATAGAATTGATTTTTAAGGATTTACAGTTTCTTGCAACCTTCGAAACTAAATGCAGACACAAGCAAACATACTAGATGGCAAATGAATAATCTGTGCTATGCATGAATATGTACAGGAACGCTTTACTGCTAATCGTTTTACACGTAATGCAAATATTTAAAATTATCGATGCAAACATTTCGGCTAAATGTACACCAGGCCTGAATTTCACAGTAAAACATATTACTTTAATCTAAGTCTAAAATCCAGTAATACTGTCCATATTTCACCAGCATAAGTCTTAAAGTTCATTCTTATTTTGTGGCCTTGTTTGGTGAATTTAAGTCAGGCTATAACTTCAGTTCTGTTAGTGAAATCCAGACCTGATTGGATGAAATTCAGTCTGACGTAAGTTTAATGAACAAATTTCTTAAGGCTGGTCTTAAACTTGAAGACATGTTTGTGAAGCTGAGTCCAAGAATTTCAAAATGTTGGTGGAATATTTCTGTTAAATCTAAATCGGCTCATGTGTATGTGTATTACACTTGATATTTCTCTCTCATGATTAGAAGAGGCTACTGCAGAGTATGTGGACTACACGTGATATTTCCCTCTCATGATTAGAAGCGATATGGGATTATATATTTTTAAAAAGTCCTCATATTCAAGAAAGACAACAGATCTTAAAAACTGATCATGGAAAGTTTCATAATCTCTCAATGTGACATCTTTATCGGCCCGAGTTTTCAATACATCTAAAGCATGTGTTTGAAGTAAATATTAAGTATACACACCCAATAAGTAGGTATCAAATATGTGGTATTAATATCTGCCTTGATCCACAAACAATCAGCCCCATGTTTGAAAAGCCGTGAAAAGAGGTTCTTCACATTATCTTCGGGAACATCTGCAACACGCTCCTTTTCAATTTGTACCATACCATATCTCAAAACGTCATCTTGGAACTTTTGTACTTACTTGTCGAATTCTTACGCTTATGGCAACAGAAATATATATCGACCATTTCTGTTTCACTTCTCCATGGCTAGAAAGGTACTTCCACCTGAAACTTGGATCTTACGATTGTTTTCTGTCAACAAAGTAATAATGCTTATTAGATGCAATAGCGTAGTGTAAACAAATCAAGCAAAGTGTTACCAATTTTATGCAGCCAGTTAATGATTTCATAAAGAAGATATTTTTTACCGCTTTGTACTATGAATCAGAGAAAATTCAAAAAGCATACAGGTGACCTTTTTCACTCTACACGTAAATTTCATCATTCAAAATTATACCGTACATGGCACATCTAGATTTCTGTGGTTTCTGCATGTTTAAATATAAACGAATGTAACTTTAAGACGTACGCATTATAAGTCTATCCTACGCCGTCATACCAAGGCATTAAGTAAATCAAAACGACATGCTACTCGTGAGTCACGACAGGTATTGGCCTTTTCATGTCGAAGTAATATCCAACAATCCCTGTCTCTATTCACACTTCCATATATCTATCGAGTATGTCACTTAAATGAGTGAACTTTTTATTATATATCTACTGGATTGCCCATTGACAGTGAAGCAATTTAGAACAAATCATGTTCATAAAGAGAGATTTCTTAAAGATAAATGAACAGTTGCATGTATCTCCACAAATAGGCGGGTAAACGGGCACGAAATGGTATAAACGATGACATAGGACTCATAAAATAAACAAGCCAGTGTATAGCTCTCCTCTAGTAAATGACTTTGGCCTTTTTAAAAATGGATGGAGACAGTAAAGCATGTATGCAGTTTTCAATGTAAAGTCAACTCTGCCACTTCCACGTATCACGCGATTGTAAGACATTTTAAATGGCAATGTAAACATCACATAGGACACACGAAGGTACGATGACATTTCTCTATTTTCCTCAACATCAAGATATAGTTCTTTTTTTTAAAATAAATAAGTACTAGTGTCTCAAGTATTGAAGAACACCTTGTTCCCAATGATGAATTCACTTTACAAGTTACTAACAACAATGACTGAAAAATACCTAATTAACTTAGAAACTCATATATCATTTTTCTTTGTTTGAATCAAAACTATTATTGATGGAAACTTTGTTGATACACTTTTATTATTTCCTTATAATACATATGAGTTTTACACTCCATATCATGTACAATAAAACCAGTAGGTAGAAAGTCTTATATCGATTGTCATGACTCGTATAAACTCTGACGCGAGATCGGAAGGAAACTACCTTTAGTATTAGGCCGGAGGTACAAAATGTGGCTAGAAACTTAGAAGCCGGCTTGGGTAGGTCACTAAAAACGGCAATATGGAGGCATATGCACGCCGGATTAGAACGATATCGGTCTGGAAGTAAAGACGGATGTTCAGGCTTTCTGCGTCATTAACATTTTGACTTCCTAATCAGTAGATAAGCCCTAGAAAAACCCAGCCATCAGAACTCCGCCGAAATCGTACTTCTCTGCACCTTATTTAAATGCATCATGTTCTTTCCTGGAAATGGGTAGTAATAGACTAATAATTAAAAATCTATTTCCCTGTTGGAGGAAATTCGGTCTAGTTTGGTGCAATCTTATTAATTCAAAAGCCATTTTACTTTCACCTACACATGAATACACGCCAGGTAGTTTAACGAAATTTCCTGATAGCAAACATCTCTGTTTGTCTGTCTGTCTCTCAACTCTATCAATTAAGTTATGCACATAAGTTATGCACATATGCACATATTACACATAAGTTATATATCTTATGTGTATCACAACGTTGCTTCTATGTGAACTGTGCACTATGCTTTCATGTGGAAAAGGTTTATAAAAAAAACGTTAGACTGTGCACCATGCTGATATCTAATGTGTTTTGACAGTCATTTTGTTTACTTAAAATTCATGTTCTGAGTGTTATGTCAGCTTATGTCCTGTTATCCGCTAACTCTGTTTTCATGTTCAAGGTGTGGAATAATGACGTGACTATCCATATTTACCTAATGGTATACATTTTATCATTTATTTCCATATTGGATGTGCAGTATTCATTCAGCTTTGATAACAAAGGTAATTTGTATTTGGTATTTGATATTTTCTTTTCTCAAATTACTGTTAATTTTTAAATGGTAATTATTTATGTATTTGAATGACTGATTATACCCTTCATAACGCAGGTAATAAAAATATCAATCAATAAATCAATCTCTCTATCTCTACCCCTGGACACATTTTAATACTGTATGTAATATTTCAATATTCGCACTATAGGGAGATGTGCGTGTTAGTTAATTTTTCGGTGGAATTTCTTTCGTTACTTTTTTACCGAATTCAATAAAATTATTGAACTTTAATACACCCTTTTAAGAAATAAACAACAAAGACCCGCAAACAAAATTAAGTGCAAACATAAGATAAATTTGGCGTAGAAGGAATAAAGAAGGAAAAATCGAACAGGATATGATAACGTTGTACTGGGGAATTAAGAATGTATTGATGTGTATGCACAATTTTCACAGCAGGGTTAGAACAAACACACAATTAAGGCGCGTTTACAAGTTTTTTTACTGGCGATTGTCACTAACTCGGGCGTTATGTTGTTAATTCATAATTTTATAAGTCGCTACGAGTGGAGTGCACTTAATTCATCACTTTTCAATCGTCAGTTTTACTCAGTAAAACGATTTTAGGTGGTAATAACAAGCTCTGCGTGAGGGAATACAAATTTCAGTTTTTATTTGGAAAACAGTACCAACTTTGGATACTTGCCAATTTCTCTGGACAGTAAACGATAACTAATAAGGAATATTGAAAGAAATAATACATAGTGCAATCAGAGTACCCAATATTGTCTTCTTCAGAAAATCCTTCTATTTGATAGTTCGACCTTGAAGAAAAAGGCCTGGGAAAAATTGTAAGGAACATTTTAGAGATCTGACATATATAATAATTTTATATAGCTCTATGCATTTAGGCATTCAAAAAAAAAATTAATATAACGCGAACTGTTTTACTCACAAAACAACTTTAGTAATACTGTCGAATCGCTTATGCAGAATTGCATTAACTGTATCATTATATTCATATTTATTTTTGTCGGACTGTTTTAAATATATTTCCCTAAAATGAAGTTTTATTTAAAATAGTACCCCATTTGTTCATATAGATACCAGTATAACCAATCTGATGAATCATGACAGTCGTAATCTGAAAATTCTTCCCGGACAACTTCAACTGCTAATATGTTAGGTACATAAAAAATGTCGGTGTCAAAATTGACCAAAGTTATTTTCTTTTCATTAAATAGCCGCGCTGACTCAGTTGTTAGACATTTATCCAGAAAGATGCGGGTTCAAATCCAGCCCAGAACAGACCAGGACGGTCACTGTGGTGCATCCCTCGGCAAGACACTTCACTCCAGTTTACTCAAAAGAACATACACTATCTTGTGCTGGTGTGCCGTTGAGCAGCAATCAATCATTCAGCAGTACGTTTTTGACAGAACTGACAATACGAGATTTAGAGGGTGACAAAATCAAATGTAAAATAACAACTAGCGTTGTATGGATATTTTTTGCGTGTGTGTAAGGCATCGATGTTTATACTATATTATCTTCTCTTCAAAGTTATTGACTTTAAAGTCATAGTGCGCTTGATGTAGAGTTCGTTAGATTGGGTACAAAATAAAATTTTAAACAACGTTAACGACTTGTTTTCCTAAAGTTTTGTACCATTATGGGTTTGATTGAGTGAACGTTATCTGATATTGTATGACCTTTACATACAAATACAAGTTTAAACTACTTGTTTAATCCACTTGTTGTCCTACAGTTTTGTACCGTAATGGGTTAAACTCAGCAAATGTTTTCTGATGTTATATGACCATTTCCGTACATTGATTATCGAATTTTCCAGATAATGTTGAAAAGTGTTTTTTTTAACGCCAAGTTAACGTTGTTGTTTTGTGTCTCTTCATTTGCATATATATCCTATCGATTTATCTTTTAAACCAAGGTAATGCGTGAGTCTGTTTTACTTTTATTTCAGTCCAAACACAGGAATCAGGAATATTTTGCTAGGCATACTTTAATCAGAAAGGAATATAGGTATGTTATTAAATAAAGTTTGATATTAATTTTGATAGCTGACACAATACGCGATACGAGTTCACTGACGCCCTACAAGTGGGTAACTATGTTCCATTTTTTCTGTCCTTTTATTGATCTTTGTTCACTTGTTCCCTGAAAAAAAAATCTAGTCTTACCTAAAAGAATAACGTTTTTCCTTTTTAGTTGAAAAACAGCCATGAATGCATCTTGTTTCCTGATAAAATACCCACTGCCCCAGCCATCGTCCATGAAATGCGTATGTAGTCTCATTTGGATTAAATAGAAATCAACTAAGAGATCTGGGTTAGACATGTTATTTACGTCTTCCTATGCATAATTTAATTTGACTCTGAAGATTAGATTACGATATTCTCCTCATAAATTGCGGAAGGATGCCCTACGTGTTTAGTCCTTTGACAGTCTGGAGTTATCCTTACAATTATTTGACCCTTGATGACTTTACAGATTCTTGTGTTTTTTCCTACAATGATTCCATGGTTGCTTTTGCAAACTATTGCGCTCTTTTCTACAGTGAGTTAAGTAGCCATCTGTTTTGTAATATTGACATCTTATGAAATTCACGGAAAGAAATTATTGCCAGAAGAATCCTCCTTGATTCACTGAAAGTATGCATGTGGAGTACATTCAGCCATATGAAATGTATAACATTGTAAATGACCCTATTATAATAGTTGTAAATGGAATAGAGGTTATAACAGATTGGAGCCAATAGCGATGTGTCATGTTTTAAACGAAAAGTATTGCTTGTATGACATAGTTAGTATACAAAACAGATATAAAATACTTTTATTAAAACAAGCACATGGCAGTCAAAGACATTGAGGAAAGAAAAGAAGCAGCTTAAGAAATTATATTTAGAGATAAAAGTGGACTGTTTAAAAAAATGATACGATAATGTGCAATAATTAACAAACATATGTATCAATATACGGATCTTTCTCAATAGCAGGAATATCTGTTGCTATGGAAGGGAATATATATAATTTTACATTTTAAGTAGGGATATTCTTCAGACGTTATAATTTTTAATTTCCTGCTTTAAAATGAGAAAGTTTTATCAGATCAATTAATTGTAATAATAGTTTAATGGAGTCGTTTAGTCATTTGTTATTTGCACTGCCTTTTATAAAATATGCTTCCTTGGAACGAGTAATGATATATCTAATAAATATTGATTGCTCTCTTGTCGTTTTGCTTCAGATAGGAGACGGAGAATACATAAGGCACAAATTATATTCTAATTAACAGAAGAATTGTATATATATATATATATATATATATATATATATATATATATATATATATATATATATATTGTTCAAGCTAATAAAACGATTTAATTTACAAAAAGTGTGCCAGGAAGCCAAATCTTAATTACAAAAAGTAGTTATCTACAAATCTCTACGATTTATAAAAGATAGAAAAAACAGGAGCATCTTTTAATTTTTTCGAAAGAAAAAAACTTCCAAATTATTCTGATTAAATTCCGCTCCAAGATTTTTTTATATTACTTTAAAGAATTAAATACTCATGCGAATACAATAACTAATATGGATGCCGATGAGTTTATTAAAATGATGACTTAGATAAAGCTATCTCTTCAGATGAAATTATTAAGAATGTCAACACCTTAAGATCTGTAAAAATGCATGGCAAAGATTTGTGTGTAAATTAATAATTGGTTAATGTGTTTGATGTATTAGCTGCAATAGTATCTGTCATTTTAAATGCTATTCTTGAAAGTGGCCACTATCCATCTCAATGAGATGAATGTATAATTGCACTAATTAATAACCATAGTGATAATTCAGATACGGGAAATTTTAGGGAATTCGCTTGTATGAATTATATATCTAACGTATTTACCAGTGTTATCAATAATCGAATACATATTTAATCTGAAGAATAATAAAATACATATTTAGTCTGATAAGACCTCCAATATATATTTGGTTTCAGGAATAATAGGATACATATTTAGTCTCGGAATTATATAATACATATTTGGTCTCAGAATAATAGAATAATTATGTTTGTCTGAGGAATAACCCGATACATATTTGGTCTCAGGAATATTGTAATACATATTTGGTCTCAGGATTAATGCAAAACTTATCCTTAGTGAAATGTCTTGGGATAACAAATGTGCTTTTTCACGACTTTGCATCATTCATTCATTCATATCATACATTGATTACAATCACTTAAAAACAAAGAAATCTATGTAAACGTTAAATGAGAGGTCTTTATTTATTTTCGTCCCAAAGTGCAAAAAAACCTACACTTGCCTGTATTGTACATCTGCTGTAAGAGCTAATATGCTTTTTCTCTTCACTAGGGTGGTATGCATCTCTCGCAGGTGATTTAGACATACACACTTAAATCAAAACATGTTCTCTTTTGAAATGAATATAACAAAATTACACATTATGGACAAAACCTTGACACAACTTTTATATTACTCACAATTAATTAATATTATCCATTAGTGGGATTAATGCAAATTGAATCATCTGAAATTGTATCACTAAAAACAATAATTTGAAGACGACATCGCTTTTCCCAAAGGGGACCCCCACCCCCCTTTAAAAAAAAAGAAAAAGAAAGAAAAGGAATAAACTGCAGCCTTTTAAAAAAGTCACCCACATGGTCCTTTCAACAGCTAAATTATAACATATGAGCAGCTACAAGAAATATATTTGCAATATATAAAATGAGCCATCCGATTCGTCGTAGTAGCTGTCTTGTATACATTGGACGTTTCTAATAGTCAGTCCCATATTATTCAAATTGATAGGTATATTATGCATCAAATATATTTCAGTGCATCCGGAAATCTCTATCTCTCTCTCTCTCTCGCTCTCTCTCTCTCTCTCTCTCACACACACACACACACACACGCACACACACAGATATATATATATATATATGTATATATATATATATATATATATATATATATATATATATATATATATATATACATATTTGTAGTACATTTGTCTCAATATGAATTATCTCAATATGATTGATGATCCGTGAATATTTCTTTGTTTATATTCGTTCACAGTCCAAGGTACTAATTCATGCTATTGCAGAGTGGCAAAGTTAACTGTGACGGTTATGGTATGTTTACACATCAGCCTGAAAATATAAGAATGAAGTAAACTTCAATTGCAAGAAAAACAATAAACATATGTGGCATATATATTACTTCAAAATACGAAATGTTAGCTGTTTATTAAATGTTCAGACCAACTGTAAGGTCTGATACCAATTATCCTGTTTTTGACAAACAAAAGCCACAACCCTCTTTACAGACGATGGGCCTAGGTAATTGACATTATTTTCATTAAATGTGTGGCAGATTTTCATTTCTCAGATCAATGGGTGTTGAAGCTATGATTATAATACTCAAGTGAAGTTTAATCATCTATAAAGTTCGATACGTAAGGAAGAAAAGACTACGATCACTAAGGAGTCATTGGTAAATTAATATTAAATGAACTACGCTATCATTGTACAGCACTTGACACTTAACTTGTGAACAGGATATGATAACTTTGCACGGTTCCATCGCATGATGGTTAGTACAGGCCTTCAACGCAGTGTTCAATTGTAGTAATGACGTGATGATAATTATTGCATGTTTATACATTTATTACATAGTGTAAGGAAATATACATTTTGCAGGTTCTATGTAATGAAGAAAATAGCATTGATCTATTGCACTCGTACGGACTTCAATTAGGCTGAGAATAAAAAATTCGATCCAAACAAAATATATTATGGACGGGAAATATGTGTCTCTGTTATGATTATATGAGTACGCCAAACACAAACCAGAAAACTTAAGTCAAATAAAATCATACATGATCCATGCTAATTTCTTAAGAAAATTAATGCATCAGGAGAACATCTTACATGTGTCATGGATAGGTAATAGATGTTGCTTATCTTGTCTATTACATGTTCTTGACCGGATTGCAATGCAATTCCGACATATTGATTGATGATGTCGCTATGTTTGTCCGTCCTTGCATTCGCTTGGCATTACGACTGCAGATAGAGTTTGAGTTTAGGTCATTTTCTCAGACAATATTGCTGGTAAAGTCATATGACTTGGTATGTACATATGTTAATACATTACAACCATTATGAAAACTAGGCCATTGTGTCATATTTTTCAAGGTTTGAAATAAGATGAACAACCTATAACGTTACCAATTTATGACTGCTGACTTTAGGGCCCATGCCCAGTTTAAATTAACTTTTGCAAGAAAACTATGTGTTGTTATATCTTCATACGAAATACGCAAAAGTAATACTTATATTTCTGTTCAGCTGAATGTAATGCAGATCTAATCAAACCTCTCAGCTGATATGTGATATTCTCACCTAAAATCGTGTGCGACACATTGTAGAACGATGTGTATGAATTTGACCGTATCCATGGAAAACATTGCTTTTCCCGCGATAGTGATGCCCTAATGTGTTGCTATACTTATAATGTATTTAAGGACCGCACCCAAACCAAACGACTTTGCACTTCCCATCAATTGTGCATTGGGTGAAAACAAGCAATCATGTTACGTTCTTCAGTCCCGCAAAAACATATAAATTCACTCAGAGATATATACATATTGATGCACGCAAGGGGGATTTTCGACTCATCTGCTCTACAATAACCAGTGTGTGTGTGTGTGTTTATTTGCCTTTGAAATAAAAATACCGTCCAGAATCTGCGCAATTTGACGTATTTATCTTCTAAACATCTGGTAGTTGCTTTATTTTTCAGATACGAGATCTATTACGCTGAACGACTCGCAGAAGTGATTATCTGTCGATAGATCTTCAAAGCTAGATGTTTTGCGAGACACTCATGTACATTGACCGTTTAACACCAGCGGATCAGGAGCGAGCGCTGCCCCAGACAAAAAGATTCAGCAAAGAAAACATACCGAATTGGTGCCTTCATTAGGGAAACTTTAAATTGCATAGTGATCATGCATGTTTGTTTTCTTATGGTATCGATGTTCTCCGAATCCAAAGGGTGTCTTGAAACCCTCTCAAGTCAGACTCGTGCTTCAACGCCGTCTTAGGGTACTTGAAAGTATATGTATTTTCCTCAAAATGGTAACATATTAGTACAACTTTGATTGTACAGATGCTAGTGATGACGGAAATGTCAAAATGGCATACAATATATATATCTTAATAATTTGTTTAAATGATATAATTATATATATATATTATATCATATATCAGCAACAAAATCAACGCGAAAGTCGCCAACCAATTCAACTCGACTGGACATTCAGTCGAGTCTCTTGAGATGCTACCCATTGAATTAAACTTTGGGTGGACCGGCACAGTACGCACACGTAAGAAACGATGCTGGATATGGGTATTTTGGTCTAAATGAAAAAATCTAACCTTCCCGTTGCAGTCATATCAAAATTACAGTGTCATCAATTTTTCACACGTACGCAATTTTTTGCGATAAATTTACCAAAGTAATAACCTGTATTATTATTTTATTATTATTATTAATATAGTTATTATTATTATTATTATTATTATTATTATTATTGTCCATTATTCCGCTACACAATTCTTTTGACATCTTTGCATAACTCCATGTATAACTCTGCCGGGATACAATTTCTTTCGCAATTCTTGTGGATGGCGTTGATTTTTCGTCATGCTGTGTTTCTGTCTTTGTTCACAGCGTAGGATTAGGCCAAAACATGTTGGTTATCTATGTGGTAAACACAATAACCTGCTTGTTTGTTATTATTATTGTTAAATAACTTTGTATTAAATTTCTTGTTGTAAAATCCCCCAAGTGATTCTAACATGTAGGAGTCCAGAATGTGTCTTAGATTTTGTGTTTAGTGTTTTTTTTTGTATATGGTAGCTGTTTATTCCCCTGACGAAGAGCTTGTTTAGCTCGAAACGTTGGGAAACCGTTTCGAATTTTCGCCGTTATCAATTTTTGTTTTAATTACATACATACATACATACATACATACATACATACATACATACATACATGCAACATACATACAAACATACATACACACACACACACACATATATATATATATATATATATATATATATATATATATATATATATATATATATATATATACTTACGCCATATAGAGGATTTGGCAAGATTTCCGTTTGAGGACGTCTTATCTCATACTGAAAAAAACAATGCTTTCATTTCATATGAAAATCCAGTAAGTGCAAAATGCTTATGTATGTATGTACGAATGCACACATATATTCATACTGCTTACATTGATATTGCCTATTCTTTGTCACATGAAATGACACAAAAACAGTGTATTATCTTATGTAATATAATCGGAAAAAATAAATCTGCTCGTAAACAAAAGTAATTATATATACAACATTGATGAGCTATATAAACTAATCAATTGAGCATTTACAGACACCTCATCAAGCAAACTATAGCTTAACCGTATGTTCCTCGATAAATGTCCACTGAGAAGACCACATTCAACAGAATGGCTATACTGGTCTTGGTATGATAACATTTGGAATTTTTCAGAAAAATATCATGAATGAAATACGTTTTGTATCGCATACATAGAACCAAACGAAATATTGTCTACAATTGGCTGAAATCAGTGATAATGATAATCCATATTTAAGTAAAATTATTTGTGTCGTGCCTTTACTCTCATATCAGATGATCATCAAAGTAATACTTATCCAGGTTGGAAATAAATCCAAAGAACATAGTTTAAATGAAAGCAAACGTAATCTGGGCAAGACGACATGTGAACATTTTCTAAACGTCATTGGAATCAAATAAGTATACATTAGTACTCCTTTATGAAAATTATACTAACTCATACAACTTATAACAGCTTCTTAGGAAGAAAGTAAATATAAAGGAAAGGCAGATCTAGGTCATGGGTTATGTACTGAATTAACATTAAGGATCTGAAACCAAACTAAGTATTTATCAATGAGTTGTGGGCAACCTTTTGATCGGGATTCAAATAATGAAACATGAAGTCCCACGAAAAGTTTGATTTTTGCTGCTTGTATTCATGAACTTCGTCAGCACCTACAAATTAAACAATTCAAATAGCTTATCTTAGTTGATTTAAAAAGGCATATCACACGTCATTGTCTTATTTGAATACTCAATGAAATATTTTCTGTGAATGTAGTACTCCTTTGCTTTCTGCAGACCATTACACAACATTAATATAAAAATGAAACAGTATTATAAATAACAATTTCTCATCTCCTAAATATACTTTAAGAACAGTAAAAATTGACAAACCATGCATAATAATTTGCAAAAGCTATTTGACAAACTGTTGAAATAGTATTGTCAGTAGCTTGTCATTATATATTTCCACTGACAATAATTTCCTGCTGTTTGACTAGTCTTGTACTCTATAATTGAAAATATTTACAGAATTCTGTTTGAGTTAACTAATTGGTCTTACGTAAACTTATTCTTGAACTAAGATAGATAAATATAAACATGATTGATTGATTAATTAATTGGCTGATTGGTTTTCTGATTAATTGATCGGCTAATTACTATAAATAATAGCATTTATAAAGAAGATTAGTCATTGATTCAAAGTGTTAAATTAGCAACGTATAACAGTAATGTATATGGTTACTGTTGAGTAGCGTTAATATATTTGTTACTGTACATATGGTACGTACGTCCTTCATACGCCTTGTCGTACTCTGGATGAAAGTGATGGTCTGTTGTAGTACTAAGTTCACGAGGAGGACTCAGTGTTGACATATCTAAGTATGATTTGGATGGTTGTGGTCCAGAAAGAGGGTTATTACGACTTAGGCTGGACAGTTTTGTGGGCATTCCAAAAGGAACGAATCCTTGCATCGAAGCTCTTGATCTGAAAAAAAAATACTGTTGATGAGGAAACAAAACCAAAAACTGCTCTGCCAACACGCAATTGTTCCACGGGACCGAAATTTGATATAAGTTGAAAGTGTTGCAACTTGATGACTTTTTAAACGAGCCCATACAGAAGATAAAATTCCACAGAAGTAGCAACCACGATATTTGTGAGAATTGGTACCCCAAGACAAAATAATCAACATGGTTTCAATTTCCATTAATAAAACAAAGGAGAATTAACGAACCAGTCTATAACTCAGTACAATGAGAGGCTGCTGACCATTACACACTCCGAACGCTCTCCAGTCTTACTAATAAACCAAGCATACATAGGTTACTTTGCAAATAGAAAATTCGAATATATTTTTTTAGGGTATGTCCTGTTTATTACACAAACGTAAACTTATAAACAAAATTATAAGGGAAAATGCCGGCATTTGCTCATCGCTACATACTATAGTGATAATAAGTGAACATATTAAGTTTTATGAATATGTCTTAAGGCTCACACAATAGTTTATGTTTTACAAAAAAGGGAAGATACATTAAAAAGTACCTATCTGACAAGCCCTACATGTGTATGCAACACAATCCATCATAGTGCACATGCATTAAATATTTTTAGATACAAAAGTTTCAAATGGTACAGGACATATGAACGCCAAACAATTTTTAAAAAGAGTAGACGATTTACAAAGCGTTCAACAAAACCCACTTTTTATACATGATTAACGGCATATGAAAAATACATATATATATACTGCGTTTCATAAAGCAACACAAAGCGGGAATCAATGTGACCGGGTTATGAATTCATAAAACTTCATTTCACCATACATATCTCTATAATTGTTTATTATATGCAGTGATCTCCTCATATATAAAATGTTGTCATCATAAAAGTGAAAAAAGTATATCGATGAAATAGAAAAAAAAACGTATTATATTTATATCGTAGTCTTTATTTCACCAAGTTATGACATGATGTGATGTCAAAACTGATGAGTCTTTGAATTTAAAAAAAAAAACGATATCCGTCGATTCTTCACTTCCCATATACTTTCACTGCCACGTTAAATTATAGTTTTTCAGGCAGAGTCCTTCTGTGCTAATTGTCACATGAAAATTGAGCACCCTCTGCTACAGTCTGTTCCTTAACATAGACTTGATCATGTTCATCGCAGAAAATGACCTTTCATGGTCTACAAATACAAAAACTCTTTCAAAAAAAAAAAAAAAAAAGGCGGAGCTTAAAATGTATTAATGGCTGTACAAAGAATACAAATCTACCCGAATCTTAATGAAGCGAATTACCAAGGACAAAATCTTCAAGATTCAAGGCAACGATGTGTTTTCAAATAATCATGACATAATAACAAATATAATACATATTCCATTGCATTAGGAACAATATACCGATTTGTTTTTATCATGGTTTAATTCCTTCATTGAATTAATGTCAAAGAACTAAATATTGTTCAAAAGTTTAAAGTGTTTTATTTATCTGCTGTAGACACAGTTAGAACTAGGGCAACTCTGGCGTAGTTTGAAAGAAATGGATACAAGTCCTCGAGGGAGGTACTTAATCATATCTTTTTTTAGAGGAATCCTGCTATCTGAATCTGAAACGCCAATATCTGTTCGTCGTAGGCAAACCAACACGGGCTAGCCTTGCGCTGGGTAATTTTAAGGTCAAAGGCCATACTCTAAAATTAATTTTTTTACTACAGATTTGCATACAGTGATTAAAAATGTTTATACTCACAAAAAAAAATGAAAAATATCTCAAGCGTAATGATGAAATAATAATTTAATTACTTGAAATTAGCGGTATACAACGATGTTATCTCCCCTTAGTTGAGACTTTCTCACCAATAGAGGACGAAAACCGGAAGTGACGTAGATGTATACCCAGATGAGAAACTAGATGCTTCTTGCTATTGAAAACACAATTAAAACAGTAGAAACCATGGATAGGAAGATTTACTGTTCAGTCTTATACGTACGAGCCTTAGCCAGCCAACAATGAAGCCGACGCTATGATCATCGGATTCCGAGTCGGACTTCATAGAATGACAGCAATACGGGAAAAATGAAGCAAACAGACTTTGGAAAGCTTCAGGTTAGCTTTCAATTTATTTATTGTGTATTCAATTAAACAGTTTAAACATTATCGGATTTGGGAATGTTGATTGGTAATCCACTTTTGCAGTTTTATATCTTTATTCATAGTTAATGTTTATATATATATTCTTCATTACAATAAAAGAAAATGACAACTTAGAAATATGTTTTTCCACACCCCACCAGCTTGTCAGGCAATGCTAACAAATCATGCACGATCCTACCACCACCGCAACGAGAGAAAAATTATATACATACATACGTGTGTGTTAATAACTGGGTAACTTGCGGGCAAGTTGCAAAGTACCAGTCTTCTTGCCAAATCGGAATATCTGATTTGCCACAATTTATTGTACTGTCTCATTATTTCCAGGGAGAAAGTTAATGTTAACATAAGCTCAGTCATCTGCTCTCTTCGACTCAAATATTGTTTAGACTTTAGCTTTGGTGTCATAACTTCTTGTTATACTTATACAGTGCTTAAAGCTCGATATAAATAGAAGGTTGTTCCCCATCCAATCTGTCCTTTAATATTCTGCCCCACTCTTGATAATCAAAATGCCTTATTAAACTGTTTTTGTTAATAATTATTTTCTATTTTCTTTACCTTTATTCACAAATGTCACTTTTTAAAATAAAGGATTACATTCTATGTTTTATCATTGGTATCAAGTACTGATATTGGAGAAAAAAATTCCCTTTTTTCCACAAAAGTGCCCCTCTTCCTCTCTCTGCGAAATTTCTACCCGAAACATTGTAAATTGTACTGCATGAATAGAATACCCATGTTACCTTAAACTTGCATATTGCGAAATTAATTAGCTACCTCTGAAACACTTCTCCTATTTTGAAAAAAAGAAATTGAGTTTTTCCACTTTCAACCTAAAGTATGTAAATTATGTCTAATTTATTCAAAACTATTATTTCTTTCTTACACTTCTTCCGTGTAGCATGGTTATTTCAGAAGAAACATTTAAAACCATTTCCAAGGCAGAAAATTATGGTACTTGTTGTTATCTAGCATATGTGTATTTTTCTCCTGTGTAACAAACTGTCGTCCCATGGAGACAGAGTAAGAGTCAAAGTGCTCTAACATTTATGAGGAATTGCATGGTAAGCTGGACTCTGTTCATGACTGCATTACGCAGCATGAAGGGTTTCAGGGAAATTGTCTCAACCCAGATATCATAGAAGTCTCCTTGTATGAATTTATATAAATAGGCCCACAGGTGATGAGGAGTCAATACACAAGTAAGTGTAGTTGTTTTAAAATTCAGCTCTATGGAGTGGCAAGCCACTTTCACATTGTTCCCGTAACTTCACTTGAGCAGAAAATGTATTTAAAAAATATAAAGTACAATAACACAAGTGTAAAACAATGTTGTGATATATTTTATTTATTCAATCAGCCAATAATATTAAATTGTTCAGTAAAACATTCATAGTAAATAAATAAAGATGTAATATACGTATTGTCATCTGTTTTATTGTATTCATGAATCAAAGTTGAGGGTAGCGCTCTGAATGAACCTGAAAATGAACATAACATATTCATCCAATACAAATAGAAGTAGTGTGTCATATGGCACAATTAGATTATCAGCAGTAACAGATAAAACCTTGACAAGAAAGAGTAATTTTATCACATGTCCTTTCATTACTGCTATCTAATGTTCAGACAAAAGAGGGGTGGGGAGCATCTGAAAACACTTCCTGCTGCTTTATACCCCATTTAATTTTGTGACTGCTGAAAAGAAAACAAGCAGAACCTTAAAAGGGTTTATGTCAAGGTTTTTAAATTGTCATGAATTATATTAAATATTATTAATAATAATACGTGTACAATTGAAGACGATGATGATGATTATGATGTTGATAGTTACAATTATATCATGAGGGTTCTTCTTATTAGCATTTGTTTTCATGAAAGATTGCATTTGAGCAACATACAAATTGTCTTTTTATTTCTTTATTTTTTGTCGATTGTTTATATTTTGACATCACCACTATGTAATTCTTAAACTGGAATATCAAAGTTTTCTCCTTAATTGAAGAAAAAATATTGCCTTTACTTTGTGTGTGTATCTGTGTGTGAAACAAATGAGGATCCCTGTGCACTAATGTCATCAGTACCAGGGATGGGTGGGTTTCTGATCACGATAAATTTGTAATTACAACAAAATACCTTAAAAAGTCAACAACCATCATTGTCAATATAACGAAATCTGTTAGTACAAATCTACAACAAGGTTTTGAAAGAAATACCAACAATTATTCATTATGGGCTGGGCAAATACTAAGTATGCAGACAGAGGCATAAATATTTATTGATGTTTTACCAATCATTAATATGAGCACTGATTCCTGCATATAGTTGTTAACATATTAATATGATAAATGAAGGTGCAGGAATTCTCAGATGATTTAATATTTGGTAATAATGGATTGCATATCTGCATTTGCTACCATACCAATCTAACACAGGTTCTTTCTTTCTTGTGTGGCAGAGTGTATAGACACATCAATTATCGATGCCTTTCCTGCTGGATCTGGCACAGACTTGCAAAGTATGACAGACGGGTACTACCAACATGTGCTGTGAATACCATCAGAACCAGATTTAATTCTGAGAACTATAAAGGTTTTGAGTATGCCAGAGACATCTGACAGCAAAACCTTGACCTGCATGGTGATGGCTTCTCGCTTGGGAATGTTTTTTGATGTGCTGGTGAGAGGTGGTGGTGACTGGAGATACCTTAAGCTTCTTCTTGGGCCTCACTGTGAGAACTGAATTTTCGACGGAGAAAAATTAGTTCTTCCAACAGAGCAGTCACATAATCTGTTTAAAAAAATGTCATTTATGAAACAATATTCATTTCCTTTCACATAATCTAGACACTTCTAGATTTGTGTACACATTTTACAAACTTGATAGAATACATTTAATCGTATCATATAAGTTCGAGAAACTTGGCAGGTAATTCTATAATACATTTTGTAGTGCGTGTAGCAGTTATAGGTACCAGATGAACAAATATGAAATTTTAACTTCGTACCTATCCAAGAGTACACACTGATTGTATTTAAACACTAACCAAAGCAACAATCTTCTTTTACCACCTTCAAATCATAGTGACCAGCCTTGTATTTTCGGTATGACATTTTGAACCTCAAGAACCAATATTTGTTCACAGCATGGACTCTATCTGCGTTGCAGCATGTATGTAGACCTGCCATGTGCAACCTACAAAACAATGATAAATGATAACAGACATTATGAATTTGCAAGAGTCTAACCTGTGCAATGATCTCTGGATTATTTAACCAAGGTTTAGTCAGTCAGACATTAATTTTACTCTTCTATGAATGAATACTGACATAACGTGTATTGCAGGGTCATCGGTGCCTGTTGCTGTTTTTTTTTTTTTTTTTTTTTTGTTTGTTTTTTTTTTTGGGGGGGGAAGGGGGCTAGCTATTGCCATTATTATGTAGAGGGGCCTCTTTTTCACCCCATTTGCATATAAATATCAGGCAGAGATGATAAAATGAAATTGTATACATTTCCCTATGCAGTTTTCTGTTCTTTAAAATATGTTATTATATTTCACTTACATTTCTTATTTATATTTTAAAATTATAGTATGAAATTTTGACAGGCCATGGCTATACAACCAACGAAAGCCTTGATATTAGCAGAAAGACTGCACCAGATATTTGAAATTATAAAAACAGCTGCTTTTGACATGATACCACTCAATTAAAAGAGTATATATATATATATATATATATATATATATATATATATATATATATATATTTATGCCTGATTATATTCAGACTTGTACACCTATACTAATATACATGTCGCAGATTAATACCTCATTTCTATTTTTTAAACTCGTTTGCTTTTATATTGGTTATAATAATGCTAAACATATAATTTCATCACAGTCTACACTCTACACGTTCAAAAAGCATTCTAATTTTTTTCGCACATTAATAGTTCATATTTTCACTAACATTAAAATATTACGATCGTTATTTGGTATATTTTACTTACACTCTTTCTTTCTTCTCATAAGCATCATACAGGTTTCTACGGGATTTAGCAGGTACCAGCTTCTCGGGTGACCGAAAGGATTTCTTCTTTTTTTCCACATTCTCCGGGAATGTGGTGGGCACTGTCGTCTTTAACAAATTCAATTTCATTTTTACCCTAATGGATTTAATCACGGGAGGAGGGTGTAAGAAGCAACTGTCCTCAAAATGCCTTATACATCAACGGGATGGTGTTGTTGGCACAAAAGTTGCAACATTACCTACCCTGACCCGATTCAACCCCACTGCTTCAATCCACATTTTACGGTAAACAGGGTCTTTAAAAAAAAGAAAAAACCGTTTTTTCTCATCATCATTCTTTTGGTTGATAGCGTATCGGGACAGATATGATAAAAGGCCCTGTGGAGAATACTGATATGATTCCGAGAAAAAAAAAGCAATAGTATATCCTTTAGATCTGTACAAATATCATTTCAACTGCATGACGCTAGAAACCTGATATTATCAGATCCATAAAAGTCATGATAAATACCCATATGTCATAAACAATTACAGTGAGGTATCAATACATATTACAGATGACGTGGCGTTGTACGAGCCAATGAATAGCTATCTTGCACATGAAGTATGTACAAACTATGAACATTATAAGGTCATTAAGTTAAAAATGCATTAAGTTTTACATAAACCAAGAATATATTATATAAAAAAGCAAATACTGTTACCAATAATGGAGCAAACAGAAACAATATAACATCAGAAATCAAATACCTTTCATCGTAAGAGGAACCATCTGAAGCGTCTTCCTTCTTTCTAATCCTTCCACAGTAGATGACTAACACAATAACTATCAGAACGAAAAGTATGCCTAATGGAATTCCGACTCCTAAACCGATTACAAGCTCAAACGTATCTGAAAGATAGAAAATATGTCATTGTGTGAATAGCCATGACTTCTTCCGTATGTTCTATGTGTTAATTAGTGAAATGAATCATCATGAAATATCATTCAAAAAGACAATACAATATCATTAATAATCCAAATCAGTATCCAGGTCAGTATAATGCTATGGTGAGTTAGTTAAAGTTTACACAGCAAAACAAAAAAAAAAAAAAAAAACCCTCGAAGAATATTTCATTCTAATTGTCATTACCAAAACAATCAGTATTACTCACAGAATCAACCTTAATACTCTAGAATTTAAAGCAAATAAAAGTCTTTCATATACGAAAATATAGACTACAGACATCTCATCGAGGATTCATAAAGGTATGTCAATAAGAGAGTAAGGGGATAATTTAACTGTACTGTTAGTTCCTTTTCTGTTTTCAATAACGTGTAACACTATGTTTCAACTTACCATCGGGTCTGTACCATTTTCTGAAATGTAACAGAACACATTTAAATAAAATATCGATATATTAGTTATTCACCATGCGGAAATAAGATTACTAACTTCTATAAACGACTCAAAATATTATCGAAATATACCATGTTAATAGAAACTTAAATCAAAATGACACCTTGGCTCAGTTCATTTCAAAGTCAAGCTTTGTGTGGTTATAACAAATCTGGTCTAGCACACTTGAGAATATTAAACGTAACGCAATCAGTTGATATTTCTTTAGCAAGTCCTATTCTATAATTACAATATAGTGATATTTGGAAGCAATTTTAGCACACATGAAATCGGTAAGACCAATTAACTTAATGATATAGAAGAGCACATATAATATAAGAGACAAAAATGTTTATAAGAACAAAACTTACAACATGTAACTTCGTATACGTCTAGTAGTAAAGCAGATATATGATTAAAATCACAAACGATGCAATAAAAAGTACATAAAGTAGTTTAAAATAAAGGAGTATCATGAATTTAATTGTCTTCTATAATAAGATAAATTATGCATACACATCATGTAGATGGAAGAGCATAGGAAACTTGCTAGAATAAATAACTATTTCTTTGGACTTGTACAAACTATGTATATATATATATATATATATATATATATATATATATATATATATATATATATAATATGTGTATGAGAGAGAGAGAGAGAAATGAGCGAGAGAGAGAGAGAGAGAAACGAGCGAAGGAAAGATGGAGAGATACATGTTCGTCGGATTGATGGTAGTGGTGGTGTTGGTGAATTTTTTTTTATTCAGGCGTCACGTATCATTCATGTCAGAGAGAAAGGTCTAAACTTGTATGCACCACATACAACAGTCCAATGAATTAGCAATTATAATATATTGTTTACCGGCATACTGGACCATTCTCTTCAACAATGCATGTATAGTCTTGTGGACATCGCTGTATCAACTCTATATACAGCCCACACTGGTCAACAGCTTTGTTTACTGTTGAAATATATACATATAACTTTTATCTGTGACAATTGCTGAAGACCAAGACTCAACAAACAATGTTTATTTAAAAAGCACATTTAAGACACTTTTCTTCCTCATTTCCACAGCAAGAATATTTTACGACGTTAAATTACATAAACAAATGCATGTAGAATATTGACGATAATACTGCGTTTAGATAGAATCAATTGGCAAAATATATTGATTAATATGAATCAGCATTATCTCAAATCATAACATCGAACTCAAACTAATATATAATTATGTTTTACGTGTCGAAACTTTCTCGTGCGATAATTACAGGGGTTAAATCGTTTCACCTATTTGTATTTGTGGAACACTTTTGACTATCTCATTTTTTTCTCTCTTTAAAATATCACCATTGTAATAGCGTTTCACTGTTAATGTTATTTCAATTGAATTATTTTTATCTTACCTGTAAGATTACCGATTCCAGCCGAATCAACTGAAACATTTTTGTTCTCTATAATAAATGTTGCTTTGAAAACTTCTGCTACATATTTCACCAGCAAAGTTCTGGCTGTATCTGTGTTTCGAGTAATAACGTTGAACTCCGCCTTCAAGCTGCCATTCCTGAAATAAAAAATATTCCAAAATACGTTTAATAAGTGTATAGTTGTAAAAATATACAATAGTAATTATTTACCATTTGAGCGATGTGAAAAGAAAACAAATGCCATTTTTTCGTCAGTGTTATTTACGCACTGGCAAAGTGCTACCCAAATTGTGTATATATACATACTGTCGTCTGTCATTCCGATTATAAAAAGAAAACTTCTGCAAAGAGTGAGGCATAAACGACAATATGTGATGACATAATATATTTTAGATAATTTTTTGCCCAACGAATGATCTGAAAGTTGTGTTATGGCACAGAGTGAGAAGTTGCATAACACTGTCGATTTGTATACTTGTGCAGGGATTTACAGGAGCCATCACCTTTAAATCTATACGTTTCTCACTTGCTCTGAATGTCAACATTTCATTTCAGAAAATATATATCTCCAACGCAAAAGTAATTCGCACAATCTCTGATCTATTTAGAAATCTAATGTATCTTCATTTTCGGCGAATAAAAGAAACCATTGTATTTAAAATCAAACCTGATCAAACATTTCCAATGACGTTTAACCGAATACAAAAAAGGTTAGATTGCCTTGAACCAAATGTAACTTTTATATTTTTTCAAGACTGACATTTAATCTTCATTCTATGTAGTACACACACAAAACGATCAAAGTTTCCTGAAAACATCTTTCATTATCTGAAAGAATAACAATATCGTCAGCATAAAGGTAAAAAAAAATATTTAGGAAGAGAATAACGTTCAAAGTTTACACCATTACAATTGTCATTGCAAACAAAAACTATACTGAATATTTAAGACTTACCAAAAATAAAATTGGTGAAAGATTCTATCCTTTTTTATTCTTGCTTTTTTATTTATTTTTTATTTTTGTTTTTGTTTTGGGATGCCTTGTGATCATCGTTTATAAAAACTAAGTGCTCAACATGTAAGAATAACAAATACGTATGTAATTTACACAGTATAAAAGTCTTAGAATTAGCAAGTAAGCATGGATTTGCTATACCTATTTAAATTCCATTTGTCTGAATATTTCAGGTGAGAGAGAGAGAGAGAGAAGGGTATTTATAATGGTATGGCATTTGCATTTCTATATTATTAATCTCCTAAATTAATGGAAAATATAAAATACAAACTTAGTTTCTATTATCTGAATCTGGTTTGTGAAATATGTGAAACATTGTATGTGTCTGTCTTGTATCTATATAATTTTAAAACTTAAGAAACATCTAAACCTCAAACAATTGCTATGCAACAATTTTTGCACAAAAACTTGCAAATGTGTTTTTAAGCATGTTTACTTATTATAAATTCTACAAATAGGCACACACACACACATACACATATATATATATATATATATAAATATTTATATATATATACAAAAGCAGCTTCAACATATGCAAAATGTACTATCTATATTCCTATAGCGTGCAAGAGACAGAGAGAGAGACAGACAGAGATAGTTATTTTCTCAAATTCAACACTTCAGTGATCACATTAGCAAAAACATTTTGACATTATTCACGGATATCAATTACTCCACTTTTTGACATTATTCACGGATATCAACTACTCCACTTATATAGTTATTGCTCTGTTTCCCTATAACATATGTTTTCACATGATTCCATTTAGTAAATACATTTTGTGCTTTTGATCTCCCAAATTTGACTTATTAGCTTCAAATTTAAAATGAATTATCAAATCAAAGTAGAGCTCTTGTACAGCGGGTTTTTTTTTTTTTTTTGTTTCAAATGTTTGATCTAAATATAAAAGAATTTGCTAGTAACAATATTAGATTTACAAAACATCTCTGGCAAGATTCATTTGAATCTCAGAAATTAGTTCTTCAGAAATCTTGAAATATACTAAAATCTCGATTCTACAAATATTTAAAACCCTACAACAAAATCGTTAAACAAAAACAAAGTTGCAAAATGAATGTTTCATTGGTTCTTCGTCACTATTACAGAAAGAAACGCCTTGTCATTTACAAAATCTAATTTGAATAAGAAACTATTTGTAGTCAATGGTTAATTCTAAACTGGAGCTCTGGAAAAGGATGCGTATCTTTTTCTCATGTTGCAATTTAGTCTTTATAAATGTAACCTAATTGAACTTATAATCCTATAAAACTGTGTAGTCTGGGGTGAAAAATCATATAACTCACAAAACCTTTCATATGATAAATATAAACCTTGCTCATGAAAGGAATGGTATATAAACGTTACCATCTTCGACAGCCTCTATTAATAAAAAATTGATCTGTGGTTAATCATTCTATTTTTATTCCAGACACCCTCGTGTGAACTTTGATTGTCATACATTCTGCACATGCTTAATATACATACTTCGAAACCGATTTTTAAAAATATTTGTGGACAAATGCAATATTGGATATAATTTAATTGAAAAAAGTGTAATATGACAACTCATATTTATTGAGAAAGCAATCATTTATAGTCAGCATTCGGAATGATTAACCAGCAAACGCTTTACCCAAAATATTTTTAAAGATTCTATAAAAGATGCTAGATATTTCCACCGTCATCTAACTTATTAAGAAGTGTTGTTCTACTTATTTTATCAGGACCGTTATTTCACTTAAATTTATAAAACATATTTTCAATTTTTCTTATGGCACTTGCATTTGGATATAGCAACATTAAGAATAAATGTATCAATTTAGATAAAAGCCATTAACTTTAGAACAATAATTTTCCGATATATTGTTAATTTTCTTCGATTCCATTTCTCTGAAAAATTTTGTATATCTTTATTTATTTATTAATTTTTTTTTTTTTGAAAATTAATTTCCCCAATCTCATTTGTATTCATAAATACCTTAACTCCTAATAAAGAGAAATTAGAAACTCAATCAAATCCTAGATTTGTACACATCTGTGTCTGGGAAGTTTTTAATTCCCAATTTGTATCACTTTTGTTTTGTTGATATTCACTTTTAATCCTGACATTGATGCAAATAAATATTTCTACCGAGGCATAAAAAGACTTCTGTGATCCCAAAAAAAAAAAAACCGATGTGTCATCTGCATACTGTGGCAGTTTATTCTTATATCCGTTTGTGCATATGCCTTTACTATCATTATTGTTCCGAACCATAATTCCTTTATTTCCGCTACTAACAAAAACAAATAAGAATAGAGAGGGTCCAATTGACAACAACCACGTCCAATATAAAAAAACATTGCGATGCAAATCCATTTTGAATCACACATGTTTGCATTTATATAAATATATATATATATACATATATATCTCCAATATTTAAATATTTCATTTGTTCACCAAAATTAAAAAGGAAATCATTTCCTGTATAAATCGACAGAAGACAGAGTCAATAGCATTTTCAAAATCAACTTGTAATGATTTTCTTCTGTAAAGCACATAGTATCATATATCGTTCTGACTACGTCAGAATGATATACCTACCTTTCTTAAAGCCTTTTTGACTTTCATGTATTAATTTTGGCAAATATATCTTTCACTCTGCTATCTATAACTGAAGATGCTATTTAAAGTAATAGCTCTCCAATTTTTCAAACATTAGCGAGATTTATTTTCCTTTGGCAATACTGTGACAATTCCCTCCCTCTGTGTTACAAATAAAATCCCTTTTCGGAATCCTTGATTTATTGAATTTAACAAAATCTGTCCTAATTCCTTCCAAAAGAATATATAGCATTCAATAATGAATCCATCACTTTCTGGACGTTTACCATTACTCATGTTCGTTACGCATTCTGAAGCTCCCACAAGAGTTATTTCGCCCTCTTATGTGTTTGGTTCATCATTATTCAATTTAGCCACCTCAGATTTTCCAAGTAGATAATCTTGCTTTACTTAACTTTCATTTATTATCTTGTCTACTAAATATAACTTTTTCCCCGCATTTAAAATTTTAAATTGATCAGTGATTTTGTGCCCTTACTCATCTTTCACTTTTAGTTATCGTTTTGTTCATATACTGTCTTTTTTTCAAGTTACACAAATATTTTGTCGTTATTTTTCTCCATTTTCTATCCACTTAATTTTAAAATTTTCAATATATTGAATTTGTTTTTAAAACATTTTGCAAATGTTCAATTTCCTTCAACAATTCTTGTTCTTCTTTTTCTTTTTTGCCTTTTTTCTATAAGAAGAATGTTGTAAAGTGAGGGCGCGGATTTAAAATAAAGTATTTTGAAGAATAACTTATTATCCATATTATTACTATTATTTATCTTCTTCTTCTTATTATTATTATTAGTAGTAGTAATAGTAGTAGAAGTAGTAGTATACAGTATATTTATTTCTTCTAATTTTATCTTTACCTTTTCTTCATATACTTTGTCTTTTAGCAACAAATTATTGAATTTCCAGAAACCTGGTCTTTGTCTTTAAATTTTTAAATTGAAAGGTGAGCATTGTTGGGTAATGGTCAGACCTATAACTGGGACTTATGTGTGTATTCTTACTAGCAATACGACATAAACTTTCTTTATTTATGGTAAACAAATTTAAACGTGCCATTTTTGAAAGATTTTTTCTGCATCCAAGTATTCTTTTAAATCTCAGGATTATAAATTCTCCGCGGATCGCATAGATGCAATTCTTTTCTCAGATCCAATACTCTGCCCCATGCTTTCGGGTTGTTTATTGTTCTGTAGCTATATACATCTATATCACAATCTTGAACTAAGTTCCAGTCTACACATATGACAGTGGTAAGATGTTCATTCTTTTTGATAATTGACTCAGTTGCATAAAAAGTACTGGAGAATCTTCATTTGGACAATACATATTAATAAGCGTCATTTGTTGATTCTCAACTTTCATATCAAGAGCAATTATATTTCCTTTGCTATCCTTACAGCTTCTTCAAACTTTCAAATCTATATTGTTTGCGAAGAGTATTGACACGTCATGAGATGTGCGTATAAATAAAATATATATCCATATTCTGTTTCAGTATATGGTTCGATTGCTTCTGTGAAATTAGTATCTTGTATACAATATATGAAACATTTTGTTTCTTATAAATTCAAACACATCTTTCGTTTTGCCTATATCCTAGTCCCCTTGTATTTAAAAACAAAATACGAACCATTTTAAAAAAGGATTAAAACGAATAGTACAATTCTTACAAATATACCCATACAACATAAATTTTAAATATGGCGATAAAGAGTTACATACTGTACAGGATCCCCTGAATGACAAGGCAAGAAAACGATCTTAAAATTTTTCAAACAAAATAAGGGAGAGATAAATCAAGTAGTAGGTATAGAAATAAAAAGAGAAGACAGACATGTTTATTGTGCTGCTGCTGCTGCTGTTGCGTTTAAATAGCCGAAATAGGTGATTCTGATATGCCCTAAAAACTGTTTCGATCAGTTACTAGAATGTGTTTGCATCTATCTCCCATCCGTCCAAGTTAATGAGCAGCAGTATCACTTCATGTGCTTACTAGTCCATTTATTACCTGTACATCATACCTAAATTCAATATACAGTTATCTCCCTTACTCTTTCGTGAAGCACACCATGCAATACAGTGCTTCACTAAAGTATTATTAACTTTACATATTAACTAAATGTACCTGTAATTAAACATCTTTTTCAAAATAATTTCAGCGACTTCTTTGCCTGCCCAAGAGTGGCTAAATCAGTTGCAATGGTTACTGGCTGTTTTCTACTTTTTTTGCAATTTGGAGAACACATTGCAATCATATACCCATGTTCTTTCTACAGAGTTTTGTTTCAGACTTTCTCCATGAATTCCAAAGTTGGTAATGTCCTCTCTTAACAGTATTCTGGATTCCTTCAACGTTTTTCTTTTCTGTAGTACTTCCAATTCGCTCATACGCCTCATGAATCATCACATTATTAGTCTATTTGCATGTTCATCATATCTACCCAGTCGCTGTGTAATACTAATATCTTGTGGTCCATTATTGATGTTTAGTTTATTTCCACACAGCCTATATGACCTCTTTACTCTGTTGAGGGGTTTCATCCTTGTTTCGAGTCATCTATCCCGTACAGTTTAATATATTCATTAAATTCAATTCAGCATATCAGTGCTCATTGAGTCCATACTACAAATATTGTTTGGATATCAAATGATAAACATACAACTTTGAAACAGAAATTCAAAACAGTAATCGTCAAGAGCTGATAAGGAGGGGATGGACAAATATACACAATCTTTATAATATATTACTATACAAATAATAATATATCCCTTATTTTAAACGCTTCATAAACAAATGTAGCTAGTGAACATATTGTTTTCTTATTGCTAGAAGTTAACAATTGAATGCACTTATGCATGGATGGTTTATTCCATACGTACCTTTTGAATTACGTTTACAGTTAAGTTAGTATATACAGGACATACTAAAAGAAAATTATATTCGTCTTAAATATCATGGTTGTCACATAACATACAATATCTTTCACTTCTATCGATTCTATTGCTTCCATGTCTCCCATTTTCAATTTTCAGATTATGGGAGTACAGTCGGAGTTTTTTCAAAGGTTATCGATGTTTATGGTTACCCAAGATTTTGAAATAATCTTCGAGGGCTAAGTTAGTTTTGATATGTTTATATAGAGACAGTTTGTCAGAATTTTGCAATTTATAATTCCAGTCTCATAGGAAAACATTTGTAACCCTTTGTTTAAAAATTGGAATAAACTTTGAGCAATTTACAAAATCGGGAAACAGCCACACTTCACCAAACCCAAATCTGTTTAAAATAGCTTTAGGAGTGTAACCCAGTTAATACTATTATTTGATTCATTTTCAATATATGACTGCCTATAAGCAGTAATAAGTATGCTGTTTACAGAATTTGTTATTCTAAACCAGAACTTAACTAATTTAGAACTTAACTTAACTAATATCATCAACCTTAAGTATTTAAGTGGGATTCTTTCAAGTTCACCATATACACCGACGTCAGAAATAGATATTGTTAATTTTAACAAATATTTTAAAAACCTTCGCTGTACACGTTCAACGGCGTCAGCTGTTGAAAACCCCTTACATCTGATACTTAATTCAAAACTGGAACAACATATATATATATATATATATATATATATATATATATATATATATATATATAACAGTTTCAAACATTCATTATAATTAAGTAACATTTTGTTTCACATTTCAAGTAAGCATATTCATTGCCTTCAGTGCGTTATCAGCCAGTGTTTGTTGAGCTAGAGATTTTTGAATTGCTTGAGAAAACAACACAAAGGTAATTAAAATTGTCAACGACATTATTATTACTCCCGACTATATCCCATACTTCGTCTTGTCTTAATGGATCACCTTTTGTAAAGACCATAACTTGTATCAAGAGTAATATTTAGATTCCATTTATTACATTAATCATGCAAATTATCCACGAGCTTTCGTAAGCCCTCAATGTTTTCTGAAGAAAAAAATAACTAAATCGTCAGCATAAAGTGTCAAAAATAAAGACAGCTTGTCTAACTCTATATTGATTTCTCCCGTAGATTGTAATGATGTTTCAAGATCTTTAATAAATAATGAAAATAGTATTGGCGATTCACCTTGTATCAAACCTACTCCATAATCGAAAAAGGCACTATGAACAACCCAGTGTGAAACACATAATTTATCTACACTGTACGTTGAACGAAGAACGTTTAACATTTGCCATTTACACCTTGTCTAAAAACCTTCAACCACAAACCATTTCTGTAAACTCTATCAAATGCCTTTTAAAATGAACAAAAGCTGTGTAAAACCTTTTACCTTGACTTAAATATTTAATAATCAAACAATGGCAAAAAAAAATAGCATCAGTTGTTCCCACTCCTTTCTTTAAACCAAATTGTGCATCCGATAGTTTGTCATTTTCTTCCGCCCAATTCAACAGGGTTTCATTTAAAATACTGGTAAATAATTTTGAAAAGTAACTTAGTAAAGTAATACCGCTATAATTCCTTACAAACATAACCAGACTTAAATACAGGGACAATTTTCTCCTCCCCTCATTTTGTAGGAAAATGACCAATATCGAATAATGCATTAAATATTTCACATATATGGGATCTAAATATTTCCACTCCGTTTCTGAACTACTCATTCAAAAGAATATCATTGTCATGCTGTTTAGAAGTTTTGAGATTTCTTATCACTTTTGTATTTTCATCCTGTTATTTATTTATCTAGTTCTTCAAAGATTGTTCCTTGATCCAGTAGATCATTTTCATATATATCTCGTATAAAATAATTCGTTGTCTCATTTTATAATGCTCATACAGGCTATACTGATCCAAGTCATTTAATCTCTTCTTCAGTGAAGTATTCGAAATACGCATTCCATTATTTTCTTCCCTGATTATTCAACTTTCTGTCTCGAGGTTATCGATTCTTTCTGTAAAGAACTTATTCTCCTGCCTAGTTTCAACAATTTCTCCACGTATATTTTCCAAATCATTCAGCAGATCCCCAATTTCGTTTGAAATGTTCTGCTTTAATTCTTCTTTCATCTTTTCAAGAGAATAGTTCATTCCAGATGGAGTGGCAATTTCTTTCAGTTTTTGATTATCTATATATTCTTTTGATACCACTTTTTCTAGAGCCTTGGAGACAGAATCACATTTTTATCTATCATCTCCATTCTTGTAGTATCTTGTTCCTATAGCAACAATTGACCAATCTGAGTCTGAGTGGGTGTTGGTGGGGTTAGGTTAGAGTGGACACTGATATTCCTCTGTGTGACGTTGATTTTGGCGATACTATATTTTCTGGACCTGCCGTATCTATTTCTTTAGTTCCATGTACATTCTTTGATGAACCTTTAGGGGGCATTTTCTTTCAGGTATGCTAATTTTCTACGAATTAACGACTTTGCATAGGTAAACATTGATACACGAGCTTTCACTGTCAGTTTATACATGTATTCTGCGCACTCCACTGCAGTTAAAAATATGCTATTATTTTATCCTGAAATATGGTTCTGTTCAGTTTTTAACAATAGATAATATGCTAACAATTTGTGTACATTTTGAATTGGTTCATGAAGGATGAATGCTATATTATGATAAGTTTATCAGTGACATTAAGCACGTGCTTCACGTCCTCGGAATTACTGACTGATACACATTAATACAAAACACATGTTCCAAAAACTCCTTCAATATAACAACAAAAAAAAAGAGTGCACAGTCTGAAAAAGTAGCACTTCTTACATTTTCCACTTGCAGAAAGTATCGTAAGATTCCAAAAGCTTGCTTTCCAAATGAAATTATCCTCCACTTGAGAAGACCTTGACCTTGCCACATCACTTTATGTTACCACAGATATTTCTAATTACATTCAGCACTGACATTATTTAGAAGCATTTTTTTTTCCAAAGCCCTCTCCTCCATACAGTGTCAAATGCTTTATTGAAAATCGACAAATGCGTAAAATAAGTTTTCTTGCTTTTTAAAATTTCTACAAGTGCATCAAAATACCTGTCATCTCTCAATAGTCCGTACGTTTTGCATTGAAAAAAGAGGTAAACAGTGTTATCTTTACAACAACTCAGCAGTGTAATAGGTCGATTAGTGAAGATTTGTATCAACGTTTTATATATTGATTGTATTAATAATATAACACAGATCTGTGGGATAATGTCTAAAATTAGATTAATAAATACAAAAATAGGTTAAATATATTTTGGATACTCGTTTATGATGTCAAGCTATATTATTTTTAACATTTCAAAGAACCTTGTGTAGATTTTCGAAATTTAATATATCATTCTCAGGAGATAACTTTGCATTAAAATCGTCATTTGCACTTAAATCAAAAGCCTGATTAAGGTCTTTGAAGTATTTATAAAACATTCAATAATGCCTAGATCTGGAGTATTTTTCTTTTATCTAGTACTATGCATTCCTTTTCAATATTGGTTTGTTTCTGACTTAGAACGTTTTCTTATTATATCACTAATTGTGGCGTTGTATTTGGTATGAAGCGTATGTATTGTTTTATTTAAAGCAATATTTCAGATGTTTTAAGGCAGCCGTTGTCCAAGTAAAATACTGAACTCCAGCTAAAATTGTTTATAATTGAAACAAATTGAAACTAAGATAATACTGCTAATGATACTGAGAGAAAAACAGGTCGTTCTCATAGAAATAAACATGCATTTGCATTGTAATGGTGCATACTACGGAGTTTTAAAAGTCACGTAGAGCTGCAACGTACGTTTGAAACGCTTGTTGAAAAAAATTATTTGTCTATGAAAAAAAAAAACTACCACTCTTCGTCAAATTATATTGTAATTTTACATATTGCATATTTGTTTTGTGAATATGTATAAACTACTTACGTAATTCGTATGATCTCTACGCTGTCAAAATCGCTCCCAAGCTTTCTTTGAAAGTATTCCCAGATCTGGAAAAAGTATATGGGGCATTAACTAATGGATCACGCAGAACATTTCAATTGCAATTTATAAAACATGATTTTGTATTACTGATGAAACTTTAACTTAACTTTAAAAGTTAAAGTTACCAGTGCACAAGGAATTACTTCTTTTGAATGTAAATAACAACTCATTTATTATGTTGTATATAAGACATATACATGCATATTCAGTAAGGTGCAATACGTTTCCAACTATTAGCGTTTTATATTATGACAGATAAGGCGAGTGAATATCAGCTGAATGAAAGAAGTTAATAAACCAAATGTTACCTTCATTTCAAATAATTTTACATATTTGTTTTCGGATAGCCTACCGTGGTATTTACGGCCAGTTTATATTTGTTGTAGGTATTGGACTCATACAGACTCTCATTCTGCTGGAGGCCAAAGCTGAATTTCAAGAATACTGTTTCCAAATATTTCTCGGTATCAGGTGTACAATTATAACCATTTCCACGAAACCCCATATAACACGAACAGTTGTAACTTCCAATCGTGTTCCTGCAAGCCTGTTGGCAATTAGCTGTTCTCTCGAAACACTCATCGATATCTGAAAACATTAATTATTATTGGCGATACTGAGCATTGATTTCGCTTGTAAAAGGGTTAACAATATTCTAAATGCCAGAAGCGTAAAACCAATAAATCTTGTAAAGCTCATTTGTTTTGTTCTCTTAGTTCTAGAATTGCATCCAACATACAATGCATTTAAATGAGAGCAGTAAGCACTTTTAAAAATCATTATTTATCTATGTTCGTTCTCTGTTAGTTATTTATCTGAGCTTGCCAATATAAAGACACAAACTTATTTATTATGACTTACATAAAATACGATATTTCTTACTGCTGCTGATTCGAATGACTATTTCATATGTAAACAGATAGATATGGTAATAATCAGCAATTAAACAATTCTTATCTGAAGATGCTTCTGTAGTTAATGCAATATATTTAGATTGTTTACATATTACAAAGCATATTCTTTCATAATAGAAGAACTTATCATATATACAATGTTATAATTATGATATCGAGTAATGAATAACAGCTATGTATGATTTTAAAAGCAAGAATATTCCAATATATACGAGTAAATTGATAATGATTAAAAAAATATTTCCATAAAGAACAATATATATTAACAATTATTTTTTTGAAATAATGCATAGATATGTATGAAGTAATATCACTGCATTGTAAATGTAAACAAAATTGGAATAGTAAATTTCATGAGATTCAAGTGGACCTTTATTACAGCATGACAGATGCTTTCGGTTTAGTGAAGAATTACTTAAAATTATTTAAAACACGAATAAATGTATCTTCGTGGAAAATTGTTGACGATGACCGAATATAAGAGATTAAAAACACTAACAGAATAAATGACGAACTAGATGTTAGCCGCTTGTCCAATAAAAGTAAAGATATTTTCTTTTCTGACGAAAGCATACTTTCATAGTTCGAAAATAATGAAAGTCCTAGAAATGTAAAATTAAATATTTTTTCAAGCTATAACACTGTCTGCATTACGAGACATATGTATGCTTACTCAGTACGTAATTAACAATTATATTCCTGTACCTTAGCAACCATTAAGTCACGTATTGCTTCTATCTTACATCGCGTGACACCTGTCGAGGAAGTATATATATATATATATATATATATATATATATATATATATATATATATATATATATATATATTCAACAAATTATTTGAGAGTGAAAAACATGGGATAACAAATAAATAGTAATTCAAATTATTTTTTTGTTATGGTTAAGATTTAGTAATGTTCGTTTGCAAACTAGACACTTGCAACGTGTATCCATATATTACGTGACTTACCAACACAGCTTATTCCATCTCCATTAAATCCTGGATTGCATACACATGTATAATTTCCCGGTGTATTTTTACAACCTTGTACACATGAACCGATCCCCTCCAGACACTCGTCAAGATCTAAAATTCATATAGTGACTAAGGTGAATAAATCAGTGGACTAAATTTTCAAAAGAATAACACAGACAGAAAATAAAGACTTAGTACAACAAGTAGTTTTGTCCGTTATAATCGATATATATGCATATCAATGTTTGTGTGGGTGAGGGTGTTACATTTGATTACATTCCTCAACAGGAAAAGGAAATACGTCGCAGGTATATATTTCGTTATACTTTCAAGTACAACTAGTATGCAACATTAGTCAAATATAATTGGCAGGTAAGATTTTATATCACACAAACATATGATTAATATGTCGGTCCGAGATCCAATGTTTAAATTAGTGGTGTCTTGTTCCACTTTGAGAATACCCTGGAGTCTGTCAGAGCAAAAATTATGTTTATAATGACACAAATCAAGCGATTAATTAATATCGTGATGTGCTCTTCGTTCCAGTCCCCGCCTTTATTAGAATAACATAGTGTACAAGAATATACTACAAATAACAACTTGAACTGTTTTGCCTTCTCATTAACTGCAATAGCTATCTTTATTTCACTATCCTTCACGCGGTAAACATTGAGATGAAATTGTCCAATCTGCCTGAAAGGATAGTTTCATGCTTATAAAAAAAAAAAAAAAAAAGACGAAGAAAAATGTTTGATAGATTTGATTTGGTAATTCAGCATTTCTTATGTACTGAATGACGGTGTTCCGCTGTCTCTAATAATAGTAATACTAGTATAACCGCTACAAAGGAACTGCCTAAGTATCTTTAACCAATGCATACTTTACATCTCATTTTCACCCAAGAACAGTAATCTTTATTCGTTATCAAGGTTATCTTTAAAGTACATTCAAATAATTAGTACTGGGCTTAGATAACAAGCGCAAATCATGATTTACGCTCTCGTTTATCTAGCCAAGCCAAAATACCCCCGTCCCCCCATTTAAAAAAAATAATACGTATATGTTTGAAGTTTTTATTTAGTTTGTATTTCATATTTGTAAGTGTGTATTGTGAATGTTTTATAGTACAAGAAACATTTTACAAATATCAATTATTTGTTTTAAATCATGCGTCAATTACACTGACAGGGAATTATTTTACATCCACTTACCCACACAACCGACGTTTGCATCTAGTGCGAATCCAATGGAACAGGTACATATGTAAGAACCGAGTGTATTGGTACAAATCTCGTTTGTTCCTGTGCACTGAGTAGTGTTCGATGATATGCATTCATTTACATCATTGCTGCAATTTCGACCTTGCCATCCATCTGTACAGTTGCACCTGCCATTCACATTGTCACAGGTGACTGTATTGGCAGCGACACAGGGACATTTTTCCTTGCAATTATTACCAAAGCGATTTCCTTGGCAAGCTGGCAAATTGCAAAGGAGATAGAAAGAGATTAAAATACACCAACATGCATGATATGTTGATTTTTTGCGAAAGAGAGGAGAACTAAACAAAATGGTATAAGCGGACGCGACCACGCTTTATCTTCCTATTATTATTATTATGAAAATTTACTTTATCTGTATTTCATATATCTGTATTATTAATATCTTTATTCCTTTATATACAATAAAAAAATGAAGAAATATTGCAGGTTGTTATATCCGTACATGAATTTGTACAATCATATTTTATAAAATTTAAGTAAATTGAATTAGGAAACCATGCAAAGTCAATAGAGAGAATCAAACATTGTTCATATATATTGTTGAATGAGCCCTTTTGGTCCTAAATAATTATGTAGCTAATTGTGATAAACATGATTCAAACTTATTAAAATATCATGATATTTTAATACAGGAATCTGTTCAATTGCTATAAGATAATATCTTATTCAAGCTGAACATATTTTGGAGAAATAATCGTCATTTTGAACAATGTATTTAATTGGTCCAAAATTGTCATTATATATAATACAGACAACATTAGACCTTAAGGATATCTTCAATAATTATACACGTTCTTCTCATGATCGCTAGTATTGAGACTGGAAGGGGAGGGGAATGGGGTAAATTCTAGATAAGGATGCATACAAATAAAGATGCATACAAATAAAGCTAGTGGTATCTTACATACGAATATTTTCTGTTGATCAGTCGTATATACTATTTTACTAAAACTTAAATATAACGGTACTTGGAGGACTAAGTATTCCTCATAAAGCATCACGTAATTCAATTTTAGTGAAACAACGTGTTCATTATAAAATTATTAAATTGTTTACATTACTAGCAAGCTTTGAAACTAGTATCACAGTATCTAATCATTTCTATCAAATTGATAATGTTTTACATGCATATATTTTCAACTTATTCGTTCAATGATTAGCGTCGTTCCATGTAATATTATTATTTTGTATACAATTCTTAGCAAACACATCTGATTTGCATGCATATAATTCGCTGGTTTGCACGAAATTAAACATGTGGAATGGTATTCAATAGACTCAATAAAATCAGCGCATTTTGTAAAGGTTAAGTACAGCAGCAATATTGTTTTCTTTTCAAACAGATTGAATTTAACGTTTTTGTTGTTGTATTACCCATGAAAGTGTTACATAATTCTTTTAGATAAACACTATTATTTAAGGCTAATCTGTGTAAAATAAACACTTCAGTGATTTAAAAACAAAACCACATGAATTCGTCATAAAGGTTGATGTGTCGCGCAAATGTTGAGATATAAAGTGTCCAATTGGGGTCTATCAACAATAACATTTTTGTACCAAAAGACAACATTAAAGAGACATTAATTCACCTAATAGTTACTTTTGATTGTCCCAAAGAGGGACTAAAATATAAACAATGTCTGACATCAGTATTAAAATGACGCAGTGATTTCAGGTATTAATCTGAAAAATAGAATGCCTGTCCTTGCTGTTTTTATTTTTAATAATAATAATAATAATAATAATAATAATAATAATAATAATAATAATTATAATTATTATTATTATTATTATTATTATTATTATTATTATTAATGTATGGGTATGTAGACGAGGTTCGGAATAAACTAAATAACTTTAAAAAATAATAATTTGCTTTGTGTGCTCACGCACAATGAACACAGCCCATTGGAATAATGTCCAATATACTCTTTGGCTATCTTCGTTTTTTTATCGACTACTTATTCCTACTGTTAGAGATAATGAAACTCTCAACATACTGTTTGGAACTAATAAAGCATTAATTTTTCTAGGCCACGTACGTGCGCAAAACCCATTGCCAGTTTTAGTAAATCCATTGGTACACTGGCACAGGAAAGATCCGGGTAGTTCAGTGCAGTTAGAATTTTCAGGACAGATTGTCTGATTGTCGCATTCTTTTACATCGTTATTGCACATTTGACCTTCCCATCCAGATTTACAAGTACAGGAGCCATTCACTGGATTGCATTTTTCTGTGTTAGTTGCATCGCAAGAGCAGTCCTTTTCACACTTGTCTCCATACTTTCCATCTTGGCATTCTGTAAAAATGCAATTGTTCACTAGTACATAAACTGAAATGAAATACTCGAAAATATGTCAAATACTGAATGAAAGGTTTAAATTGGGAAAAATTAATCATTCTTGGATAATATGTTATAATAATAAACAAATAGAAGAACATATAAATTTAAGCTTGTATTGAACCAAAACAAGGTGAAAAGGATGTTAAACCTGTAAAACTCCTCTGGGCTTTTCTTCCCCTTTTTTTCGGTAAATTACATAGATCTCGAGAGGACAAACCATACATTTATCAAAACTTCAGTTCTCGATTTACAAATGCTATTGACAACCTGTATCAGTTAAATTGGGACGAAACCTAGGCGTAACCATGATATTCAGCGCGCTTACATTATTGTAATATGCTAAGTGGGCACAATCTAAGCAAAATGTATTAGTTTGATAACATCAAATTCAAAAGTGTGATATTCATTATCACCGTGCTTTAACGTCCAATATGCGGATATTCTGATACCTCCATCTATAAGTCCTTTTGTCTGTCAGTTACCGCATCTTCTCTTAAACCACTGACGGAAATTTGTGAAACTTAGTAGTTATATTTCTATATAGTAACTAGATGTAGGAGGGGTGTAATCTTGTAGCTCTTTCCTCAAAGTAACCTTAGAGGGGTGGGTTGATAGCAACCGCAAAATGTATAAATATGTAAATTACAAATATAGTTCCGTTAAAATAAGTTTGACCGAACTGTATGCATGCAGTCACAGCAAGAGGATACACAACACATATAACAGGCTTAGGATTTTGATTCTTCATAGGCAGACCACAATAGAGGGGGTGGGGTGGGGGTGGGCAATATGGAATAAAAATATGTGCTTTTGCTATTGCGAGCAAAATAAATAGTTCTATTTTAATTAGGACTTAAAACGTTTCCACTAGTATCAATATCGATACTTTAGATCCCATATGGTTTTAAATATTGAAATACAAAGAAGATACTATAGCACTCATATAATTAATATAAATATGAATCTAAATTTCTCACTAATGCATGTCAATCCGTCCGTATCAATTTCCTTCCCAAGGTCACAAGAACACACATAACTGCCATTCACGTTCGCGCACTTTTCCGAGCATGGACGTGGAAGTAAATTGCACTCGTCTATATCTGTAAGAATAAAAAAGAAGTATAAATAGTAAATATATTCTAATTGAAGAATTTAAGTGCTGAATTAAATTCTTTGAGCAGAATATATATATATATATATGTATATATATATATATATATATATATATATATATATATGTGCGTGTGTCTGAATCTGAGGCTATGTCTGTGTGCATGATAAGTCTCAAAAATATGCTATGGTACAATGCTTTTTGTCCATATTATTTCACAGAAATGTCAGTGATTGCCGTTTCAATATTCAAATTATTATTAAGTAATTAAAATCTTTGCGTGAACAAACATATCTCGTTTCATTATTTGTCGCATAGTCATTATGACAGAAATGCCAGGACGATTGCTAACGAACAATATTTTGCATACTAATCTTGGATTAATTTGTATGGCTACTGTTCCTAACTTTAGATTTTGAAGTATTGTTGACATAGTGATACAGCTTAGCTGAAACCAAACTCCGTATTTTGTCTCATACCAATATCGTTCAGCGAAAATATTGGATTTGATGAAGAGACGATATTTTGTAAAAGCTACTTACCTATACACTTCCCTTCCAAATCTTTTTGGTAGCCTTTCGGGCAGTAACACTGTGCTGACCCATTACGGAAGACACACAAGGCTTGCTTTGATTCACAGGCTGTTCTATTGGATGGATAGCACTGTTCCTCAGCTGAAGACACAAGTATAATATAAAGTTTATTAGCCGTATATTATTTACGGTAATTATTAACATACCATGCCTTTAATCTATTTTACTTTTCAATCTAATAGTTAGAAAACGTTGTATTATTACGAATTTTGTTATATAAGATGTAGCTATCTAAAACAGCTATAATTATTGATTTCCTTAATGTATGTTTATCAATGAGAACAAGACCATACGTTCTTATATGAATATGCTTAATACATGCTGAACAGAATGACATAAAGCTGAGAATTTCTTGGATATTCGTTTGGCTCAGAAATATCTGTTATCTGTAGTTTGATGATAAAGCATAACTGTAAGTATGTAAGGTCTCTGAAACTATTGTAGAATCTAGAAATATATTGCATCCAGTTGAACTCTTTCCCTAATGACTCTTTTAGGACTAAATAAAGCTAACCACACATCCAGTGCGATGTGGAGGTTGGAAATATAGTCCCTGGATGATAATCAAGCGTGCAGATAATTGTGTGTTCATTTCACATGATTTTTAAAAAAATCGATACGAATCATTTCTAATAAAATAAAGCTTTTTCAAGATATGTGAAACATACAATACTGCTGTGCTCATTTCAAGATAAAAGAAAGATACAATACTGCTGTACTCATTTCAAGATAATTGAAACAAACAATACTGGTGTGTCCATTTCAAGATAATTTTTGAAACAAAGAATACTGGTGTGCTCATTTCAAGAGAAATGTATTAACAGATTAAAATAAATTTAAGCAATTTTGCTAAAGGCTTTAAAATTATTCAACGAGTTCCGTGAATTTAAGCACGAAGTATGTTGTCCAAACATTCACAAACTTTTGATATACCAATTGCGGCTTCCTTTATATCGCATGGTCATTAAATGTCATAATTATAAGGCTGTACTACACAAAGTCTTCATTAGGAAACGGTGGATATAACCTATTAAATCCTCTTAAAATGCACCATATTTAAGATTTCATGGACAAAATGTCTGCCCATCTCACCATTCTCATATTTTCTTTTTGTTTCGATAACATGACTTAAGACTCATCATTTCATTATTATGAGACATTTCGTGACCGATCAGTTGCTTTTTTAATGCATATATATATATATATATATATATATATATATATATATATATATATATATATATATATATATATATATAGGTATATATATATATATATATATATATATATATATATATATATATATATACCTTTTTAATGAATATTTTGGAGTTCTATAAATATCTGAAAACCTTATTTAACGGAAGGGATATAATTACTTAGAGCCATTTTTCTGCATTTTGCCGAAAACTAAACTATATATTTCTTTGGAGGGAAGGAGTTTCAATGTTTGCGATATTCTGATTAAGTCTAAAGCTTTTGACAGTGTTCAAACATAAACAACAAAGAAAAAGATGGATTTAATTGTGAAATATCTCTGCAAAAGAAATATATCACATTACGGGAGAAAAATACAATCTGAATAATATCATTCATTTTTGTGAAGACAGTCACTTACGAAGGCAGGTACGTCGGTCCGTCTCATTCAATCTGAAGCCCTCGATACACGAACACCTGTAGTTTCCAATAGTGTTGGTGCAGTTTTGAGAACAGCCATTGTTGCCATCGCACTCGTTTATATCTTAAAAAGGATGAAACTGTATTTTATAATTTATACAAAATTATTGCAAATCTTGAAAGAAAGAAAATATCCTATGTCTTATATTGAATTAATTACAACCATATTGGTTTACTGTTATACTACTTCTATAAGTGTAATTGTTTCTTGAAAACATCTGGCAAACAGAAGTGAAAACGAGAATCATCAGGTACGCTGATGATGATGTTGATACAATCTTCTTCTTCACTTTAGTTCTAACATATTTTATTTCCGTAAGTGTTACAATGGCATTTGGCCACAAGTTCTCCCAACTTAGAAAAACCCCTTTCCCTACAAAGAGTTTTACATTACACTCGGTTTATTTTATATAAGTTTGAGTTATATTAAATAAAACTAATTTTCATTCACCGACAAATTGTTTACAATATGTTTAATCTGAGAGCCTATTCAACCGTACATCCAACCCTGACGACGTCGGCATATTCAAGTAAAGGTTGAATACAATTGAAATATATGATTTCAAGAGATTTTCAAATGAATTTGTATTTAACTGTTTTAAACACCTTGAACAAGTTATCTATATGTTGTTAATGAGAAATATAATACGAAGCATCACTTGCGGTACCATTTTTGTACACAGGCATTACCTTTGCTACTTTCCATAAGGTCGGATATGATTTTATATCTAAAGACATGTTGTAACTGTTGTAAATGACACAGAGTGGCTTGCCTACAGATATGGGTGTCTTTCTGCATCTGGTGTCTTTTTTGTCTAGTCCACTAACTTTGTGTCTGGGCAAGATATAATTACATAACAAATGTCTTCTTCAGTGATTATAAAATTAGTCAATTTTTCATGTGTTCTGGGCAGTATATCGGGTAAACAAATGTTAGTATCATCAACATTTGCTACTTGTGCGAAAAAGAAATTTAAATTGTCGCCTTTTTCAGTATCAGAAAAGGCAATAAATGTATAACCATCTGCATTGCTACACACACGTTGCAGAATCGGTGTTGTGATGTATCCTTTTACACACTGGCGAATAAGTTTCCAATAGTCTCTTGAGTTTTGTGCAAAACTAGTAATGATCTCATGTTTTGGCATACAGTTTTCTTAACCTAGTTTACTATTATTTACTTTATTTTGCAATTTGTTGTTTCCAGTGGTTTGGATTGTTACTTGTTATATCTTCTTCTTCTTCTTTTTATCATGATGATGATGATGATTATCATCATCATCATCAACATCATCATAATCATCATCATCATCATCTTCTTCTTCTTCTTCTTTTTCTTCTTCTTCTTCTTCTTCTTCTTCTTCTTCTTCTTCTTCTTCTTCTTCTTCTTATGATTATTATTATTTTTATTATTATTGTTATTAGTATTGTTATTAGTATTATTATTATTATTATTATTATTATCTTACATTAACAAGAAATGAGAGCTACACGAGAATATTAAGATTGAGGAATTAAATAATAGAATTCCAAGGATAATTTAAGGTACTCACAACCATCCTTTAAAAATATACATGAATACTGTGACAGGATGAAGGAAAAACAGGTATGTGGAATCAAATATACGGCAAGTACTTTAAGAGTCGAGGTGAAGACAAAAAATACAACAATGGGATGACACATAGGAAGCTAGATACCTTTATTGAAGACCAAAATATTAGACTAGTAAACTAATCATCAGGGCCAGAAGGAGATGATAGATGACCAAGCTCCACAAACAGTATCTAAAGGAGGGTACTATGATAGCAATATGCCATATAAAATACTTACTGACACTAACATATGAAATTAGTTATGGGCAATATCAAATAATGCTATCGTTACTGAACTATATAAACGTAGATAGCATAACATGGGGGGAAAATAAGACAAATGCGACTGTGGATCTATAACCCTCCTGCCAAGCTCATGCACCTCGATCACAGGCATGATTGCTACAAAAGACTAATTACCGTCTAGGACAGAAGTATCTACTCCCGTCAGACCAGAAGACAAAGAAATAAAAAATGATTAATAACTCATGAACAACAGAAGGGCTGAGATGACCACTAGAGGCATCTGACACAATATCTAACCTCCGGGTCATGTAATGTGTATTCCCCACTTTTGAGCAGACAAGAAAATGCAAATTGCTAGAGCTTATTATTATTTTTTGAAGAGTACAACCTTCAAACCAATAAGACGACAGAAGGGATTGGCGTAGTCAGGTCAAATGTCTTCCGATAGTATATGCTTTTACTACGCGGTTTACGTTTGCAAAGGTGACTAAACATGTAGCAAGACACCTAACGTGGATGAACCATATACAAATAACATTACCTTCTATTCAAGGAAGACTCAGTGGTTGGAAAATAAAACGTATGTGACGAACAAAATCGCATATAACTACCAGTGATATCCAAATTGTTACCGCGAATATTATTAATAGATGTGCAACTATGAGCATTAAGATTGACAAACTGCTAATGCAAACAGCATGCAACTTCCAGTCGACCAGATGGTAAAGAAAGTGATGGTGTTAGAGGGTTACAATTGCTTTGAAGACAGAATGAACATGTTTTAACTGAAGAATAACATTGGAATGGGATAACGTCAAGGGATATTGAAAGTATGATTCTCTAAACTAAATTGTTGCATCATAAACGCTGTTTAGCATATCTCGTAGGAGATGCATTATACTGGAGACTTAAACAGAAACAGTGCTTAAATATGAAAAGAGAGAGAGAGAGAGAGAGAGAGATAACAACGCCAATATATATGCATAGTTTCTATGTACGTAATACCAGTGTTAATTATAAACATAATCAATAAAACTGTCGCATAAATCACGAAGACGAAACGGACATATCAGGAGCCTTTGTGCAAATTCACACGTACTGTTTTCTTACTTAAAATATAAAAATCATAATTACATACCCTTACACTCCGTTCCGTGCTTGAGAAACCCCGGTAGGCAACTACATACATAACTTCCGTCCGTATTCGTACATATTTGTTCGCAATCATTGCTTGTGCATTCATTTATGTCTAAAAAATAAAGACATTGAATACTACAGGAATAAAACGTTTGCATGACACTGCTTGACAGTTTTTCAGGTTGTATAAAACAAGATAAGGTTTTGTATTATGATTTATCTTGGAATTTAATGCTTTGGACTCTTTAGTCAAATGCATTTTGCCAGTAACATGCAAAGATTATTTACTCATACAGCACATTGGGAAGGATTACATTGACTAAATGAATGAAATGTGTAAGACTATCACATTCAAATTGATTGTGCTTCAATGCCTTTCAGTTAAAAAACCAAAACAGAGAGTTTCATTGTACTTTGGTGCATATTTCATATATATACATACATATATATATATATATATATATATATATATATATATATATATATATATATATATGGTCATTAGGAATTATTAAGAATATAAGAATATTACCAAGATCTTGATAAAGATTGTTAATTATTTAATATTTTATGAATATTGCATACACATTTTACCTTGACATATATCCGAAGCATATTTTGCATAACCAGTTTTACACAAGCATTGGTATGACCCGGGGGAATTACGGCAATACATATTTTCTCCTCCACATATGCCTGCGTTGCTACATTCATCTTGATCAATGTCGCATTTATCACCAGTCCATCCACTTTTACAGGTACAGCCTGTTACTTTGTCACATTGTTCGGATCCAACCCCACAGTTACACTCCTTGGCGCAGTTAATTCCATAATGGAAGTTGTCACATTCTATTAAAATGAATTCAAGAAAGGAATATGTAATAAAGAAGTTTATTCACTATGTAAAATTGAATATGATATTCGGATAATTATTTTCACAATTTAACCGCGTATATATTATAATAACCGATATATATATATATATATATATATATATATATATATATATATATATATATATATATATACACGTCTGTTATCATATTTTTCTCTATACTTCTCAATGAAAATTCATGAACTTTAATAGTTTTGTTATACATGTGTTTAACAAGTGCAAGATAATTATGTACTGTGCCTCCTTTATCAAATGTCAACGAGGGACGGTCAAAAGATAAATATACGAAGTTGAATGTATAGTGTCATTTTTAAAATTTGGATCAAATCGTATTTATAGCGTCTTCACAGATAGCTACACCATGTACCTAAAGGCTTCCGGTCTAGGATCACATAGATCGAGATCCTAAAATGATGGGGAGAGAAAGAAAACAGTCTCAAATTATATAGTTACGAACTTGACAAGGTATTAAAGGCAGGTGAATTTGCTTTGGCGGGCAATGCAGATGCATAGATATTTATATACGGCAAACAGTAGGAGGGACGAAACAAATTTTATTTTCGAATTTTTCGGATACGAACTTGAAAATATGTTTTGTCAGGATTGAGGACAGCAGTGTATTAGTGGTATGTACTTAATGATTGAAATAAATACAATTAATATTTCCTAATCATGTTCTGATTGATGAAGGAATATATTATACTATCTAACTCAATATATAGGTAGCTCTGCTGATGGGGAAGCAGATTATATATTATCAGAAAACTGAAAACAAAGGAAAGAGACCTTTACCTAAACATGTTCGTTTATCATTTTCCAGCTTGAAGCCCGTATCACAGGAACATATATACGAGCCATTAGTGTTCTTACAATTTCGTTTTATGCCACAATGATTTAGAGTGGCATTTAAGTCCGTGCATTCGTTAATATCTAAAATATAAAAATTGAAAATTATGAGTATTTTGAACTAAGTAAAATGCAATAATAATACTACTAATAATAATAACAATAATAATAATACTAATAATACCAGCAATAACAACATACTACTACTACTAATAATAATAATTGTTTTCATCATCTAAAAAGCGATGCAAATGAAGGAGATATATTATGGGTAATTGCAACACAAAACCATTACTGATCATATCTATAAGACACAAGAAAACCCCTGTAAAAATCAATGGAAAAAGCAAATCATCATCAAATGCTGCTATGTATGGAGTTGTAACAAGTTATTTTGCCACAAAAAAATCATATTGATCAAAGGACATTTTACAGAAGAGCTTGCCTATGCAAGTTTGGTTATCAACCCCAAGTTTGAATCCTTGGATGCATCCACAAACAGCAGTCTTGTTTACTAGATCGACACGACATAAGTGGCTGCAATGCAGATCAGCATACGTTTTGCATGGATTTTCATCTGGAAAATACAAATATTAAAGCTATATTACCAACAACAACAACAAATTGCAATGCAAATGAGGTATTTTTCTTTCTGGAATGTGATTATCCACTCTAATTAGTAACATCTCTATTTTGTGTTAGATAAGAATGTTAAGGGATATATCTTTTGATGTAATAAAAGACTTTTCACACTCATATTCTTTAAAGACATATGCCACAAATATCGATTTTCCCCGTAAACTAAAGCAACTTTGGTGACTGGCCATTGTTACCCTATATCATTTTGTATATATTGCCTTTTGTGAAACTTTAACATTTTAGACACGTTAATAACACTATTTGCCTATTCTGGCCCTTTGTGACTTAGGTAAGAAGTATATTTATTTTAATTATATGTGTGCTATTTAATACAATACTGAATACTCCTAAAAAGGCACAGCAATGAGTAAACTAACTTATTAATTTAACGGTTTACGGTATTAATAGCTTCGGGTCAAATTTACATATCGTCTTAGCTCTTCTTTTTCTTATTGTTTTCTTCAGAATATTGTTGATATGTCGCTTTAGCTCATATGTGGAACGCATATATTGCTGACAAAATTACTATTGTAGACTAGTGTAGGCAAATATTGTGATGGCACCCTGAGATGATCTACAAACCTATTTCACAAGCTCTTCTATCCATTTGGAGCTTGTATCCAAAGTAACAGGAACAAGAGAATCTTCCAATTGAATTCTCACAGACCTGCTCACAACCTGACTGCCCTGTTTTACACTCGTCTATGTCTAAAGATCAGTAAACAATATGTTATTATCAGCTGCGGAAGGATCTGACGCAATTTAAACAAGTACTCTTTTTATCTGTTTCAAAGTTATATTTCCTTGGTAAATACAGAACAAAATTGTATATAAGATCTCCAAGTAATGCATAGCCTCACAATTGCAGTTTGCGCAATAAAGTATTAAATTAAGACTCTATTTTTACACTAATGTATGATGACTGTGTCAACGTGTTGTTTCTCAAAGCAAATATTATTTTTTTTTTGGAACATATATGCTATTCATTGTCGAATCAATATATGTAATTTAAAAAAATTGCCCTATTCTTCAAGACAGGAAATATATTTCAAACTGCACTGATTGCATACTTATAAACCTAAAGTGTCATCATTGTTTGTTCTGTCGACATATTGATTCCTCCTTATTATAGTATGAAATAATCACATATGTATGAAAACATGCGTGTTTCCTTCTGTAAAATGTAGGCCATTGCAATAAGCTTTATTAGTGCTTCAGCGAAATGCAAATAGAAACTAGAGCCAATATTATAATGCTAAGCGTGGAAAATTTATGTTACGTAATATTAAACTTAAAACATTTCCACAGAAAATTATGGCATACCTTTACATTTTGTGTTGCTATTTGCGTCGATGTTGTATCCAGACACACAGCTACAGGTATATCCGCCCATTGTGTTGGTACATATCTGCTCACAGTCATTTAGAGTAGGGTCTCTACATTCATTGATATCTGTTGGACAGAGTTAGAGGAGATCTGATTTTAGAATATCGTTTTGCAGTAAGTAATTGTGTAAAGAGAAAGAAATCATAGAACTGTGATATATTTGTAAAATATACAAAAGTTTCGATTCAAGAACTGATAATCATCTGATGATACCAGCAGAATCAATAATAACAATTATCAAGAAACGAACGATAAAAAACAAAATTTGATTCAATGGATTTGCTTGAGAAGGAAGTTATTAATTAAAAATAACAACAGCAAAAAAAAAAAAAAAAAAAAAAGACAAAAAAGAAAAAAAGATATGAAATCGAAATGATTTTTTCCTTTAAGTGTTTGTCAAAATAATTTTCACTATCATTTCATGTTTAGACTTTCGAATTAAAGTTTACTTAGCAATACAATACCTATAACTTGCTATGTATTCGCTGATAACAATTATGCATAAATATATCTATTAACGGACCTGTGCATGTGTTGTTTGCTGCCTTGTACCCTGATATGCATGTGCATGCGAATGACCCAACTGCATTCTTGCAGGCTTTTTGTGTATCTTCACAAATATTTGGATTAACTGTGCATTCATCGACGTCTTGATCACACTTGCTTCCAGTCCATCCAGGTACACAGACACAACCTCTGAATGGATCACATTTCTCGGCTCCTCGGCCGCAAGTACACGTGTATTTGCAATCATTCCCGTAGAATGGGTACGAACAGACTAGAGTGTACGGTAAAATACTAATGCATAATCAAACTGATATAAGTATTACACTTCAACAGCACGACTATATTGGTTTACGTACAAAATATAGCTATGTTTTAATTTGATCAAACAATTTTAGTTTAAATTTGTGGAGAAAAATAAGTAATTAGGTATGTCAAGAATAAAAAAGGTATCAATCAGTTCAACTCATATACAATTAAACAAATCGATGAGGAATTTGTCCTTTATATTTTGTTAAAGAAAGTGTAAGAGAAAGGATACAATCCAGAAAAGAAAGAATTCACGCATCAAATGGTCGTATCATTAACTGCAATCGTCATATATATATATATATATATAAAACTAGGCTTTTTCAAGCTATAATATATATATTTATGTAACTGCTGTTATATATATATATATATATATATATATATATATATATATATATATATATATATATATATATATATATATATATATATATATATCATAATTTGAGTTTGGCAGATTGCTCATTAACTGTTTTGGATTTAACAGTTCATGTTTTGCAGTATACGATCTACTTACGAACACAAGATGTCCCGTCGTTCCCCGGAGTATAACCTGAGAGACATTTACATTTGAAACTGCCAATGATGTTTTCGCATGTTTGAGAGCATACGTTATGCTGACATTCGTCGATATCTAAAATTAGAACTAGAATTAGAATTGCAGGATTATGTTGGACACTTAACAATGAAATAACAAACGATATACACGCAACATCATTATGATTGTCTAAAACTAATATAGTTTTGGAGAATTCCCTTCATAAAACATAGTTTAAATAAACATTTTAAACACAAGTGTACAGTATAGAATATTCCCAAAAGTAATTATTTCTGATACATACTTACATGATCACGCACTTTTTTGATTCATCCTATGCATGATTTGCACTACTCTACCAGTCTTGTTAATAAAAAAGCATAAAAGCGTGGTGGGGGGAAATGTAAATTCATATTGTATTCATCAGATTCAGTTTCAGTTATCCAACTTTGAGTTAACCGATTTAATTTATTTGGATGAATGTGAAAGTAACAATTTTATGTTTGCCATATTTTGTTCACTTAAGTATTAAACTTACACAAAACAGAATTTTGAGATTTAGCATTCTTTTCTACCTCCTCAATTTAAACGCAAAACATCTTTATATAAAGTATTCTCTTGTAAGGGGTTAATATAGGTGTCCGGATACAGGAAATAATATTGGTGTCCGGATACAGGAAATAATAGCGTTTTATTCAAGTATGGCTTTTTCATTTTTTTTGTCTGAACATATTCGTTTCTAAACGCTTGTACATATATAATTAGCAATATCAAATGAAATTAAATATTTTTGTCTTAATAAATGCTTGTTATAATTCTGCGAAATGTATATCATGCCCATATTTCCTTAAATTTGATAGATTTTACACAAACATTTGACGGGTGTCATACAAATCTTTTATTTAAAAAATATAATCCTGGAAAAATAAGGCATCTGATGTAAAGATCCTCAGACGCATGCACAAGTAAAGAGTTATTTATTTTGGTGTACACATTTAACCTAGAAATATATGTTTCAGGTATTGACACTTTGTTACCTATGCATGTGTGCTTATCCGTAAGGCTGTAACCAGCGCGACAGAAGCATGTTGCATTCCCATATTCGTCGCTTGTACATCCGTCTGCCAGGCTGCAGTTTATCCCATTACAAGCAGCAATACGTTTTTCTTTGACAATAAAAAAATAAAAGAAAAAGAAAAAGTAACATACTGAATATGTTTGTACCAATACAATTTGAAAGTTAGGATGGTAAAGAAGGTTTCTGAAGGGCCCAAACAGTGAAAAGTTTACATCAGTACAATTTAAAATATTAAGGCTCGTTCATTAATGCTTAATTAGAAACTATTCTTGTCTCTAAAAAGAGAAAATTATCTAAGTCTTATTGCATGCGACAGACTTAAAATAATTTTTAAAGATACCTGCTAAAATCTTTTTCCGAAACAAATGTTGGTCCTGTCTTCATTGATTGAAATGACAAGATACCAGTAGTTGATAAAAAGATGGATTCTAATGCGGCTCAAATTTACGTACAAAAAGAAGTAGGTAGAACTGAATAACGTATTGTAAATTTGCTACATCAGAACTGACAATAATTTAGTCATCTGATAGAAATGTTAAGACGTATATAATTTGCCATTAAAACTCCTGCGCCTTCCTTATGTCTCATTGTCATATGAATAGAGGTGGGTCACTACGCAAGTCTGTGTTGTTTTGTCTTAATATAACATTTTTAATACATATATGGTGGACCATGTTTTCCGATGCCAAAAAATGTGTTGATGTTAATAATGCAGATCTATCTAAAGCAGTCACATTTTTATCAAGGAGAAATCTATATAAACTAAAACACAGGGATATGATATGCAAATAAGGAGATATACAAGCGTTTACTTGAAATAACATACAGTAAATCTGATATATTTATATATATAGACACACACACACACACACACACACACACACACACACACACACACACACACATACATGGTTCTAACTCTTGCGGGTCCATAGAGTAATTTTCCCACCAATTTAGCTTTCCTTGCAACCTTAATGTTCTTTGCAAAATGTTTCAATTGCAGAGAAAAAACTACATGTTCAGTACGCGGATTACTATCGCGCCGTTTGAAGCCAGGTGCAATCCATCTGATAGCTACTTTGGATGCTGACTTTTGCATTACCTTTTCTACAACCAAACGAAACAACCATATTGTACAAATCGCTTTGGCTAATACAAACGTTTATCGTTGCTAAAACAAACCACTGAATTTTGTTGTTATAGTCCGAGAAAAGTCAACTGCCGATTTCACTTTTCAATGCAATACAAATATATGTACAAGGTGCAGATTGATTGGCTAACACCTAGATTTAAAATATGAGGTTTGTGTGTGTTGTACAAATATAAATATCACACTCGGTGAGTATGAAGTTATGTAGAATGAAGGTTATATACGGACCAATGAGAAGGTGAGTAGCATTATGTATATTTAAAAGGAACGATTGGTATAATAGCCAGTAAAAAAGTATATTTGGGTGAAGTCATAAACACTAATCATTCCAAACTTGCATATTAAACAATAAGAGCATGTGCACTGTTACTTGCTTTGAATTGGTTGATATGGTACCAACAAGAAACTGGTATTGCGTCGATTTTTGAGGATGTTTAATTTTTGCGTCACGACAGCCGCAGAATTGATAAAGTCTATATGCAGCCAAACGTTCAAGAATTGGGGTTCCATACATTTATTATTCCATTAATTACGATCAAAAATATGTTCGTTCATTACAACATAAAATATAAAACACGAAAGTTTCAAAGGAGACATCTTCGTCTGTTAGGGCTTATTCCTGTCTAAATGTTTATGGAAATAGTGTGATAGGGGGAATTTTAGATTTTATTTTGCCGATCTGGGTTAATGCCTTTTATCCCCCATGATATTATCCCCACGGCGAACGCACATGTGCCGCGATAAATGCCCGTACGCGACAAAACACGAGGTCAACGAGCGTCCGCGGTGAGCCTCGCGCGAGTAACCCCCATGGCACCCCTCGCTGGAAGCTACTATCGATTATGAGTCTGTCTGCAGCTGGTGTAAGTTTTGCTGATGTGGTTGAGAACAGAGTAATCTGAGAATTATTTGGTTCTGCATGCTTGTAATTCTCAAACAAGATTCGAAAATTTTTTGGATTAAAATCCCTAGCAGCCAAACGTATCCCACCACTGATGTGAAAACCAATCGAATTATGGTTGGTGGTTAGCTAATTTAATAATATGAGGGACATAATTGTCATACCGAACAATGACTATGCGTGCACATGTGCGCACGTATACGGTCTCCATAATTATTTTGGAGAGAGTCATTGCACTTAAAGAACCATTGAACTCAGAGAGACATTGCACTAGAACATAATTATGCATTGTAAAAGAAGAGGAAAGATGATAATTCTAAAACGGATTCGTTGGCACACCAGCAACAAGGCAGGGGTGTATTATGTGTTTTGCCAGCGCTGTCAAGTTCAAGTATGAGTTTGTTTCTCTCCTGTGTAAGATGTTCTGCGTGGCCTAATCGGTTTGCGCGTCATCGAGACATTCCATGTTCGAATCACGCTCGTAGAAAATTATATTTTTCTTATTAATTGAGGAAACTTCGAGCACAGGTTGAGTTGCACACGAAAATGAAAGTCAAATTTGATGATATACTGTTGGTGTCAATTACATTACCTACGAGACACGCATAATTCTTTGAGAGGTAGTCGAGTCTGAAACAACCTCTGAGCATTCTTGGATGTCATCGGGATGTAAATTTTCACGACCGTAATCAACACTGACCAGTAACACGTCTGTTGACTGCAAGAAACTAGCAGCGTGACTAAAAATCTCAAAGAAATCCTATCGAGAGGCGCAACTCTAGTTCGACAGTTTCCTTTTATGTGAGAATTTGATATTAAATAATCCCTGTGAGTAATATATAATGATGCAGAAAACATTTCCGTTTGACATACAGAACATCGTGTAAGAATTCGCGTCTGTAGCTAATGCGGAATCTAAATTGTCCAACAAATGGTGAATTTGTGTTGTTACAGATAAAATTAAACTGCTGTTCAGCCTGAATGAATCATTTCAGTTTGTCAAAGAGGCACAAACAGTGCCTTATGATTTTTCAAACATGTATCCGGAGCACATTAAAAAATTAATCAGGATAGTGATCGCGTTGGAACGTGCAAGCCGAAAACTCGGCGATGAATACAACAAGAAGCGTGAAAAGTCATATTAACTGAGTCACCGGTGCGAGTGACCATTGGCGACTTTTGAAGACAGTGACACTCTCACTGAAGGCAATGAAATATTCAACGAAGACAGCGTGGACAACAAAAACAGCGAAGACAGCGAAGATCTTCACGATCATCGTCAAGAAAAATATAATTATAGAGATGCCTTCGGCATATAATATATATAATGGCATTTACAGGTATGCACAGCAATGAATTCATTTGCAGCAACAAAGAATACGAGAAAATGATACGCAGCCCAAAGAAATGGCTGGATTTCTGTGAAGACTTATTCCGGTGCAGAGACAGAAAACCCATACAGTGAATATTCAGGGACGACACGGTAATGGTAGGGAATTTTAAATTCAAAAACAGGTGCTGGAACACATTTGAAATTCTTGGATGTGAACGTACAATGGATCGCAAGTTTAGAGCTGGTGTAATGCACTATTGTCATGGCAAGTATGCAGTGATTTCACCAAATACCCGCTTGAAGAAAATTTTGTTTGAACAGGAAGTGCAATTTGACACCAAGCTGCGAAGGTTGCTGCGCGGTAAAGTGGATTACGGATGTGGAAGGGACGAAAAAGGTATTAGATGAAACCGATAATGTATAGTGTTTCACCATAGCAGAATTCAAAGACGCACCCGATGCCGCGTTTGATATTGACGCGCCGGTGTTGATAGATCAAAGTGTAAGATACTTTCAGTATTATTCGTACCCAGCTAATGAGCCTAATCAAAAAGACCGAATATAATTACAAGTTCATGACACGTCTCGGTATTTTCTTCCGTGTGAAGCCTTCTTGGAAATCGATGGAAAACTTTTGCAAAAAACGATGCTGATTACCCCGACGGTGTCCTGGTTGTATTTGTCAACAACTGTTTCATTGCTGTTTAGCAGCGAACGTTATTTCGTGGTGGAAAGGAAATCGAAGCATGTTTCATCTAATACCTTTTGCTACCACGATTATCGGACTTGCCAGATATAGTAATGTATATCCTAGATCGGCAAGTCCGCCTATGATATTTCACAAAGATGGATCCGACCATACAGCTCATACCCCGTATGTCTTACGTCAACTTGCGCAGGATGCTTTCGGGGACCCACAACCTGCTGGTATGCCTGCCAGACCTGGAGCTGGCGGAGCCCCTATAGTGATTGGTGATTTTGTTGGAGGGCACAGGATGAAGGTCCTTGACGCGCCTGCGGTTAACCCGTAATTGTTTGCATGAACCGATAATTGTTTTCACAAGCTCGTAAATGAACAGCACAATTAAAATTAATGTCGTATCACGAAATTAAGATTGGTCTCAACGAAAACCAGCGTGCGAAAAAAATGAGCGCAATAATAAATGAATGTGGGGCTACACTAAACGTTTCTCCGGCAATGTTAATCGGATATGGATCTGATATGGATCTGACCAGGTTTGCCACAAAAGTCTATTTGATCCAGTTGTCTAATAGGGTTGTCGTCGGTGTCGACCCAAACTATCTTGTGATTTTTCCAGCTCTAACTGGAAAAATGCAAACGTCCAACGTGGACATCAACGACGTTGTTCTGAAGCTGCGATGCGCCGTCGCGAAACACCTGGCCAATATCACTGAGAACACGGTAACCAGAGACTCTGGCGTGTTGTTTGCTTTCATCAAAGAATACGTCAATGCAAATACGAAATCGAAAGTTAAAAAGTCCGGCGATGAAATGAGCGGGGATCTCATCATGAACGGAAACCGAATACAACGAATGCAACAACCCATCGACAATATTGATGCTACAACGAAACAATATATGAATGTGAAAATCAGGGAGCGATTTCATGATATCAACATTGTGGCTGACAAGGCCAGATTTTCCGAAAAATGTAGTACGTTTTCTGATGGTACATTTTGGTATATACAAAGTGAAGGAGGAGCAGTAACCAATGGTGTATTGGTGTAATACATGTGAATATTAACGGGTTTTATCCCCAGAGCCAATTTAGACCTGTTGCTGATAGATCCAGATATTTTTTCTTTATCGTCTACACGTTCACTAACACATGGGAGTATCTTAGTATTTGATTAGTAGGACAAAGACAATCATCGGAAGATCCTGATGCTGAGGCTAAAATATTAACATCTAGGGATTTTTATTTAGGTCAGATCCCAATGACAAGTCATCAAAAACCTTTTCTGTAGCAGACTTGTTTAAGATCAACAAATTTGAAAGAATAGAGATACATGGGACAAACGTTTGGGATGAAACGTTATTATCTCTGGTATTTGCATTTAAAGAACACCAACCTTGTGTACATGGCGGACGCAATGTTTGCAGAATTTGCTCCAGGCGATGATGGTGTCGGAGTCGAATCAGAAGATGGTGTGTTTGGCCAGCTGTGAGAGCGTGCTAAGATCGATGTTGATTTTGTCCCGCTTGTTAATGTTCGATGAGGGACATATAGAAATTGATAGTTGGAACTACCCTAATGTACCACTACCAACTCTAGGCCAACTTGGCACACGAAAACGCCCGGTCGCTGGAAGCTACACAATCTGTCCTAAAAACATCCAGGGATTGTTTCTACAACGATGAAGTGGAATGCACCGAAAAACCTACCCCGGTAAAATGTTCGGTCAATTATATCTAACCACCAACATTAACTCGACCGGTGAAAGAAAAAACCAAACTGATATTCACCAAAGACGCACATGTCCGTGTAACAGTTCTTGTAGAGAAAAAGAGCACGATCGTTGACGACACAAGGGGCGCAAATTGTGTAGTTCTAGGCATTGCAGTTGTACCAGTAAAGAAAAATACTTGGTTGAAGTGCGTGTGCATGTTACAGCTGAATAATGACAGCCTGTTGAGCAATTATACTTCGCGATCACATTATCAATAAAATAAATATGATGGACCCTCAAAGTTACCGACGCAAGACAATAATCGAAGCGGAACAATAGCTGCGAAATGAAATCGCCAAAAAAAACCCGTTTTACTTGCGAAATACAAAACGCGTGTGTGTTGTCGCGGATGCAATTAGTGGACTCGCTAGCCGAAATGGAAAGCTTCCGACTGGTCCGTGCGCAAATACAGAACAGGGATGTGATTTACAGGCAGTAAAATTCGAGCAAACGGTTGGAAAGTGGAGATTCCAGCGAGAGGCGACCATTTTTTTTTTGTTTCCTTTTTTTTTGGGGTGGGGGTGGCTCGCGCGTAGCGCTCACGGGTGGTCCCCAAAACCGCGCTTGGACCAGTGCTTGTATGCCTATGGGAATGCATACGCGCTGCACTCGCGTGTGTAAAATGGCTAAAGTCATGGGGTACAGAAGGCGTTGACCCAGATCGGTAACAGAAATCTGAAGAAGAAGAAGAAGAAAAAAAACTCCACCTTATCACACTACTATAGATGCTTGATTAATTTCAATACATTTATCCATAAAAGTTTTACATTTGCACATTTACCCGATTATTCGCATTAAAATAAATGTTTCCGTACCAAATACGCATTGACGTTTGGTTATATTATAGGTATAACCAGTTTTACAGGTACAAATATAGCCTCCATATGTGTTGTTACAATCCTGATCACAGCCAGAAATACCCTCTAGACACTCGTTGATATCTGAAATAGGGTCAACATAAAAAATGTATTAACAGAAGTGGGTAACTGGCAAAAGGATATCTTGGATCTAGCAAGTACAGAAGCAACTAAATATTGTCAGCCTAGGCTTATAGGCAGTTCTCTGTATATCATGTACAATAATGTTATAATAGAAACACTATAAATTGTGTTATAAGACTACAAAAGTGCACAAAAATCATATGTGAGGCTTCGTTACATGTAGGTATATACGTCGAATTTATGGTCAATCCAGCTTATATGCAGGTACGTTACAAAATTCAGTCAATATTGATGTGTCCTCTATTTCTCACCCAAGAAAAGAAATTAACATATCCATGATCTAATCTTCCTGTGTCTATTTTTTTATTATCAAAACGTGGCCTATATGCATATCTAGGAAAGGATTGCGAAATATTCATGAAAATTCACCATATACATACCATTATTCCGCCTTCCCTTAATCATTCCATCCTTCTATCCATATATTCATACATATATATGCATACTAGTATACATAGGTAGATATATCCATCTATGCTTTCATATATATTTATACGTGTACGTCGATGCATAACATCCTATATAAAATTATAAAACAAAATGTTCATTAAGACATTCTTCATCTATCCTCGAACCTCATCAGATCTTTGCCTGTCCTTATTTGGAAAAAGATAATTGCTATTGTTAGTTTTGTCATGGTTAATGTAGTTTGTTTATAGTGATAAGCATACTTAGTGCATGTTGTAGTGTATGTGGTCATTTTCCGTATAATGGTCCTTCCTAGAAATTACACACCCGCCTCAATATTGAAATAAGTATGCGTGCTAGTTGAAAGAAGGTCATATGTTCTGTTATCCAAGCTTTTAATGATCTTGGTACAGGCATGGAAACCAATACTTTAAAATGTTTTGATTGTATAATTCATCCAAAAAAAAACAGTAAGAAAACTGGAATAACCTTGGCAATCCTTTCCATTCGAGTGCAATCTGAAAGTGTTTCTGCATGTGCAGTAGTAACTTCCTTCTGTATTAACACAGGTCTGGGCACATCCGTGTGAAGCATTTTCACATTCGTTTATATCTGAAACACCAAATATTGGAAATATGTCTGATACGTGAGATATTCCTACATACATCTGCATCACTAAGGCAAGAAAATATTGAGTTGCTGTATTGATACGAGTACAAAAGTATAGATCAAGACGACAATACACAGAAAACACATATACGGTCTTAGTGATCAAACAATATTAAATCTTATTACTCTAAATGTATTCTACATATTATATGTAAAACTATTTTCTATTTATCAAACACTAAAGTATTAAACGCATAGGGTCCTATTCACCCAATTGCTATATCAACGAGAATAGCCTTCGTTGCCCAGATATGCCAAATGGGGCTTCTATAATGGACCAATCAGTCAAAATGTCATAATGTTGGATATTTTGTCTTTGGCACTTATATTTATAATCAATTTTAATTCAGTGTTAAGCAAATGAAGGAAAACTTGTTCATTAATAGCTACATAATATATTATAAAAATTAATAATTTATTTGTTTTAAGATGTTATACTTCATATATATTAGCAATTACAGACTATGCGGGATCACCTACTCTGCGATTATATCCACTGAGACTGGATGAACGTTCAGAAACGAAAGATGCCCACTTACCTATACACTTGCTAGGGTCTTCCACCCCATCAGTATATCCTTTAGGACAGGAAGAACAGTTATAGGCTCGGTTTAAAAGCTTATGGATGAGAGCAGGATTGTCTGTACAGTTCCGTAATGGAGAGCATGGTGTTGAGGCACAACCCTTAAAATCAGTTTCGCAATTTTCGCCTGCAATGAAAATATTAGTAACGTTTTACATAACTGTTGCTTTATTTGACTTTATGCACGTTCCCTCTCAACATCCCATCCATCCTCTCTCTTTCTTTCTCTCTCTCTCTCTGTATATATATATATATATATATATATATATATATATATATATATATATATATATATATATATATATATATATATATATATATACAGTGAAACCCCTCAAAACCGAAAACCCTTGGGACCCTATTTGTTTCGCTTTTGATAAGTTTTCGGTTTTCTGAGGTTTTTGCAGATGTGAAAAAAAGTATTTTTCTAAGCGCTTATATGATGAGAGAGAGAGAGAGAGAGAGAGAGAGAGAGAGAGAGAGAGAGAGAGAGAGAGGTAATGTAATTATGAGAGCATTAGTGTCTGTGTGTGTAAGAGTACACACAATTAAGAAAGCTGCTTTTTTAAATACATGTATTTAATGATGAATTAGCTGAACAATATACGTTCTTTCCGAAAATCACATCCTGTCACATAAGTAAATACAGTTGTTCCACATAGAAATAAGTCCTTGTCACAAGAAACATCTGAGGAATGAGATACTATTATAACTTTACTATAAGTCCGTTAGAATTATTCATGATACTCCACAATGTTTAAATACTCCGTATAGTTCATAATGTTCACAGTCCAAAAGTCTGGCTTGAAGAAGGCGTGGAGTATTGTTTGTTTTGTCTTACATCTTTCTGTAACTAATGTGGCTTGCGTTAATGAGTCTATTGCTTGTGCCTTAGCCAAATAACACTCATCCTTAGCAATGGCAACGTTTTTTAAATCTCTGTATAAGATCTAAAACTTCAATGTATGTTGTTAATGAAGTCCAATATTTAATTTAAACAAACCAAGTAAACAATGTTCTATTGATTATTTATACAAATGAATAGCTTCAATCACAATTAGATAATAAACAGATAAACATGGTCTTTCTGAAATGGGTTACCTACAAGCATTTAATTATTAATAATTCGCCTTAAAACTAGCTCTTTTGTACGGCACAAAGACTTCTGATTAGAATATTGTCAGTCCTAATCTGTGTCGGCGCGCGTGTCAAGTATTGCTTTAACTTCAAGTGCCCTTGGGACATTTTCCACGTCATTGCCTCAGAGATCAGCCCACTACAGTACTTGCTAACCGTAATTAATCTAAAATATATTTCCAAGTTTGAATTGAGTTTCGGTTTTATGGGTTTTTTTAAGCTTAAAATTGAAATTTGGGAACGAATTTTTTTCGGTATTCGGAGTTGAGGGGTTTCGGTTAACTGGGAAAATATGATGGTATTAAAGAAAAAGAATTTGCGACTAAAACAAAATTAGGTCTTGAGGGAATTCCCGTATACTGAGGTTTCAGTTTTGAGAATGTTCACTATATATATATATATATATATATATATATATATATATATATATATATATATATATATATATATATATATATTCATACAGCTCTGCATTTAATAAATGATCTACCAGAATGTACATTATTCTTTCGTGTATCTGTACACATATATCGTGATCTAGTTGTGTGTGTATATCGTATATATTTCTTTATATCGGTCTAATTGTTTTGTTCTAGTGTCCAGTACTTTAACAATGTTACACCCACCCCACGGTCACACACAAAAACATACATACAAGGACACAAACATATATATATATATATATATATATATATATATATATATATATATAACTGTGTGTGTGTGTGCATACAGAGAAAAATAGATATAATGTGCAACGATGAAGGCAGAAAGAAAGCATTAGGAAATAACTATTCATAGGTGAAAGATTCTTTCCAGTTTACCCTGCCAGAAAGGATCGCAAATGCACACAGCGTATTTAAATTTCGGCGTTGACCGGTTGTCTGCCCTTTCTTGTTTAAAATCACAATACCCATGCTTTGTACAACCACTACATAAATATATATCAAAAGTAAGTGCAGGTGACTCCACTTGGAATTGGTCTCGAGCCGTTATGCTGCAATAAGAATAATACATTTCGTTTCTGATCTACATACAATATAATCACAATTATAAATGAATACAGAATTTTGAAACTCATTGATGTCCAAACTTAACACTTATAATTATGACAGAACATTAGCATTAATTTGACTTAGTAATAACGATACAGACAGAATATGATAAAATATATTCAGAATAACATCTATTTCACATTATTTCATATACTGAATTTCCTTCAAAGAAAAAAAATAGCCGGGAATTTGTCAGCCAGATATATTTACAGTACTGTGTGGGATTTGCAAACCCTAACGTGAATAAGACCTGAATTGTTAAGTGTTAATAGTCATACATAGAGTCAGAAAAGCACCCTTCAATTTGTGAATGTTACTAGAGATCTCCATGGGTTTACAAACTTCAGTATTGACTTATGACTTCATTCTGACTTTTAAGTAAAGTCCACAAGCTGTAAAGATACAAAAATATATTTCATTTCTTATTTTTACATGTAACAATATACATTTGTTATTATATGTTGTATTATCAAAATGCAATGTACATACATAACATACAGAGTAGAAAACAATATATCCAACGGTTTACTTTTATGTCAATGCAAACTTAACTACAGTACAGCAATCAATATATTTACCTAACTGATACCGGTTCTTCATTCTTAACGACAAAGGAAACGAGGGTTGAATTGTCTGCCTGGAGTAAAGACGTGGCATTTGCCGTGTTATATAACAGTTGATATGTAATTGGTCCATCATCAGATGCACTTGCTCGAACAGAAACCTGTTGGCCAACATGGACATACACGGTGCTATCGCCAGAGATCGTTGGAATTTTATTTTCTGTAATAATTATTTTCAATCATTTGCATTTGTTGTGTTACAAGATCTATCTATGCAGATGATGCATCATGTGAAAATACAACACACAACAGCAACATTAACAACAACGGAACTATTGCTACTATGCCTATTATAGTAACTACAAAATATGTTTCCTTTTCCTGCAGCAACGCTTGACACTACTGCAACAAGAATTACTACTACCACTACTACTCCTGTATATTATCATTACTTAACTTTCAGCAACTCGTTTATACATAATACTTCTGATGATGCGAATACTACAACAGTTAATAGCAAACATATATCTTTTTGGAAGAAAAAAACAACAAAAGAATAAGACAAAAGTAGTATTTATTTTAAGCAGACACATTATCGTGATTCATATTGATTCAGACCTAAACTCACGTTTTCCTCCCTTGTTCCATTTAAACGATTTTGACTACTAAGTATTCATTTAGAGCTACTTTGATTACTTATATTATATTATATTATATTATATTATATTATATTATATTATATTATATTATATTATATTATCTTATGTCATGTCATATCATGTCATGTCATATCATATCATATCATATCATATCATATCATATCATATTATATTATATTATATTATATTATATTATATTATATTATATTATATTATATTATATTATATTATATTATATTATATTATATTATATTATATTATATTATATTATATTATATTATATTATATTATATTATATTATATTATAGCTATAAAACTCATTGTCAAACTAAAGTTACACATCACACCTCTATCCGAGGGGACATCGTTCCAAAAACCCTAAAAATGTATATTTATTTGAGTGTCTTTTAAGACCAGATAAACTGTAATATTGTTCGGCTAGACTGGTGCGATTACCGATTTTTGTTTGGCCTAGAGTCGTAACAATATATATATATATATATATATATATATATATATATATATATATATATATATTCGATTGTCAAACTTGCGTTACATATTAAACATCGCTTTCCGACGGACGTCTTTAAAAAAAAGTAAAAATATTTACTTGAATATCTTTTCATACCAGATAAACAGTATCTATTATTCAGATATAATATAGTCCGATTACCGATTTTTGCTTGGCCAGTCGAAGCTTGCGCCTCTAGGCGGCGAGTGTTGTTAGCAACGGCCTCGTTTTCCGTGAAGACAAAATCAAATATGCATTCTTGATTGTCTTCTCCGCACTTCTTCTTGGCATTGGCCACTTTTTCAGCATTTGCTTCATCCAAAAATTTGGGGACAAAATTTCTATAATGAAAGTCCGAGTGGTTTTTTCCAAGCGGATAGATGAAAACTGACTTCGTTGCATTCACCTCCCCTGAAATATAAAACCCAATATAATACCATAAAGCATTTAACTGCATTTAATCATTCTTTATGATCACAAGACCAACTATCTTCAGTCTTCAATTACCACTGTCCATTTTTGTCTGCTCCAAAGCTTTTCAGTACGTCTGAAGGAAGATGTAAAATTCAATTTTAAAACAGGTTATATGCTGTGTAATATTCTTCTTCTTGCCAGACAAGATTTATTCATCACTATTAACCTCGCCTGATAGTTACAGACAAACGAATAGACCAAAATACACGCAAAAGTGATAAAGCAAAGACATGTGTTATCCGCAGATTCATGGTTTTTAACTCTGACTATATATATATATATATATATATATATATATATATATATATATATATATATATTGATTGATTTATAGACAAGGTAATTAGTACAAACTCGCATGACTGTCCAAAGTTGACAATCTCTCTTTCATAGGCTGAGTGTGGAAGAAGACTTCATTTGATGAAGATAAAGTTGTTATCAGTTTTTACATCAATGACTAAAACAGACTTGTTTCGTGTTTTGAGTAGTAAAGCATCCGTTAGTGTATAAAAGTTAAGTACAATAGCCAAATGCATGCTTAATAACTTTGACCTTTAGGTCAAAAAAATCAGAAAATCAAATGGTTCAATCCTTTGTCTATGATAAACATATGTGTTAAAACTTTATTCAAAACTGTTAACTATAACGGACACAAGCAGTGGGACAATTTTTCGCTAAAACAAAGAGGACAAATCGTAGGTTTTGAACAACACATCACTGATCTGTCACTTTATTTGCACATTCACACTTTACAATTAATTAGATAGTGGGAACAACACTTACATGTTTGTCCGTAGTTGAATATTTGACGCTCAGTGATATTCGAAGACAGGAATGTGCCATTGTGAAACATAAAATCATTATCTGGATTTCCATCAAAGTTTCCGAGAAGACCTCTTGTCTGCCCTTTGAATTCAGTTGGTAACACCACACTGACAGATAGCATCCGAACACCAACTGAGACATTGATAGATATACCTTAAATATCAAAACATACAATAATTTAGTATCTGGCCGTATATAAATTAGACAAAACAATAGTTAACATTGAATTATTATACAGGTTCAAAAAACGATAACTTCTTATACATACAAATCAAATGTTCCTTATGACCGCATTCGAGTTAAACATTTTACTTTTGATCAGCTTCAACAATACAAATCTGAAGCCAAAACTTTATTTCTTACGAAAAGCATTTAATATTACCTTGAACCATTAACAGTTTTATGATAGCTTGAGACTAAAAATTTGATAAGAAAAACCACGCATTTACTGTGTTACAACTTTTTTATTCTCACTGATTTATCATAGTAAAAAGTATGTGATACCCTTTTCCAAAAGATGTTACTTGTCTAAAATAATTCATAGCATATATTAGTGTTTTAGTTAGGACATGATTATATGTTAGAAAATAACAAAGAAACATCGATGGGTAATACATAAAAAGCTACCAGTAGCTAAAATCCAATGTGGTAAAGGAGAGAACTTTAGCATAATATGCACTTGAACAATAGCTCAAGAAAATAGTTTTTAAAATGTATTTCATGGAAACAAAAGATGCATATATGTATTAGAGTTATATTGATTTTGTTTGATGATAAAATGAATGAGAAAAAAATGAATGATATCTTCGAGACCATTGGAAAATACTGCCGTTAATGTCTTTGTGGCATCGTCTCGGGAAAGAGAAATATATCCATCTTGCACATCAAACACCTTGGACATATCAGCAAAGTCCCTCGTGAAGTCATCAAAGGAAGAAGCATTCTCATTGGATTTTGCATATATGATTAGACCTGTAAGAAAGTAGTCACAATTGTATAAGGTATTTGACTTGGGCACGGACACATTCCTAATTAAAACATTTATATTTGTGCGTGTTATGTTTGCTTTCATTTTGGGATATAGTCCAGCTGCTTTTAGAATGGCATAGGATCAGTGAAGACAATTTTATACATTATCATTTTGGTCAGTACTTGTTAAATACCACACGGGTGTGATGCCATATTTTCTACTTGTTAAATACCACACGGGTGTGATGCCATATTTTCTACTTGTTGTTAAATACCACACGGGTGTGATGCCATATTTTCTACTTGTTAAATACCACACGGGTGTGATACCATATTTTCTACTTGTTAAATATCCACACTGGTGTGATGCTATATTTTCTACTTGTTAAATACCACACGGGTGTGATACCATATTTTCTACTTGTTAAATACCGCACGGGTGTGATGCCATATTTTCTACTTGTTAAATACCACACGGGTGTGATGCCATATTTTCTACTTCTTGCGATCAAAGGCTATAAACTATCAAAAGCAATACGTACATGACTGCGAAGAACATAGGAACATAATCTAAGCTCTAATGTTGAAAATATTATCGTGATATTTAAAATTGATATTAATCACATAATAAGAGGAACAATATCATCAATTAAGCTGCTTAAAATATTATTATAATAATATATTGTGCAAATTACCGTCATTGAAGTTAATCTCGGTAGAAGTCTTTTTTATGTTTTACATTTAATACTTTTGTTGACTTAATGCTTTAAGAAAGGCAATGTTTTTTTTAAAATCTAAATGTGCAATACAGACTCTCTTTCATACCTGACGGTGGTTTTAAGCTAGATATACATCCATGAGCTTTTAGTTGCTTCTACCATAATGTAATGTATACTCCTTCATATTTATGCAGACATAAGCATGAACATAACACACGAAAATATTTCCGCATGCTATACAAACCTTAGTATTATTAAGTAAAATACCTAATCTAAAGGTTCATCTTCAAAGACGCGTATGTAATCTGCCTTAATTTAATTCATCCTATTAAGAGTGGATTTTGGAAGGAGTGTTCAGATAATGATTGAACTAGAGTAAGATATTTCCGAATTTTTCGGTAAATCTATCCTAATAATAACGATTATGAGCTTTGATGCAATAATTTATATCTTGTACAATATACAAGAAAATAAAGGCGAGAAGATTTAGTAAAATTGAAAATATAATTCAAATCTGCAGCGAAATAAAAGAAAATAAATTTAATATTTTTAAAAGCTTACCATCTTTCCTTTCATTGAGTTCTACCTGTACATTAGAGCCAAACTTATCTTTCGCCGCAAAAGCCGAGAAAATTGTAGCGTCTGTCAGATTGCCATTAGCTTTCTCTGCTCGAGATGTACGTGACTGTAGGTAGAAAGTGACGTTGGTTGTCTCCAAGGATACAAGTGTGTATTCTCCCCATCCATTGAATGTAAATTTCTTCTTGTCAAGGGTTTCAATGTGAGGATCACCCCAGAATATAGCTGCAAAATTAATTAAGTAGTCGAAATAATCATTATCGTTCATGTCATTTCATTACGCTTTCTATCAACATTAATAAATATTGGCTCACATCTGAAAGCCGATGTTGTTGCAAAAATAGGAGATATATTTACATTTTCAATTTCTTTATATTTTTCCGTAGATGTTAAAGTAGACACACATATGAAGCGCATATCAAAGTTTTTGAGAAAGGTAAAATCAACGGTGCCCATTAATTACCCACTGGGGAAATTTGGAATCGTAGTTTTCTATTAAAGTTTCTTCATGAATAAGACCAAGCAAGTCTCATCATTAGGAGAAAAAGGAAATCACACAATAATACAATAATACAATGGACATTTTCCAATTAGGGAAAACACGTATGTAATATATTACTATGCAATACAATCAAATAAGTAACCTTGCATAAATTAGCAAATTATTGGAGGAAAAATTAAAGAGTAATTATTGTAGACCGTTTATATAGACTCTCAGAATATTACATGCCTACACGGTAGCTAATATATCCAATAATTGATTCGGTAGTTATCCACATAGTTGCATTTTGTTGCAACAGGACAAACTGAATAACTATTTTAAGTGAATGAAATTTCACATTAATATGAAATTGTCATATATGTGCTTCTTCTGTTTCTCAGTTTGTCCACCAAATAGTGACTGAAGTATTGTCGATGAGTCACATATTTAATAGCAGTTTTGGATTTTTGTTACTGATCTAGGTCAAAGCTTCTACTCGCCCCCCCCCCTCAATGATTTTGTCCTCACATCAAACGCTAGTGCGTGCAAGCCCGCTTGCAAACCCCCGCCAAACAAAGTTACAATGAGGCGCCTATGAGAGAGGATAGTCATATGGGGTAGAAGTCTTGAACCTAGATCAGTAAACAAACAAAATGGCTATTATCATACTACTTAAATCGGCTACTATTATTGAAATTGTATTACACACACACAACCAATGCACCCAAGTGAAGTTTTCAGTCAGGTCAATATTATTGATTGTGACTATACTACATATGTGGAGATTCTTTTTCTATGAGACTAAAATACTACTGCAGGAATAGGATTATATTGACTGTGGCAGAGATTGCGTGAGAATATTATATTAAAATATAACCGCGATATATAATAGCAAAAGTTCACAGATTGATGCGTAAATTATTTTGAAAGAATTTATGAATATATATAATACGGGAATTATATTACCCGAACAATGGGATGTTTCTAACGTTACAGAAAAGATTAAATCGCATTTTTGCTTAAATGCATAATACAGATTTGCCAAAGAGACTCAAAAGATGTATGATTTTTCAAATACGTAACCGGAGCATCTTGATAAATTAATCGACTTATGGATTCTATTGGAAGCACAACGACGTAAACCCGGTCAGGCGTATAACAAAAAAATACAAAACGTCATTGTTTCATATTTTGCAAGAAAATGTCAAGTCCGCTGACTTCAGTGAGTGAACCTAGCGACGAAAATAGTTACGTCACCAATGACAGCTAAGGCAGCGAGGATCATCATAATTAAAGAAACACTTTCATTATTAGTACAACAATGGCATCCCTACTCACTAACCAATGGGAGATTTTATATGAAACCAATCTTGTGTCCAGAGAAGAAAAACAGTGCAAAACGTTTAGAATGATAAGATTTGACGCTGCGAACGGAAGTATGCGAGTTGGTGCAGGACTCAGTGATGGATCATTTGAGCTCATTTGGGCCGACATCGACTTAAGACTTAGTTTACATAAGTTTGCAGATTTTTTTGTTAATGATTATTCAGATTGCAAGCCTGATTATTTAAAAGACCCTCGTACAGTATTTGAGATTACCATAAACGAAGAGCTTACACTACATGGTACCGTGTTCTTACCCAATTAGATAAACATTTTGCACATATATACTAAGTTTAATGACAGTAGGACGCAATCACTCCAAAGGTGTATGCCTTGGCAAATATTAACTTTGCGACAGATCATGCCATTGCGAATACTGTAAATCACATTTGCTCGCGTTATGTGTTGGTTTCGGTGCTCGACCATGTCTTAAATGTTTATAGGAGTAAAGTCGCGTATTCAGCTTTGCCGACTGTTCACGAGTATTATCGCGCCCGCAGGGGACGACCCTCGAACCTATGATTGTAGAAACAACCAAAGACGTCAACGATACAGAAGTCAAATAAATAATAGCCAGGATTGAAGGGATTGCAGTTTCTGATCCTGATAAATTAAAACAATACTGCAAAAATGTCTCAGTTAGACAATAATTTTCCTTATATATAAGCATGCCAACTGTGACCCAGTTCAAGCAACTCGGATTCCAAGCGGTATGAGAAAGACGACATACTTGTAATGTTAGGACTTTCTCCAGATGCCTACAGTTGACCGTGAATCAACTTCGCGAAATAGCAGCGTAGTAGCATATCATGATTCCTACACGGAACAAATTCCATTCAAGTGTTGTTATACTGTTGTGTAGATGCGACGGGGAAACTCAGCCACAAATGTTGTACCGCGGCAGGGACAATGTAAGCGTGTTCCTCAAGTCGTTCGATGTAATGGACAAACGGATCCGACAACAGCTCATTGCTGGATCTATGATGGTTCCTTTGGGACTGATGCCAAAGTTTGCAATCATCACATTACTGGCACGCATAGAGGAGCCGCACACAGTGCATGCAATCTACAGTTGCGAATTTACCCAGATAAAACAAAAAGCCCAGTTGTGCTTCATAACCTGCGTGGATGTGATGGTCACCTGATCATGCAAGGAGACGCAGCAGCATCAAACCGCAATAAACGTAATCCCGAGCAACATAGAGCAATACATGACGTTTAGGCTGGGTCAGTTGCAGTTTATTGACTCGCTGCAGTTCCTTAATTCCAGCCTGGACAAACTCGTGAGCAACCTTGGCAATGAATATTTTATATTCACTCGTGGATACGGTGGTGACAAGAATGGAACGTTTTCCTTACTCACTCGTAAAGAAATCTATCCCTACGAGTACATGAGCAATCGTAAAAAGTTTACTGAAACTCAATTACCACCGATCGAGACATTCCATTCGTCGTTATCACGCGAAGGTATTTTGGCCAACGACTATGAAGATGCAAACAAAGACTGGTCCACATTCGAATGCAAAAACAAGGGTGACTGTTATGATCTGTATTTGAGAACGGATATGCTTCTGCTCACGAATGTCTTTGAGACGTTTTGTGATACTGCTATGCATGAGTACAAGCTCGACGCCGCACACTACTTTTACATTGTTGTTTAAAACCAAGGTTAAGTTGGAACAGCTCATCGACAAGGATAAGCACTTATTGAAAGAGTAATCCATTGCGGAATAGCGAGCCACCGCTACGCTAGATCGAACAATCCGCTAGTGGACGAATACGACCCCGCTGTCCCAAATGTTACATAATGTATCATGTCGCTTACAAATTGTACGGCTGGTGATGATGAAGCCCACGCCTTTTGGTGGGTTCGAATGGATTGATCCCGCACACACAGACGAGAAAAAGTGCATACGAGAGTATAATAAAAACAGTGATATCAGGTACTTTTATGAAGCTGACCTGGAGTATCCGGACAATCTTCACAGCCGTCACAATGATTATCCGCTGGCTCCAGAAGCGATGTCGGTGCCGCAGGATTCGTTGTCCCCGTATCAGTGCGGTAATATAAATGATACCAGTTGCACGTATACGGAATGTACTAAACTAGTACCAAATCGGCGAATGAAGACAAATTATGTGGTACACGTATGTAATCTTCAGCGGAATCTGTGGCTGTGGATGCGCATATGTAAATTCCAGCGGGTGCTCAGGTTTTGTCGATGTGCTTGGATGGCCTCTTACATTGGATAAATACGAATTTGAGAACAGTCGCGTCAAAACTAGTTTGAAAATGACTTTGTCAAAATAATGAATAATGCCGTATTGGCAGATGATGGAAAATCTGCGGAAGCGAATCTTCGTAGATCTTGTCCGTGATAGCGAACAAGATAAGCTTCGAAGGCTTATTGCTGACCCCACGTTTGATTCATAGAAGATCTTTGATGGTGGACTCATTGCCGTACACAGTAAAAACTCGAAACAAAAGCTGAGAAAGCATATCTACGTTGGCGAGTCTGTGTTGGACTTATCCAAACTGCTCATGTACGAGTTTTATCATGATAAGATCAAACCGCGGTACAGTGAAAACATCAAGATGTTGTACACGGACACACACTTGTTGTTGATGGATATTGCCACCAATGATGTCTTCGCGCACACGGCTGAACCATGTTGGGTAAACAAATGTGACACCAGCGAATATCCGAAAGATCATCCATTATTTAGTAACACCCACAGGAAAGTTGTAGAACATTCAAGGATAAGTGCTCGGGTAAGCCTATCCAGGAATACTTGGAACTGCGCTCCAAAATGTATTAAATAGTGGTTGGTGGCTCCAAAAACATCAAGAAGGCAAAAGGAGTTCAACATGTGATTGTGCAAAATGATCTCCGGCACGATATGTATGCGGAATGTTTGCGCGTTCGCACACAAAGTCAATCTCATCCGGTTAAAGAAACATTGGATGGGCGTGTATCGTTGCACTAAAGTAAATTTGTTCCCGCTTGACACCAAACGGTGGATTTTCCAATATGAAATCACTGCTTACTCCCAGGGGCACGCGAAAACCCCAAACTAAAACTTGGTGGTAGTTTAGTATTCGTGGGACGACTTTCAATTCTTCTCGTATGTGACTATTGTGTCCTTCTTAAAAATCAGTGCACACTACCATCCAAATCCAACCCTTGTTCAATGTGACTTCCTGTCCTTGAAAGGGATACTAATTCCTGACCATGTTGGCGACAAGACTTTCCATCGTTGCGAATATGTGTGCACTATCTGAACAACAACAACAACAACAAATGCTCTATATGAGGCTTTGGTCCCGCAAAACGGTAACGTGTTGGTTGCCTCGGAGTATCCATCCGGTCCTAGATTGTAAATACATCAGTAGACCATACTTGGTCAGTAAAACGACGTTGTCCGCCTTCTAACTCCCCCGGTGCATACAGACACCGAAGAAACTTGTTTCCAAGTGGGTCTAAAGGCGGTAATTGTGACATCATTTTGTAAGTAATGGTGACAGTCATCTGTCGAATTGTCTCTGTGGGTTTTAATCCAATCGTGTGTGTAGTATTATTATTATTACCCAGCGCTTCTATGACTGATGGAAGTCGTGTTACCAACTCGCGAGACCTCGCTTTACGATTCATTAACAATTCCTGCGCGTAGTGCACTCCGAGTAATCGTTTGTCAAATGTACGGTTAAATCGTTCCACAATAGCTTGGTCGCGATGTATGTTAACATGTCCAACACGAACCCTGCATCTGCTGGCGACATCTACAATGATTAATGCGTACTTGTATGTACGTCCCCGTACCCGATAATGTAGGAGAAAGAAAAGATCAGCCTGATGAACTTCGTTAGGTGTTCTCAGATCAAACCATCCACGGGAAATCTTTCTGCGCCCGGATAGATAAATTTGCCACAACGTTTGTTTGGCCAACTATGCTCGAGCAAACCCGTGGGTGACCTTCCAGCAGTGTGTTTGTATGTGTTTTCGGCAGAGGCGGTCGAGAAGGTACCTGGAATGATATTGAACTTTCCTAGGGAGCTTACAACATGGAATCGATCAATGAAGAGATTCTACGGAGAATTTCGTTGGTGATCGGTAAAGACGCTAAAATTTGTATAAGTGAACACGAGCCCACGGTCAGCTCTGCCATCTTGATCGAATCGGCATCGTACGCTGTTATCATTGTACAGTTGTCAATAAGAACATTCCTCGGCTGGCCTGAAGACGTTGCCGAACACCAACGAATCTTACGGGTGGGATACCATATCGGGCCTGACATTGTCAGGATTACCTTAACGATTGAGATCAATTTAATCCGTGACTCCATCAGTGGCAGTTACTAAAGCAGAGCTTCCACAAGCGTAGCCTCTCAGGGTTTCATATTGTTTGTGTTTTTCCCAACCGTGGAACCGGGTGATTTGATATCAATTACTCCCGCGGCGCCCGCGTATCTTCCATGTCATACTAGGAAGTTGACACATATTCGTTTTACTCTTGCGGACCAGGACGAGCATATGTTGGTCTTTCGCGGGGAGACCTTGACAATACAACTGTACATTAGAGATCGACCTGACATTTAAATATAATGACAGTCGTACGTGGAAGTGTGATACATGTGCGTGTTATTAACGCGAGAAAATCCGTTTTTATGACATTCCGGAACTGGTCTAGGCGATGTTGTCCCTGGATTGTTTACAGGCACACCAAACGTGCTCTCGGCCTTGTCTTTGCGCGCTGCACCGATCGCTAAACAAGTTGCAATGCGAGTCGTTGATAGCATCAAAAACGTTGCTGCGGATCGGTTGAAAAATCTAGAATTGTAGGCGCTTCAATCGATTCGAGATCGACAACGATGATTAGCACAATCTAAGGCGATTCCAGTTACATTTCCATCGACAGCAACAATGCCAGCTCAGGTTAGTAAAATTATCAATGAAGCCGCCCAACAACGGCTGTCCAATGCGCTGATTGCACATCTGGCATTGACAAGTGGATTACGGTTGTCTCGTAAAAGGTATTAGACGAAAAAAATAATGTATAAACGATGGCCCAATTCAAAGATACATCAGATCCCGCGTTTGACACTGAGGCGCCTGTGTTGAGAGATTTTTAGTACTATTCATACCCGGATATGGTCCCTTATCAATCAAAAATAAAATTCCAAGTGCAGGACACTTCTGAGTGTTTTCTTCCCTGTGAGGCCTTCTTAGAAATCGAGGGAAAACTTGTACGTGCTGACAACGGTAACGATTACGACGATGATATTAAGATTGGATTTGTCAGCAATGGCATCAATGCGTTGTTTAGCAGCGCATGTTATTCCATCGAAGAAGAGCAAATCGAAGCAATTATCGACAACTTTCATATTGCCACGACGATTCTCGGAGATCGCTGGCCCAACTATGATTATTTATCAAGGATACATATAATCATGCAGATCATGTACAGTACGTACATAGGCATCCTCGAAATCAAGAAGGTGATGCTGACGTAAATGTAGAACCCATACTCATCAACATCAACCTGAATTTGAACCTAGGATTTGTACAGAGTCGAGGACAAATTGATGAAGACTCATTGAGGTTTTCGTGTGCAATTACTCTCAGTCACATAATTGGGATTTGCAGAGATGTCCACAAGACTATTTTTGGATCCAGACACACAGTCACGTTATTCCGTAAGGGCAACAGCAATGATGCAATTTGATGTGATTGATGTGTTAACAGCAAAGTTGAATTGTTGACATTAGCATTGTGGATGTCTGTGCTAACTCCTTCGCTGACCGCAGAAGACCGTTTGTTGTGGTTTATGCGGTCTGAAACCGCGTCAACGCTGGCGTTTCTCACGCACACCACAGACTCGCACCCAGTAACCAATATTCAGTTTACATGGCAAATAAGTACCCAACATGGTCTTAGCGTACAAAAACACGTTTTCGTAGCGTTTCAAAATGCGGATCGAGATAATAGCCACGAACGTAGTAAGATGATATTTGACCACTTAGCAGTGTCTGAAGTTTCTCTGTGGTTAAACGGTCATCAGGAATCCATTGAAGAAATTTTGCTTAACTTCACAGACAATAAAGTTGCACGTGCATATCACAATCTGTGGTCGTACATGCACCGGCATGAAAATGTTGACACGTGTCTGCAGATTTCCCATCACAACTTTAGTACGTTGTACCCTATTTATTACTTTTCATTGGAACACCTAGAGTTGTTCAGGCAGTCCTTGGTCGACATGTTCTTTCATAAACGTGTAGGCGCGGCTCCCGTCGGCGATTGCATATGCTTTGCTGTCATACTCTCTGACATGATTCTGTTGTTGGCGAGCACAGGTGGCTGAATGAGGGTCCTCGACGCGCCTGTGGAAAATTCATGGAATTTTCTGAAATTCGTAAGGACGTAATTAAACCGGTTACATTTTCAAATAATAATGTCCAATTACGAAGTTGAGGTTGGTTCTTAGCCCAAAGCAGTTTGAGAAATGTCTATCATTATCTACTCAACCCGAGACAGCCCTGATGTGTATCTGAGCAGGTTTGCCACCAAAGCGGATTTGACTGAGTTTACCAGACTGGTTGTCATTGACGTCGACCCAGGCGAGCTTTTGATTTTCCAAGATCAAACTGGAGAACTTAAAACGTCTAACGTGTACATTCAAGATGCTGTTTTGAAGCAGCGAGGCGCCGTCGCAAAAAAAACCTGGTCGAAATCAACGAAATCGGGGAATCAGAGACGCTTGTGTGTCGGTTGCCTTTATCAAAGACTAGGTCGACACAAATACGAAATCGAAACTTAAAACATCTGGCCATGAAATTATCATGAATATAAACCGAAATCACCCGATGCAAGAGCCAATAGACGATGATGTTTGCTGCAACAAAACAATACGTGGATGTAAAGATCGCTGAGGCGCCCTCACCACCACTTGTAGTAACTTCATGGAGCCGAATTCAAGGAATATCAACCAAAGAAGAAGAGGAAAACATGAACGTATTAACCTTGGCAAATGGTCGACTTGTTTCCCATTCTCTTGAAAATGGTCTTGATAAGCCTAAACCTCACATCTTAAAGGCGTGAGTCCGGTTCATACTTGTTTTTCTTAACCGGAATTAAAGGCTGGTGGGGTAGAATGATAATACTGATAAATGATCGGGGGCATCTTGGTTTGATGTCACCAATCTCACGTATTGACAGACCGGACACTGTTGTTTCAGAAATGTTTACAATTACAGCACTAGTATCATTAGTTCCCGGAGATAAAATACAGTTTGAAGGACTCAACGTTTATCCAGACGGGCACTTAACCGTCTTTAGCATTTGTGTTTAAGATTAAATTTGTCATTACATATAAGTGATGGATTCTGATCGAGGTGATGAGGTTGCGGAATTTGCTGACGGTGAGTTGGCTCGGCTGACCAGTGATGCCAACATCGATAGTAATGTTGTTCCACTTGTCAATGCATAACTGCGTGAAAACGGTGTAGTCAGGTAGCATGTTCCATGAAATAACGTCCCGTGGGAATTTTGTTATGAAAGTAAACCACTAGCATAGATGTCTTATGGGGACCCCAAATAACAATACAAGACTTGTTGGCAGTCTGGGAATCTGCTCTGGTCATGGTTATGAGTCAGTGCAGGAAACGATTGTTTTGTATGTTTTTTTCATAGTATTTTATACCAACTTAACCTGATAAAGAGTGTGTTCTAGTCATGAGCATGCAACTTCCAGCACCAAAGTCTGTACTCCACTTCGTGAAGTGTGGCTGCACCAAGATGAGATGCCACAGGACAAGGTGCACCTGTCGGAAAGCAGGGTTCAGCTGCACTGACATCTGTGTTCTGACCTTTGGGAGGCGTGTGACAACAAGGAATAAGTGAATCCAGATGATTGCATGTTCCTATGAACTATCTGGTGTACTTGCAAATGTGAACATTGCTTGTGTGGTAGCTGTATACCTTTAAATATTAAGCCCGCATTAAATCTACGTTTCCCGATAACACTGTAACATCTATCAACAAAAACATATGTGTAGATCTGTCTATACATGTTGGAATTTAAAGCAATTAATACACACAGTTTATATGAAGAGTGATATCAGTACTTAGAATAATTTCTTGCCAGACTGTTCCATTTCCTCGCCTCAGGTTAGTATATTTGATAATTTGTAAGAATTCGATCATTGTTGTACATGAAAGTGACAATTTCATTTTTCATAAACGCATATTATGTGCAAATAGCCAATGCTCGTGGTCACTCTGATGAGTGATGTATTTTCATTTTGCGTACGTATTGACATACTGAAGATATAAATGGTCCACTTTATACACTTAAACTGTATTTATCTCTGACTGAAATGGCTTCAGCCCGATATTTTGAATTTATTTTTCAATAATTCACAGCCGACATCAGAGCAAATTCAAAGACTGCCAACAAGTATTTTATTTTTATTTTGGACCCTTTCAAGACATCTAGACTAGTGACTTTCTTTCATCACAAAATTCCCACGGGATTTTACATGCTCCATGACTAGTGTAAGAAATTCTCGTATACGCTGAAATATAATTTTGTTAAGTGCCAAATAGAAAACAACAGTTGGGACCACCCTAATGTATCAATACTAACTCACAGTCAGCTTGGAATCATTGCATTAGCACGTGAAAATACTCGGTCGTTGACTGCACCACCAGGCATGAAAAAACCCAGGGATTGTTTCTACAACGATGAAGTAATATTGACCGACAAATCTACGCCAGTTACATTCCCGGTTGATTATGTTAAACCAACATTGACTCAGCTAAGAAGAGAAATTATTCGACTATTATTCAAGAAGGAGACACATTTCCGTGAAACAGGTCTTGGGAGAGGACAAACACAATCAATGAGACACAAATCAAAGGTGTAATCAGTATGGTTCTAAGTGAATGTGGTTTGGTTTCCCAGAACGCACAATTGCTGGAGACTTAAATATTCCCCGGGATGATATTTTCTATTATTGTATGGCAGTTGCACCAGTAAAAAAAGGGTAATTGGTTAAAAGTGCGTGTGCGTGTTGCACCCGAACAAGGCCAGCTTCTTGAGCAATTATACTACGTGGTCACATTATTAATAGAAGAACTATTATAGACCCTCAAACTTACCGACGAGTAAAAAATGATCGAAGCGGAACAACAGCTGCGAGATGAAATCCCCAAGAGAACCGCGCTACTCATAAAATACAAACGCATGTGTGTGGTTGTAGATGCTGTTTGCGGAATCTCTGCGGCAACCACCATTGGTCTGGGTGTGGCGGGAAACACAACCACATCAACTATTATAGGCACACCAGTCGGAATTGTTGGAGCAATATCAATAGTAACCGGTGTGACTGGCGGAGCTGGTAACATAATCTCATTACGGCTGCATTTGCGAATACGTGTCTATTCAGAACTTCTCGCGGCGTCTCAAAATAGTCTCAATACAATTACTAAGATACGGCTATTGAGAATAAAACGATTAGCATGGCTGAGTTCGACAACATGTTGGAGGAAATGGAAAACCACCGTCGACAAAGAGCACAGATACGCAACCGGAGTATTAACGACGCTGATTTACAGGTAGTATAAATTGAGCAACTTGTTTGCATGCTTACTAGTGTCCTGAGAACTTCACATATGTGACTACACTCGTATGGTTTCGGGATTTTGAACCATAATCAAGTAATATGATAATATCAGTTTTGTTTGGTTACTGATCTAGGTTGAAGTATTCTACCCGACAGGACTATCATGGTAAATGTGGCTGGTTCGCGCGCGGGCTCGCATGTACTCGCGTTTGATGTGAGGACAAAGTCATGGGGGGGGGAGTAGAAGCTTTTGGCCTAGCTCAGTAACAAGAATCCAAAAAGGTGATATTATCATATTACTCGACGCCTCAAATCTATTTTGAAGGCAGAGAAAGGACGATGAACGCCGAAATAAAACAGGTTTCGCTTTTAAACGAATTGTCCCGCTGGTCTGTCAAAACATGCTGATTACATTTACATATACAATGTTAATCTATATATTCTATGAATATTCTTACTATTAAAGATCCTGGAATGAAACAAGTTGAACATCAACATAAAGAAAATCTTACGCTTTTAAGAAAGTTTTCAAACTGGTCGGTTATGTTGGAACAAGTGTGATTCCAGGCCTAGTTAATAAATCGCTCAATTGTTCCTCGTTTTATAGTCCGAAAACTGCCCTTAAGTATTGGCAATACATATGAATATTTCTTACCCCGCAAGGGAAGGGAGGATAGATGTGTCTGCAATAGTATTTGCTTTATTCCAAAACGGGACATTCGTTCTTTAAAAAAGGTAATATATAGTATCACCGCTCAAATCAAATTACATATTATGAAACGGTACTTACCGAAAAAGAAAGGAAATGTGCTGTAACAGCTGCTGACTGGTCTCAGCTCATAGTACAAGTGACAGAGTTTGGTTCTGTTGCAGCAATATTCCTTCATCCTCAAGTCCACGGCCTGATATTGCTTGGAGTTTGTTATCTTGTGATATTGCAGGAACCCACCTGCAGAGGGTGCTGTTTGCTGATACTGTTCGGTCGTTATATTATAGCAACAGGTCTAATAATAATAATAATAATAATAATAATAATAATAATAATAATAATAATAATATCTTGTTTTATAAAAGAGACTGCTGTGGATCATCGTTGTCGTGATGTTTAGTCTTTAAAAGGCGTATCTCAGCATTTAATTCAGAGCTTGCTTGCTTAGTATTCACTGTAAACTATAATCGATAAGGCAGATTATACCCAGCGAATAATCACTCTTCTCGGAAAAGGTCTGTGATATACCCATTTATCCTGTAAAGTTATGTTCTTGAAAAAACGATTGCCTGTGTCGGAAATAAAACCAATACATTTGATTTTGTGTAGGAACTGGGAGATTTGTATGACTGATTTCATTTTTACCACAACATGACTAAGAAGCATCAGGCATTTAAAGGACAATAACCACAACAACAAAGACTTTCCGATAAATACACTTTCTCAAGCGAGTATGAGTTTTAGTAACTTTACAAAGTTCTTGATACTTTAAGACAAATATACCTTTTCTCCTAGCGTGGGGGGTTTATTTCTTATTTGCCGAATTTTAGGAGAAGAACATATATATTCCATTCCTGTCAAGTCTCAAAGATACATTTACCACTTTTGTTCCCATTTAACATTATCATAAATACAGTTCCCACATTATATCCATAGCTTCAAGCCAATTAGATAAAGAACTCTAAATTGACACTAATCATTACCCGATGAACTGTGATGTGCATTCACTAACACAGAAAATAAATCAAGTGATGCTGCAAGACAACTTAAATCTCCGATCACTGTCTATTTAAATGGGTATCGTTACTTTGATTGGACTACATAATAGGATTGCGTATTGCTATAAGTATAATCCTCGTTCTATGTCTCTCATCATATTATCTCTGCCGATGATTGTGGGATAATCTTTCATGTATATTAGAAAAGTATGACCTCACTGAGGCATGTTTTGATCACATTTTATTTAGTCCAGCCAGAATCATGTACAAAAGCAAGGACATGATCACAATGCAAACCACACTGATCATAGCAAAGACAAATCTTCAATGAAAATTGAAAATATTGTTACTCAGTCGAATATCAGTCTTTAACGGATGGCTTTATTCTCATTTCGAACGAATAACATCACAATGAGTTTTGAAGTCTTACTGATAGTATTTGTCAAATAGGCTGTACTATCGCAACTAAGTTATAGAGGTTATCAACTTACTTCATCATGTTAATAAATGTCGTATACAAATGTAGACCGTGCTAATAACGTAAGTTTTACCTTTCCATGAGGGCTGTACCACCACCTCGGTCGCACGACAGCACAGTAAGTATAGGCATCCTGAAAATAGTAGCTACCGAAAGTATTGTCCCACCAGAGCCAGCTCAAGGAGCATGGACATGATGGCATATCGTTATTCATCCTTTCGTAGTAATCCCTCTTGTCGCGGTTTTCAGACCACCAAGATAGACAGACAAGTTGGTCACTGCTGAATTGAAATTCTATTGGTGTCAGTCGATAGTACAAAACACCTTTCAGACCTGTAAAAGCATAAGTGTTATTACATAATCACTTTTTGCCATTATTTACACTTATTAATATACTAGTTTATTCGCCTTGGAACAATGACCACATTCACAATATTGTAGTATTATATTTTGGGCAATTTTGCTTCTTCAAACTGAAGAATTTACACGAGTAATTCCCCGTTGATATTGGAAAACTTGGTCATGTTTTCCTAGTGAGAGTCTCCACTTTATAAGCATGTTCATTTTGGGTTTGGACCTTGACGAAGTCTTAGAGTAAAACAACTGAACTAAATTTGCATGAGCCTATTTTTGTCCCAAATTACAACATTATTATTCACACCTGGATTATGTTATGTATCTAGGCATGAAATGTTGTGCATAACAACGACATATCATTCGTACAAACAAGTCTTAGATACATGCACTTATCTACTGTAGTTTTTATGTCGATAGCCACATGTTATCACTTGAGTCCTTAAAGGTGCGTCGCCTGTAAGATTTCTTAACAGTTGAGCAAATTCGAGACAAAAGGTACAAATGATCACTTAACTCTCTCTGATTAACTTGTTTCTAAATGGCTTTTAACACACACACACACACACACACACACACACACACACACACAAAGAAAAAAAAAACGTTTAGCGCAACGGTTACAGTCTACTCAGAAAACGGACGAACTACCAAAACGTTTACAAATTTAATTAGAAAACAGCATGTATTGATATAAGTGCAGCCAATACCAGGTCGTAACATTTGCTACGATGACAAATGTGATTTGGTGTCTTAGCGTGAAACCTTGTTTAAGTACCTTCCTTATACGAGCTTTTAAAGAAGACTCATTATACTGAGTTATAATATACTTGTTTTGTTGTTATTATTTGTTTTTTCGGGGGGAGGGGGTTGTGGTAAAATGAGTCTGAACCTTAATATGATTCAGAGAGCCGTGAATAATGTAACTAAAGGATTATGCCGTATTAGTCTCCCATCAAGACTTAAATAATTACAAGAGGACCACCGTTGCTATTTCAGCACTATTGTACTTAACAGCTTCTGTTCTTCTTGTTCATGAGAAAGTCAGACCCGTATGGACAATCTGGATTGATTTAGCGTGTTAGATGAACACTGTTTTCAACAAAGCTACAGTTGACACAGTCATGATTGTATTGGGTATAAGAGAGAATTCACCTGACATTTGATTGTATTGGAAATGAAACATCTGTATGTTATTATAATGTGCAAAGTCAGATTCCAGTACGGCATTACAGAATAAAGCTAGAGAAAGCACCTTTTTTACATACAAATTTAATTTTAATGAGATATACTACTTTTTAAATCTAATAACTTTAAATGCCCGTTTGGGCCATTTCCATCAAAAAATACCTTTCCACTTTCAATACTATTTGCATTTTTGTGAGTACCACACTTTACTGAGAAAGATGTACAAGTCCTGAGGGACTTTATAAAACAATTGATACACACAAAGGAGCAATTAGCTTTAGACATTGAATAGGGTCTAAGTTAGCAATAGCGTGGTGACGCGAATGTTACATATTGCATTGTGTAAGATATCAACGTTAATATGATGAGCAGAATATAAGTCAGTCGAACTGCATTTATATGACACAAGTTATAAATATATGGCTTTGTGATCCGTTATATTTCATGTAGTCGTGAAATAAATAACGATATGTCAAACTGAATAATGGAAAATCTGGTACCCAGAATTATGACTATGTTATTTATTTTACTAATAATAATATCAATGCAAGAAATATATATTTGAAATGCCTATCGGTCGAGCTTTCGATACAACCAAGACATTTTGGAAAAATGAGAACACTAGCATAGATACGTGTTTTCGTTTAAGAAAGTTCGTACAGAGAGAGAGAGAGAGAGAGAGAGAGAGAGAGAGAGAGAGAGAGAGAGAGAGAGAGAGAGAGAGAGAGAGAGAGAGAGAGAGAGAGAAGCCCCCTTACCATTTGTTTCAACATTGCTATCAATAGCTAAAGCTCTCGTCGTAAAAGAATTTAGATCTTTCTTCAACGTTTCCGATATTTTAAAGGCATATCCAATAAAAACCTCACTATGCTGCAAGAGCATTTGGCCTCTGAGGTAGACGTAAAGTGCAAATGTGTTCAATCCATCTGTCACCAAAATTAAATGAAAACTTACACTCTGAAAGATAAAAAGCACGATGCATTTTATTTTTTTAATAAGGTTTGGGGTCTAATAATGTGTAATCAAGAGTATCTTACACCATGCATCACATGTTTTATTTTCCTTTTTATGTAAAAGAAACTAACCCCATTTAATACCGCAAGATCTCAACAAGAAGGGACACATTGTACACATGTAAATAGATGAGAATCGATATAGCAGTTATGTTAAAATATCTTGCTCTGTTTTGCACAATATGAGAATATCAGTTAGTCTGAGCCACAAACTTGAAATTTGCGACAACAAAACATGTACTTGTGTTTATTTTCATAATTAGTTATTGTCATCTACTTTTTATTGTGTATATTTCATTATTTTTTATTGGCATCCACTTTTACAGATTCATAGTCCCATTTTCAAAGAGTTCGTTCAAATGTCTCAGACAGTTCTACATCTAGAATGCCGATTGAATTATATCCTGGTTAGAGTCTGAATTCAAGACAATGGAGCTTTCAAACTTATATATGAAGTAATACGTTTAAATCAGGATTTCAATGACAATCACGCATAAAAGTTGATCGCGTTTCATTTGTACAAGCTTTGATGTTTATATACTTCATCTATACATTTTGAACTTGTGTTTTCCGGCAAAATATATTCAGCATATTAATATATGTAATCTTAAGTAAACACGGGACACATTTAAATAATTTGATCAACAGTTACTTTCTGGACTGATTTGGCAATAACATAAGCATGCAAAAATAAAAAATAAAAAATAAAAAAATGATTTAAAAAAATATATTTTAAGGATTATTCCAAATATACTTTTTAAAATATGTTGTTTTTGTATGCTTATTCTGATTAAGCTGATGATGAATCGGGTTGACGCAATCCTACTCAAAATTAAAAGTCATTTAATTTTGTCATATAGGGATCAGTGAACATCTTTCTAAACTATAATTGTTTACAGAATCATTATTTTCTCTCAAAAAGTAATGGTAATCGTAACAATACATGTTCTAAAGAAACTTTTACTAAAGCTTCGTTTAGGCAATGAAACATAAGAGGATAGATGCAAATATTCCATATTTTTAAGTGCTTATAATCTGGCTGACAAAGAAAAATGATGTACCTCATTTTTACCGTATGACGCAGGATACGATTGTACCCGTTCCCATGTGGCAAGTAGAAGAAATGTTGGACTAAACCTAGTTTGGTCCCTTTCTGTGTTGCGCACGAAGTCTCGCACCTGCACAACGTTATCGCTTGTCCCTAAAGTTTGATTTTTGATGATGTCGTATGCATGATAATAAATTATTCCACCTCCAGATGTCATATTAGATCTAAGGTCAAGGTCAGTAAAATAAGGGGCTAGATATGAATGCTGCCTGAGATCCTCATCATCTTGTGTGGGGGTGGGCGTGGTAATGGTTTCTGATAATGACACGATTCCATTACTACAAACCTGCAAAAGACACACACAAATAATTATTGAAACATTTTGCATATCTCATCTGCTACAATGAAAGCTATTGTAAAGCATTAAATGAAAGTAAAATGTTATTTAAAGACACAATGGACAAAAGACATGAAAGTCCACTATTCTCTGTGGTCTGACAGGAAAGTCGGTTATATATATATATATATATATATATATATATATATAAATATAGTGAACTAGTGTCAATGTACTAGCATACCAAATTATCTGCCAAAAGTGATGTATAGAAGAAAACATTCGGTTCAACAGAGTAATTTTCAATCTGAATTTTGTTTATACATCTTAGTAGAAAAGTTGTAGAAAGATAAAGAATTGATATTAATGTTATGTGGTTTACTGTGATATATAATCGACTGTGATATATAAATATAGTATATCAACTATCCAAGTAAAATGCAGTCAAGCTGCACAATTGCAATAGGAATACAGCGGCAATATTACGCTAAATTTGCTTTTTGTGTGGTTGAAGGTGGTATTGCTTGACAGTTTGTTGTTTCTACTTTCTGTATTTAAAATATATTAATAAGTATGATCAGATTGAAACTAAATATACAGTCATTTATTGCCATAGAAACTTGTTGCATTTTTATCACATTCCACAAACCGCGACCCCAATCCTGACCCATATGGGCTAGGACACATGTATCATGAACTAAAATCCGTTCCATGAAAAGTCTCACGCAGCCATGTGTGTATAAATAAAGATTTGCAATAGAACTTGTAAAAAAAATTAAGTGTAATTGCAATTCGTGTGTATTAGACATCGCCCCTACCCAGTCACCCTAAGAGGAGGGTGCTAATGCTATGCCATATTAAGGGCACTTATTATTTGTGCTAAAAAATCTACCAAGTTGCAGCAGTTTCCACCTTCCTCTTCGGGATAGATGTGGAGTCATGGACAGACAGAGAGACGAGAGGACTGAAAGGCCACCGTTACCACCAAATTCCCAACAATAAAGATTGGCGATAGTTAAACGTGTTACAAAAATGAAAAATTGCGTTCGTGAAAGTTGTCAACTAGCAATCCATCATAAAAGCAATTCAACTTTGAAAGCACTAACTATTCGAGGGGTATTTTCCTTTCTTACCATGTTTCTATTATACCATATATGCCAATTATCATACTTAGGTTTAAATTTTAATCCAATTACAAAGGAGATAAGTATTTCCCTTGATACACTTGATATTTTGTCCATCTTTTTTCTTTTATCGCCTATCGGTACATCGAAACGCACATTTGTTTCAGTTGCTACATTATAGATTCAACCTATGTGTGACGCTTTTGCATATTTGGACTCGTCCTTCTAACGTTCTAGGTTTCATGTCATATAATCTCGAGCGAGAACAGTTACATATACCATTTTTCATTGGAACTAAAATACAACCCAAGTGCTGTTAAACGATTTTAGGACAAACTTTGTTCGATTTGAAATTGCAAGAAATCCTATATGTATTAATTAATGTCAATAAGCTTTTCACTGTTGCTGACGTAAACTATACAGAACTACGTCACATAGTAATAAAAGTCATATTATATGGGGCCAATGGGTTTTAAAGCATCCTGTCGACTTCCCTAAGAAAGTAATTATTCTTTCTTTCTCTGATTTTTCCTGGAGATTTGTCAATCAGTGAAGAATACTGCTAGCATTAAATAGAAAGCAACATTAAAATATAAACATTAAAAAAGTATGCTTATTGTTTAACATCTTGGATTTTGCCGATGAAAAAAAATCAAATATGAGTAATTAGGTAAATTCCGGAAAGTAGTTTGCACTAAACATTCCAGTCATTTCATTCAAGTGCAAATATTTCCAGCAAATGCAACACAACGTATGCTAAACTCTGGATATGTTGTGTCAAGATTAACACAAACACAATACTTATAACTAATGCACGTTATACAATGAGTAACAGAAAACAAGAGTACCGTGAACGGCACATTATACATCCGCCCCGTGTTTAATAGTTATATATGTAGATAAGTGAATCTTCTGTGCAGAAACCACTTTTCTTCATTATGTGACAGTGGCATTGACCTTCGACCTTTTTACCCTTAGATCGGTAGGCTTCTTTTTTACCCAAAGTTTAAGCCATACACAAAGTTTAGTCTGTTATGCAAAACTAATGTTATTGGGCCGACCGTTTTTTTAATTTTTCCAGTCACTGTGACCTTGACCGTTGAGCTTTTGAATCTGCAATCAATAAGATTCTTTATTACCCAAAATCCAAGCCATCTACAACGTTGAGTAACTATAGATGGTGGACAATTTGAGTTACTCTGTCAAAATGAAATCGCTAAAAGACTGATAGACGAATAGAAAGTTGGACGGGCAGACAGCACCATACCTTAATACGTTCCGCATTACGGTGAATGTATAAATATGATGGAAATATATAAGATCGTCGTTAGCGTAGTATTGTAATACCTAAAACCGGGCAGAAATATGTTGTTGAAAGTACATCCCATGTTAGTTTGTACGATATTCCATTTTTTTGCCTGGTTGATTGCCATAACCTTACACAATGTCAAATTAATATGTAGATTTATTGAATACGTACTAAATAAAAAAAAAGTTGGACGAAATGTTCTATCATGGCCTACAACCTTGCGAACATATATATAATATATATTATGCAATGTAAACCATTAATATAAAAGATACTCCCTAATAGTAAAATCTGGAAGAATTATTCCCATTTATACTCTGTTGCTTATGATGTCAAAATATAGCGGTGATATAAATGAAACTGTTAGGTAGCTTTCCTGGTAAAATGTTTCATCGTGGCGTGTATAGTTAGTACTACTTTTGAATAAACTTAAAGTATCTACATTTATATAAGTAATACTGCATAAGCTTAATTTGAACATACGCCTGTAAGTTTAGATCTCGCAGTTTTCTGGCTTAAATCAGAGCTGAATATAAAAAATTAAGTTTGATTGTATAATTATGTGTCGCAGTCCTTTGACGTGAACGTTCAACACATTATTATTTTCGCGATTGTCTGTTTATTTAGTTAAGCTATAACTGTGATTTAAACTGCCATGATGACCCGATTAGTAACCACGTTTGACTTTACTGTTGTACTCAAATCAAGTGCATCAATACCGCCAATATTGGAATTGAATGTAAAATGCATCCTTAATTTTTAAAGCTGTTGTATATGTTCACAAACACAATATTTGTTTTGTATCCATCATATATTTTTATATTTTTTAAGTAGAACTAGTCGTACGTTATTTGGTTGGTAACGGTACGTGCAACAATATGGCTACAATTTGGTCGTGTCGGCTTTCAATACGTGGAACAATTTGTCAGTTACAATTAAGTCACTTGCATTATATTGAACTAGGCTGTAATTATTAATTTTGACTGGAACAATCTCCAATTCTTTCGCTTTCGTGTCACTCTCTGTACTTTTATTATAATTTATGTATTTCGGTAAACAACAACATATACAAAAAGTGGAATACTTACGTATATTTCGTGGTAAAGAATTCCATAAATCGGGAATTGTAAAGAAGAGGTTACAACAGAGCTACACTTATCATCAACACCAGTTAGTACTGAATCTCCTGCGGCCGGGCCGTAAATTAATGAGAGAGCTGACAAATAATAAACAAATTAAGAAGCAAATAAGTATATACATACAGGCACACAGAGAGACGTAAACGTAAAATATATATATATATATATATATATATATATATATATATATATATATATATATATATATATATATATATATATAGAGAGAGAGAGAGAGAGAGAGAGAGAGAGAGAGAGAGAGAGATTGGTAACGGCACGTTTGCAAAACAGTTCCAAAAACGTTCGAGGTAATCAAACTCTTCCTTCAGGGGGGATGAACAGTTTACATTGATAAAACAAACACTGAACATACAATCCAAGATAAAACCTGGAATATTACATGCTTGAATAAAAGGGGGAATCTACAAATCTGTGTGTGTCTGTGCGTAAGAGATCACAAAACCAGTTATTTAAGTAAATTAATACTAGTAATGAAATCAGTTAAAATAATGACATGAGATAAACATTCTGCTTGTACAAGACTACGACGAAGTGATAACTACTCACTCAAATATTTTTTTTCTTCTGTAAAATGCTGATACAGTGAATCAATGCACCTACTGTACTAGTAAATGATGATTTATATGTATTGATGAGGTATAGTATCAAACTATGCAAGCTTTATATATGACTAAACTGGGACAGAATAACCATTTCAATATACCTTGGTATTCTGAACATGTCAAACCCATCCATCCAGTAGAGCAGTTGCAGATAAATGTCCCAGCGGTATTTATGCATGTGCCTCCGATTGCACACGGTGACTTGAGACATTCATCCATGTCTGAAATGGAATGCAAGGAGATTACAGCTCATTATTGAGTTAGGATTATGGAACCGTTTAAGTAAAACCTGTCAATATCCGGTATGTTTGCGATCACAATGTACGAAAGAAGAACTCTTACGGCATTATAATAGTGTTAAAGCCGTTTACCTATTCTTATTGGTTTCCTATTCTCTCTGTCCCAATTCTGCATTGCTATGGTGTTTGTGTAGATTTAGATTCGTGTTTTTTCGACTATATAACTTTTCCGGATACGTATTGATTATCCTGCACCAAGTTGTAAAACGTCACTATTAGCTACAAATATTCGATATATTCTTCAAGAAGAACTCCGTTGTTAAGCGTTCCTAATTTTTTCAAAAAAGGCAAAAGAAACTAATATTATCAATAATATTACTTTGTTGCTTTTCGGAACTGTGCTAGAAGAGCTTTGGTTCAGTCCAAATTTAGAATAAATAAGGTTATACTACTACTACTACCACTACTACTACTACTATTGCTATTATTATTATTATTATTATTAATATTATTATTATACAAACTAACATTGTCAAATGTGCATGCCTGCGGATTTGGAGAATACCAAAAATTGTGTATCAACACCTTGTTCATCAAACGAGCCTTCCTATTCGCAAACTTATTTACCTTAGTTTACTTTTAAGAGCAGTGTCTGTGTTGTGATATCTCAAAGCTAATCCTAAAAATACTATGCTATAATTGCTTTTTAGCAAAAGAGTGAAAGAAATGTATACATTAATTTTATCTCCGATTCAGCCCATTCACTTGCTTTAACGTAAAATATGCTTTAAATATAATATAAAACTTTGATAATATCGAAAAAGGCATATAATAACAGTACCTTCTGAACAGTTCTTTCCTATCCAACCGCTCGTACAGTTACACGCGTATGAGCCATCGCTATTTGTGCATGTAGCGTTATTCCTACACGGTGAACTCATACATTCATTAAGGTCTAAAATGAAACATTTACACATACATTATATTTAGACCAACGAAGTAGGATTTTTAATATTCATATTCTCAAATTGTATATTTGATTCATTGCAGTTTCCTCTGATACTTGTGTTCACATTTTAGTATGTATTGAATTGACTATTTTGAGATACGATAGCTATGGAGCACATATAGGAATGGAAAAAGACATCTGCAAAATATGGATAAAGATTCGTCCCATAACCTAGCCAAACGACACGTTTTATATCGTGTATGTCTAAAATATTACCCCCCTCCCCCACCCCCCGCTAAAGATGCTATTAAATATGCTTTTAAAAATTCGCAACAGAAATATATCAAAGTATTATTTCTGGATTTTACAATTTTACTTGTTTATACGTACAATATGCTTTACACAGAATGTGAAATGTTGTTGATATCGAAACAAAGGCATATAATAACAGTACCTTCTGAACAGTTCTTTCCCAACCAACCGCCTGTACAGTTGCAAGCATATGATCCATCACCATTTGTGCATGTAGCGTTATTTCTACATGGTGAACTCACACATTCATTAAAATCTGAAATAAAAAATAAATCAATAAAGAATATTAGGACCCAAAAAGTATAATTTAAATTATTCATCTTCTGAAATTGGAAAACGCATCTTATATCATCTTTGATTCAAGACATGACTGCTATACAGTAAAACTTCATTTCACATATTAATACTTACGTATCAGACGATTTTATGATACTGTTGTTATGGAACAAAATAAGAAAGAAAATGATGTCATACTCAAAAGGCAAGTTTTATTTCGTATACTTCCAAGATATTACCCCTCCCCCGGCCCCACACCCCAAGGAATAATACAACGCCTAAGAGTTTTGATACATCACAACGTCATGAATTTACAAGTATAAAGAACAATCGGAATATAAATTCAAATATTATCTACGACACTCAGCCAGTGTATTTATTTGTTTGTTTGTATTACAAGTTGCAGATAAAACATCATAGAAAAAATTACTACCGGAAATATTAAACGCAGAAGACATAAAATGATTTTGGGGAATTTAATTTTGCTCTCGTTTAGATGTTAAACATACCTTATGTAAAAATAAATATTGAAAGTAAAATATGCATATATGATAAGTTTAGATTTTGAAAAAATACAAATATAATGTGGACCTTCTGTGCAGTTTCTGCCCAACCAACCACTTGCACAGTTGCACACGTATGAACCATTGGTGTTTACGCATGTAGTGTTATTTCTGCATAATGAACTAGTGCATTCATTAATGTCTGAAAAGAAATTAATGTTTAGAGTTTGATTTGTAATTTTTATAAATTCATTTTTATTACTTATATCACCTTAAAACACATAGATTTATGAACTAGCCGTGCTCATCTAGATGCTTATTTCTCAACAATAAAAATTACACATCTATTAATACAAATTTGTGCTGGGGAACACCGATTTGTTTCAATCCAGAATCCAATCAGAAAAAATAGTATACAAGAATTTTTGTTGGATTTTACATTATTGATTGTTTCTTTTTATGTACAATACACATTACGATAAATGGATGTACATAAAAGGTATATGTTGCAAATAAACCTGGACCACACTTTCATAATGTTTTCCCCATCCCATTTATATTTTCATTATTTTGAAAATCATTATAAAAAATTTAAAATCCTTACAATCATTTTTAAAAAATCCAAACAGTTTCAAATTTTAGGTATGTTTAATGAATTTGTATTAATTAAAATTTGTTATGACTTTAAATAGAATCAATTTACTGTACAAGTTAAAAATTTATCTGTAAATAATAGCAAAAAATAAAAGCAGTAGTTTTGGCTGATATATATATATATATATATATATATATATATATATATATATATATATATATATATATATATATATGTCTGTGTGTGTGTGTGATATTTTCAACTAGTATTTTTTCAAATTTTCTTAGAAACTGTGTATTTTTAAAAACATTTTGTTTCTGAGATCGTCAATAGCATCAGTTTTTGTCATTGAACTATATCACTAATTTTATGTAAATGAACACAAAAATGGTGTTCAAGGCGGTCAATAACTGCAAGTTTCTAAACTTAACTACAATAATAATTTCATATAAATAAACACAAAATTGGGTGTTTAAGGTAGTAAAAAAAAAGCAATTTTGTTTCATTAACTACATTAATAATTGCATGTAAATGAAGACAATAATTGTGTTTGAGGTAATCAATAAGCATCTTTGGACCATAATATTTTAAAGTACATATATGATTTTATACAAATAAAAACTGGTGTTTGATTTAGTCAATTAAAGTAACTCAGAAAATGAAACTTAATTTTTGCGTCAAAAAGTAACTCAGGAAACGAAAGTATTGCATCAAAAGTTACTTTAAAAAGACGAAATTACGCATTACATCAAAAGTAATTCAGGAAAGAAACAAATATTCAATAATAACGCAGGAAAAGAAATTATTCCGTCAAAAGTAACTCTGGAAAGGGACTTTTTGTGTAAAAAGGAAGTAACCGTACATTCTTTTAAACATAATTTTTCAAAAGTTCAGTGGTTGCTATTTGAGGAGTCATTTCATAATCACTAAAAATTAAGGGGTGAAATAATCACATTTTTCTTTAATAGATCCTCAGCATCAAAAATGGCAATTGTAAGCATTATATAAGATATATAATAATTTTATCATAAATTTATAATCTGTAAGATTTTTTATGCTTGCTAGGGTGATAACTTTTTAGGCGAAACAATATACACTACAAACAACACACTACATATTTTTAAAAGGCTTAAAGAAATATCACTATATATAAATGATAGAAAGAGAACACCAGATATTATTAAAAAAAAAGAAAACGTAAAATTAATTTGGGATATCCAAATTATGTAACATAATTAATATATGTGTATTCATTATTTTAGAGATAATTATGGAGTTGTTGAATTAAAAAAATTGCCATTGCAAACGAAAGTTTTATTTAATTTAAAATCTGTAATAAATATTGATAATAAAGTATTTGGTAATAAACAACCAGTGCAAATACTCCAGAAATTAAATTTGATTATTTGTGTGAAGACAGTAATAACATATACAATATGAAGCAAGAAAGGGACTATGGTCAAAAGTCAAAGGGCTACGCCAAAGAAATCCGGGATCCAAAATTACTATTCAGTATCCAGCAAAGTGGTTATCAATGGCACTGTCTTAAGTGACGAATTCCCAGAATGGTCGTATACATTCCCGTAATATGTCACTCTCTTATGTGCAACCTTTCTAGACAAGCCAGCAAAGTAATTTGTCCCCTTACCAGTTGCAAAATACATGTATACAAAGAATGAATCATGACCAAAATATGGAAATTCGAAGCAACAATAGCCTAGAGGATCAATTACATTCTTTATTGCGTAACATTATAACTGAAGAATCAGAATCAGAATCAAATGTGGACGTAGAGAAACACAACTCTCCAAACTTAGATACGTTGCCCCTCATGACAGTGAGCTTAACGAGTTCAGTTATTACAGAGCGTGTGACTAGAGACGAAATAGCGAGGAGCACAGCACCAGAAAAGCAACATCAGCATAAAGACACCTCAATTGTTGATTATGATGAGCAAGGTATCAGTATCACTTTAGAGCGATCAATACGACAGCAAATGATCTTCACCATGTCTATCGAGAAACAAGTGTTCTGACACAAACAATTCACCAACTATTCGATCTAAAAATAGTGTACCTTCGCCAGGAATGCAGTCTATGTTTTGCTTGAATGCTCCAACAAACGTACCAGGACGCCAGTCATCAACGCGAAATGCACCAACAATCATACCTGGACACCAATTACGCACGAGAAATAATGTTACTGAAAAAACCGCTGTCCATTTGTCGAATCAAAATCATGGTCATGGGTCGAAATCTTCGTCAGCAAAAAACATAATGTAACACTATCCAACTGTAACCAGGACAATACATAGTAACACTTTACACAAAAATAACTAAAGGTCACCACAGGATACTAGAGGAGAGGATACTAGAAACTAAGACTCCGATTCAAGATTTGGCAATAGAAACGGAAGCGCAAAGAACTAGGCAGGGCGGAGGAAAGAGACTGTACGCTTGGCTCTATTACATATTCAAGGGTTATCTACAAAAAGAGTAAATGATGTTGTTCTTCTTACAGAAACTTGGAAAAATGAATTATCTGATTTGGGTATACAAAATTTTACATCATTTGCTTTGCATAGAAATTAAAGAAAAAAGAAATAGTAAAAGAAACTCTGGGGGAATAATTGTATATATTAGAGATAATCTTGTTAGGGATAATACTTTTCTTTACGGATATGAGGATAATATAATATGGGTTAAATTTGATGGTTCAATATTTGGAGAGAAGTTTGATTTATGTGTTTGCCTTTGCTATATTGTACCGGATGGATCTAGTAGGAAATCTATGGTAGATACAAATATTTTTGACATGCTTTTACAGTCTCTGTTAAGAATAGAAAGTGATTCGAATAAAGATTGTACAATTATCATATGTGGTGATTGTAATGCCCGAACGTCAACACGCCCAGATTTTGTTGTTATTGACAATAGTCGATATATGTATACATTACCTATTGAGTATATTGTTGATGATTATATTATTAAACCACGTGTTTAACAAGATATTGTCCATCCGGACTCTAATGGAATAAAGTTACTTTACTTTTGCAAGCAAACAGGTTTACGTATAATGAATGGGCGTGTAGGTAATGATAAGAATATTGGGCAATATACGTATGTTGGACACGGTGGATGTAGTTTAATAGATTATGTTATTGATTCTCAGTCTCTTTTTTCAGTAATGTACCAACGTTTGATGTTAGTGAGCCTAACATTTTGTCAGATCATTGTGTTGTATGCTTTACGTTAGAATTTAATAATGTTAATGATGCCCTAGCTACATTTTTGAAAGAAAGGGAATATAAAAGTATAGAAGGTAAATACGTATAGCGACCAGAGTTCACGAATGAATATAAATCAAAATTAAGTAACGATTCTGTAACCGAACAACTAGAAAGTATTAACGAACAATTACATGATAATGTTAACGCTGACACTATTGAAAATTGTTTGTCGGCACTACATGATATTTTTCATAATGTTTGTTTGCCAATCTTCAAAGATTTAAAAAATGTCATGATAGAGTGCCGAAGACATATGATGAAAAAAACATAATCCTTGGTTTAATGATATATGTGAAGAAAAAAGGTTAATTTCTATGAGTAAATTGAATCATTTTCGAGTTGTAAAAACACCTAAAGCAAGACAAGAAATGACAGGTGCAAGATCAGACTATAAAAAAACTACTACGAAAATATAGGCATGAATATGATAAACTTAAAACATTAGAACTTGAAAAAGCTAAATTTAATCTTGCAAAGTTATGCTGGAAAATGTTAAAAGATGCTGTGAATCCTAACCCCTCAAATATTATAATGGATATTTTTGAAAAATATGTTAAAGCGGTAAACAACTCTAATGATCACTTGTTTATACCAGATCAAGATGTTTTACACTTTAATGAAAGAGATGTCAAAGGAGAGTTTAATGTCATGTTTAATGAACTAAATAAAGATATTTCCCTTCAAGAGGTAGAAAACGCTTTACATCAAATAAAATTAGGCAGCAGTGCTGGTCCAGATATGATTATCAATGAGTTTCTTTACCATGGTAAAGATATACTTTTAAATACATTTTGTAGTTTATTTAATGCGGTATTTTAAAGCAGTCACTTTCCAGAAATGTGGTCCGAAGGTCTAGTTATACCATTGCCAAAAAAACGCAATTTAGATGATGTTAATAATAATAGAGGTATAACGCTTCTTAGTTGCACAGGTAAATTATTCACACGTATACTTAATAATATACTTACTGACTGGGCAGAAAACAATCATGTCTTTATTGAAGCACAGGCAGGATTTAGAAAAAACATGAGTACAGCTGACAATATTTGTATTTTACATGGGCTTATCCCACATATCATTAATCAAGGTAAAAAATTATTTTGTGCGTTTATTGATATTTTCAAAGCGTTTGATTATATAGTAAGGGATAATGTATGATATAAATTAATAAAGCTTGGTTTAAGGGGAAATATTCTGGATATAATCAAATCAATGTACAGCGATGTAAAGTCAAGAGTTGATAATACGTTAAGTGATGAATTCTCTTGTATTCTTGGTGTCCGGTAAGGTGAATGTGTATCACCATTTCTTTTTTCAATTTTTGTAAAGGATTTAGAGGAAGAGTTTGCCATGCATGGTATTGAAGGTATATATATATGCATGTTACATATTTTTATTGTTTTATACGCACATGATATTACCATCTTTTCAGGTACACCCAAAGGTCTTCAATCCGGGTTAAATTATTTGAAAGATTATTGTGCTTAGTGGAAACTTGTGGTTAAAACCTCAAAAACAAAGGTTATGATTTTTAGAAAAGGTGGTACTTTACCTAAAAATATGGAATTCACTTACTGTAATGAAAAACTGGAAATTGTAAATAAGTTTACATATCTCGGACGTGCTATGACGTCTGGTGGTGCCTTTACTGAAGCACAGACAACATTGGCAGGGCAAGCCAAAAAAGCGATATTTTGACTTGAAAAATAACTTATTAAATTTACGTCCTTAAAAACAAGCCATGTCATGAATCTTTTTGATAGACTGATTAAACCTATCTTAAATTATTGTTGCCAAGTTTGGGGATTTATTCCTGCTAAATGCATTGAAAGAGTGCATTTACATTTTTGCAAAAAGATATTAGGAGTGAAGAAGACAACACAAAATGATTTTATTTATGGCGAGTTAGGGCGTACGACAATGCTATTCAATAGATTTTATTACATTGTGAAACATTGGTTTAAGATATTAGAGGCAAAGGAGGACAAATATATAAAATTTATATAGCAAATGATGTTGAACGATTTAGACGCTCTACCCAATAAAGTAAATTGGGCATATTTAGTTAAAGATTTATTGTCAAGATTAGGATTCTATGAAGTTTGGGTTAATCAAGGGGTCTGTAACACGGGCATATTTTTACAGTCATTTAAATTAAGGCTATCGGACAATTTTATCCAAAATTGGATGGATCGTCTTAAGAACAGTAGTCGAGGATTATTTTATGTAAATATTGCAAATTTAGGATGAAAACTTTACCTTGACAGCATCTATTCTTTGAAATATAGAAATGTAATTGCTAAATTTAGAATATCTTCTCACAGACTCGAAGTTGAAGCTCTTAGATGGGCGAGACCATATAAACCAATTCATGATAGACTTTGTTCTATTTGTAACGTCACTGAAGATGAATATCATTTTGTCCTTGAATGCGTATTGTATACAGATCTTAAAGCCAAATATATAGAGATATATTTCAGAAAAACGCCAAATATGTTTAAATTTATAGAACTTATGAATATCCAGAATACTAGAATTTTGAATAATTTGGCTTCTTACATTTTTAAAGCTTTTAATCATAGAAATACCGTCGTATAAGCATAGATCTTGTAAATATTTTGACTGACCACCATTTCAACATGAATTTGAATCATATAACTTCTGATTTTATCTTCATAGTATTACCTTTCATAATGTAGATATCTCTTTCTCCCTACGGAGAAGTTTTGTGAATTAATATGCTTATTTCATTTGCATGGATCTGCATCTGCATGCATATGTAATTTCGTTTCTTACTATGATTTCTTTGTATATTGTAGACTATAGATAATGATACCTTGTTGTTTATTGTACTATCTGACATTCAAATTCAATTTATTGAAAAAAGATGTATCCTCAAAGTCCGGTTGGGCTATTGGAATGAATAAAGAATCTTCTTCTTCTTCTTCTATGACAGACTTGTGTCTTTCAACTGTTACGGAATTATATATATTTTTCCTTTTTAATAATGGTATAGTTTATTAGTTTATGATCTATGTTCTGAGTTTAAACAGCTGTCGTCTTATGAGTATACATACGGTAGCCTCGATCGATATTTTCTCCTATTTGCTTGAAGCTTTAGCCCTGTGACGTATTTTCCGCGCGAAAGAGAGTAATGAACTTTCGACCTAGTTCTTGTACTTTTAGCAGTAAACATTATTGACTAGGAATTATAGTTTAAGGTCACATTCGAAGAATGAATCAATATAGTGTTTACTGTGTAAAACACTGGTACTCGAGTACTTTAGCAGAATCATGCATAACCTAATTCCTGAGTGGTTCGAAGAGGGTTGCATTATTTTGAAATACCCTGTTTATTGAAGACATAGTATGGGTTTTTATTTCGATTCTGCGCATTAATGCTATATATATATAGGAAATAATCCTGTGATTAAATATTCTTTACAGTTACATTTGCAGAGAGAGGTCATTACGAAATTGGTTCAGTTTGTGTGTGGGATATACTTATTTGGAAATCTATTTATTATTAATACAATACATTTAGGATTTAGTACTGTCTTTAATCTGAATTATTATACAGCTCCGTGGAATTATCGGAAACATTTCTAAAACTTGTGAGATTCCAGATTCACAAGGATTATTTGGATATACTTAAACTTATCAACATATTAGCACAGTGAAGGCTATTTCAGTCGGAATAATAAATTCGGAATATTTGGATTAACTTCTGGAACAGTGAACTTTAAAACAATTTAGGACTTTTAAGGATATTCTATACTTTAAGTAATTTTTAATTCTTTCACTTTAATTGTTTGTTGAAATATTTTAATATTTTAGGAAATTAAAGATTTGTATTTTAAATCTTGAAAGTTTGTTTGAGTCTTTTTCTTTTGTTGAAAAATATTAATATTAGTTGCAATTATATCAAGAAAATATATTTAAAAAATTGCTAGAACATTTAAGTGACAGCTGTTCGATAAGAAAAATGTCCAAAGAAATTAAGAATTATATTTAATGAACATAACATTTTTTAATTTATTCACTTAAAATATTTATATAATGAATGCTTATATCATCATCAAAAATGTATCTTTTTCAGTAAATGGTGATAAAAGAAGCTAATATAAGAAAAATTATTTTAAAAGAGTTAATAATTCATACGGTTATTTCTAATATATATATGGATTGTAAAAATTTAATGTAAATATATGGTATTGTGTGAAATATGTTGGTTATGTAATAATATGTATATTTTGCATATCATCGTCACTAATTAGTTCATTATTATCATAAAAATCTTCCAATTCTTGTTTTCTATCCTTGTATTTTTGTGAATAACTTTATTTCCAAATTCTACACACCTTCCTGTATCCGTGTCAATACAGTCTATCATTTTATCAAAGTAGTCGTACTTATGTGGTAGAATCATTTTATTACCAAATAAATCTTGCAAAGTTTCCACCAGATACAAATAAAGATTACAAGGCAAACAAAGTCGTTCTGGCAACTGTTTTTAATGTTTTTATTTTATTTTATACTCGTCGCTACTGATAGACCTTTCATTATCAGTCATGATTGTTTTGGACATGGGTATACATATATATAATATGTTTTTTGAAAATGGCTTAAAAGAATGGTATATATGAAGGTAATGAACATGTACATTATTCTGGTTATTGTCATATACGCTCAGACCACAAGGATTAAAGAAATGGAAATCATATTTATCCCACAGATCTTTATACGAGTGCTTCAACAGATCACTTCCAGATAATTTTGTGGTAGATCGTATTGACGATGATAAATTAAATAATACAATAGAAAAGTGTACACTTGTTAACTTGCCAACAGAATTGTATAAAATCGGCAACGGTCGTGATTTTTCATTTACGAAAAAAAAAATCTGTAGAATTAAAAATAAGTCCGTTAAAGTGATTTCTATTCAAACAAAAATTATTTTATATTCTCCATCCATATACCCTGTAAAAACCACACAAACATTAGTTCTAGCATAGTGAAAAGTTACTGTGAAGGTGTAAAATATTACAAATGTGGAAAATCAAAACTTCATGGGAAATTATATACACTTGAATATATAAAAAGACTAATCAATTAAATATTTATTTAAAGTTTGTACCCATATACCAGTATATATTACATAATATTTTTTTAATGGCTTAAAAGAACAAAGTATATAGTTTATATATATTAGAATGGGAAATTTAAAAAAATTAATCGAATTCATAATGATATTGAAAAGATCATAAAAGAACCACTCAAAAATGGTGACGAATCATTATCAAAGATATAAGATGATGTACAATTTAATCAAAATGATGATAATAAATATAACTGTTGTGATAATAAATGTCTAGATCTGAAGGAGGATTTATTATGTTTTGTTTGTTTTTCTTTTTGATTTTTGTTGTTGTTTTTCGAATAGAGTCTGTGTTGACTATCGTTCTTTCTCAGAACAGAAATGGAACAGAAACAAACAAAAGCGACAATTTAACAATAGCATTATTTCCACATAACAAAGTGAAACATTCATCAATATCTGAAACAAAATCCATATTTTATTTAGTTTCTTTCAGAGAGCGACGATAGATTTTCTTGCAAATATCTTTGGTATTCGTACTGTATAAACGTTTTAATACAAGCAAACACCTTTCTGATACTAAAGCTTATTTTTCCATACAGCGCAGACATTGCTTTAAATAGTTATTAGCCATTTTTTGGGACTGATACTTTCTAAAATGAAGAAAGATAAAGAGGGGAATATTTATGGATAAAGGTTTCGTACAAAATAATGGGGATTATTTAAAATTTTACGCTTGTAATGCATAGCTCTGAACGCTGATTCTAAATCAAATTGATTTTATTCGTTTTGTTTTGTTTTGTTTTGTTGTTTGCTTTTTTACGAATCAATTCCTTCTAAGCTATCATTTTTTATCATAGCAGAAATCGAACAGAAACAGAAACAAACTACAACCGCCCCAATTTAATAACATGCCGGAAAAAATCGCAAAGAATCAGACACTCTTGAAAAAGCAATGCAATTATATAATATTCCACCATCCTTTTAGTACCGATTTGCGTATCAAAAATTTATGACCAGAGAAGAAACTGTAAACTTTTAGACACACCGACAATCCGCAATATGTTTTAAAGAGGATCATTCTGGAATAATTTCCACGTGTTCACATTTTGATATACACGCAGCTTAAAAGCAAAGATAATGCACATGAAAGTTGAATATCACTTAACACAGATATAATAATTGTACGTTACAAGCGTATTGTTGACAAATTAACGCTTACACAGTTGCTCTCATAGGAACCAGAAGTTTCTACTCATTTCAAATTAAAGTAAACTCCACATTCTGCGACCTCTTTAATGCGCAATGCTAGTAACTTTTGTAAATCCAATAAAAGTTTGCCTTAAATACCACTTCATATAGCTGGCAAATAACAATGACAACAAATATAGCGAAAGACTATTCTTGCTATTCAATGATCTTTCCAAAGATTAAATACATTTTTATTGGAACATATAGTAACCTTTGAAGTGTGTGGTATACGTTCATAAGGAAGTAACAGAGAGCAGGAAATTAAAGCGATGTAAACTAAGTGATTTTAATCGGAATTGAACAGTAATATGATCTCGACCAACAATACGTTTTAAAGATATTACTAGGCTTGAAAAATGTATATTATCAAACGAAGATAAATAATAAAATACCTTTTGCACAGTTCCTACCCATCCAACTATTAGCACAGTTGCATACGTTTGAACCATTGGTGTTTCTGCAGGTAGCATTATTTCCACATGGCAATGTGGAACATTCATTATTGTCTGACACAAAGCACAGGTATTGTAGATATTATTAGAGAGTGAGGGAATATTTACTTTCAGTCATCTTTCGAGCTCATATGGGATACCAATTTTAATACAAGCAACAACTTTTCATATATTAAATCTTATCTTCCGATAAAGCAATTGATCGGAATAAATGTTAGCCACTTACTGCCACTGATACTTTTTTAAAATAAAGAAAGTGACAAGTATTAAGAGTAAAATATGCAGATACATATTCAACCCTTCAGCTTAAGAGAAGTTTCAACAGGTTCCACTGAATTCTTTAAGAAGATTCTGAATTTCCCTTTCACGTCTATATCTGTTCTATTTATGAAGACTAGTTTCAAGCGCGATACTAGTTACATAAGTTACTTTTATACTACCCATAAATGCCTGTCTCAAAAGCAAATTTATAGAGCTGGCAAATAACGCTTGAGCGATTGATGTTACCATCCGAAGATAATTAATAAAATACCTTCTTTGCAGTTCCTGCCAATCGAACCATTAGTACAGTTACATACGTAGGAACCATTGGTATTTGTACAGGTAGCATTATTTCCACATGGCAAAGTGGAACATTCATCAATATTTGAAACAAAGCACAGATATGTTATGTCTTACTAGAGAGCGAGAGAAACGTTTCTTTCTGTCATCTTTGGTGCTAATATCGAATATTAATATCAATACAACCATCAACCTTGCTGATATAAAATCTTATTTTCTCATATCACGATTGGTCTGAATAATTATTAACCATTTATTGACACTGATACGCTCGGTAATCAGGAAAAGGAACAAGTACTAACAGTAATTGATGCAGATACATATTCAACCGTTTAGCTAAAGAGAGGTTTCAACAGGTTCCATTGCACCCGTTAAGAAATTTCTGCTTCCCCTCGTGCGATCATTATCTGTTCAAACGTGCATGATAAAGCGGAGCAGACTAACGATAGATAAAGGTTTAGTGCAAAACTAGGAATATTGTAAATTTTAATCTCACAATCTGCATCTTTCAAAGCGGATTTTTAAAGCTTCTCTGTTGTTGTTTTTTTTTTGGGGGGGGGGGGCTAATTTTTTATTTATCGATTTTGTTTTCTTTTTTCTGCATTTTTAAATATGAATTCTTCCTAAGCTGGCATTCATTCTCAGACCAGAAATATAACAGAAACAAATACTCCAAACTACAACAGGCACATTTTAATAACATGCCGAAAAGATCTCAAAGAATCAGTCACGATGGAGAAAGCAAAAACAGTGATCGAAAATTATATCACCTTCTTAGTGAAGATGTGTGTAGCCCAAATTCATGAGAAGGGAACAAAATCATAAACTTTTAGGTTAACCGACAATCCGCAAAATCTTCTAAAGAGAAGCATTATGGCAGAATTTGTCAGTGTGCACGTTTTGGGATACAGGAAACCTAATAGAGAAGCTAATGCAGGTGAAAGTGGTATGTCACCTAGCAAAGATATAACAATTGTTCTTTCCAAGCAGTTTGAAGCCAAATCAAACGCTTGTACAGTTGCACTCATAGGAATCATCTGTGTTTACTTATTTCAAATGAAACATCTTTGTTTCAGGCCGAACAAAAGCCTACCTGCTGAAACCATTTATATGCGCAATACATGTTACTTCAATACATCGCATTAAAGTCTGCCTCAGATACAACTTCACAGAACTGAACATAAGAATGAAAATAAAAAGAGAAGGTCGAATGTTATTATTCAATGATCTAAACAGAGATTGAAACAAATAGATATTGACATCTATAGTCTGAGTTGGAAGGTGTGGTACACGTTCATAAGGACCTACCAAGGAGCAAAAATTAAAGAGCTGTAGACTAATTACTTTTAATCGGAATTGAATAGTAATCTGATTTTGAGCGACAATTGTTTTCAATCACATGAAAAAACTTAATATATTGATATTAACAACCGAAGATAAATTATAAAATACCTTCTTTGCAGGTCGTGCCCATCCAGCCATTAGTACAGTTGCATACGTATGAACCGTTGGTATCTGTACAGGTAGCATTGTTTCCACATGGCAAAGTGGAACATTCATCAATGTCTGAAACAAAACTCATATATGTCAGGTTCTTTCAGAGAGCGATGATAAATCCTCTTTCAAGTATCCTTTAACTTTATAATTTATAAACCAAGCATCAATTCTACTGGTATCAAATCTTATTTTCCCATACAGCGATTGCTTTGACAAATTTTTAGCCATGTTTTGGGACTGATACTTTCTGAAGTGAAGAGAGTAACAAGTACTAACTGTAATTGATGCTGATGCAGATTCAACCCTTTAGATTAAGCGAAGTTTCAACAGGTTCCATTGAACGCGTTAAGAATTGTGCGCACGTCCTCGTGTTACCAATGTCTGTTGCAACGTACGTAATGAAGCTGGGCAGACTAACGATAGATAGAGGTTTCGTACAAATCTGTTATATTGAAAATTTTAATATTAATATTTATAGATCTGAAAGCGCATTTTCTAAGACAAATTTGCATATTTTTGGTTGGGTGTGGAGGTTGCTTTTTCGCATGTACTCTTGCAAAGTTAGCATTCTTTCTCAGAACAGAACTCGAACAGAAACAAACAGTGCAAAACAACTACCGCCTCAAGTTAATAACATGCTGATACAATCTCAAATAAGTACACATTCTTAAAAAGGAATACCAATGATGTCATATTCCACCATACTCCTAGTGCCGAGTTCTTTATCACAAATTAATGAGAAAAGAACAAAGCAATAAAACTTTTAGTTGGGCCGACAATCCGCAAAACTTTCTAAAGAGGTAGATTTTGGCAGAAATTCTACATGTGCACGTTTTGGGATACAGGAAACCTAATAACAACACTAATGCACATGAAAATTGTATGTCACCTAACAAGCAGATAACAATTCTTCTTTCCAAGCAGTTCCGTCCAGAGCAAACGCTTACAGAATTGCATTCATATGAACCTTCTGTGAATACTTATTTCCAATTAAACATCGTTGGTTCAGTTGAAACCGGACCCTACCATGTAAAGTCATTTTTTTATGCGCGATACTAGCGAAATTGGTAATTTTACACTTTCCAAAAATGTCTGTCTCAGATACAACATCATAGAGCTGGCAAATAACAACGAAAAAATATAAAGAAGTTCTATTGTTGCTATTCAGTGATGTTTTCAAAAACTGAAATACATTTATATTGTCACATTTAGTAGGAATTGGAGCGTGTGGTATAATTTCATAAGATAGTATCAAAGGCACAAGTTGAAGTCCAGTAAACTAAGTGATTTTATTCGAAATTGAACAGTAATCTGATTTTGACCGAAAATACATTTTAATGAGATTGATACGCTTGAGCGATTGATGTTAGCACCAGAGGACAAGTAATAAAATACCTTCTTTGCAGTTCCTGCCCATCCAGCCATTAGTACAGTTGCATACGTATGAACCGTTGGTATTTGTACAGGTAGCATTGTTTCCACATGGCAAAGTGGAACATTCATCAACGTCTGAAACAAAACCCAAATCTGTCAGGTCCTTTGAGGGAGCGATGAAAAATTCTCTTTCAAGTATCCTTTAACTTTATAATGTATAAACGTTTTTAATACAAGCATCAACATTTCTGGTACTAAATCTTATTTTCCCATACAGCGATTTCTTTGACAAATTTTTAGCCATGTTTTGGGACTGATACTTTCTGAAGTGAAGAGAGTAACAAGTAATAACTGTAATTGATGAAGATACAGATTCAACCCTTCAGATTTTCAACAGGTTCCATTGAACGCGTTAAGAATTGTGTGCACGTCCTCGTGTGACCCATGTCTGTTGCAACGTACGTAATGAAGCTGGGCAGACTTACTATAGATACAGGTTTCGTGCAAATCTGTTATATTGAAACTTTTAATAGTAATATTTATAGATCTGAAAGCGCATTTTCTAAGAAAAATTGGCCTATTTTTGGTTGGGTGGGGGGTTGCTTTTTCGCATGAACTCTTCCTAAGTTAGCATTCTTTCTCAGAACAGAACTCGAACAGAAACAAACAGTGCAAACGACTACTGCCTCAAGTTAATAACATACTGATACAATCTCAAAGAATTACTCATTCTTGAAAAAGGAATATCAATCATGTCATATTCCACCATACTCTTAGTGCCGAGTTCTTTATCACAAATTAATGAGAGGGGAACAAAACAATAAAACTTTTAGTTGGGCCGACAATCCGCAAAACGTTCTAAAAAGGTAGATTTTGGCAGAAATTCTACATGTGCACGTTTTGGGATACAGGAAACCTAATAACAACGCTAATGCACATGAAAATTGTATGTCACCTAACAAGCAGATAACAATTCTTCTTTCCAAGCAGTTCCGTCCAGAGCAAACGCTTATAGAATTGCACTCATATGAACCATAAGTGAATACTTATTTCCAATTAAACATCGTTGATTCAGTTAAAACTGGACTCTACCATGTAAAGTCATTTTTTTATGCGCGACGTTAGTTAAACTAGTTATTTTAATACATCCCAAAAATGTCCGTCTCAGATACAACATCATAGAGCTGGCAAATAACAACGAAAACATATAAAGAAGTTCCATTGTTGCTATTCATTCACGTATTTAAAGATTGAAATACATTTATATTGTCACATTTAGTAGGAATTGGAGCGTGTGGTATACGTTCATAAGGAAGTACCACAGAGCACAAGTTAAAGGCCTGTAAACTAAGTGATTTTAATTGGAATTGAACAGTAATCTGATTTTGACCGAAAATACATTTTAATGAGATTGATACGCTTGAGCGATTGATGTTAGCACCCGAGGACAAGTAATAAAATACCTTCTTTGCAGTTCCTGCCCATCCAGCCATTAGTACAGTTGCATACGTATGAACCGTTGGTATTTGTACAGGTAGCATTGTTTCCACATGGCAAAGTGGAACATTCATCAACGTCTGAAACAAAACCCAAATCTGTCAGGTCCTTTGAGAGAGCGATGATAAATTCTCTTTCAAGTATCCTTTAACTTTATAATGTATAAACGTTTTTAATACAAGCATCAACATTCCTGCTACTAAATCTTATTTTCCCATACAGCGATTGCTTTGACAAATTTTTAGCCATGTTTTGGGACTGATACTTTCTGAAGTGAAGCGAGTAATAAGTACTAACTGTAATTGATGCAGATACAGATTCAACCCTTCAGATTTTCAACAGGTTCTATTGAACGCGTTAAGAATTGTGTGCACGTCCTCGTGTGACCCATGTCTGTTGCAACGTACGTAATGAAGCTGGGCAGACTTACTATAGATACAGGTTTCGTGCAAATCTGTTATATTGAAACTTTTAATAGTAATATTTATAGATCTGAAAGCGCATTTTCTAAGAAAAATGTGCCTATTTTTGGTTGGGTGGGGGGTTGCTTTTTCGCATGAACTCTTCCTAAGTTAGCATTCTTTCTCAGAACAGAACTCGAACAGAAACAAACAGTGCAAACGACTACCGCCTCAAGTTAATAACATACTGATACAATCTCAAATAATCAGTCATTCTTGAAAAAGGAATATCAATCATGTCATATTCCACCATACTCTTAGTGCCGAGTTGTTTATCACAAATTAATGAGAGTGGAACAAAACAATAAAACTTTTAGTTGGGCCGACAATCCGCAAAACTTTCTAAAGAGGTAGATTTTGACAGAAATTATATATGAGCACGTTTTTGGGATACAGGAAACCTAATAACAACACTAATGCACATGAAAATTGTATGTCACATAACAAGCAGATAACAATTGTACTTTCCAAGCAGTTCCTTCCAGAGCAAACTCTTATAGAATTACACTCATATGAACCTTCTGTGAATACGTATTTCCAATTAAACATCCTTGATCCAGTTGAAACTGGACTCTGCCATGTGAAGTCATTTTCTATGTTCGACACTTGTTAATTTAGTTATTTTAATACATCCCAAAAATGTCTGTCTCAGACACAACATTGTAGAGCTGGCAAATAACAACGAAAACATATAAAGAAGTTCCATTGTTGCTATTCATTCACGTATTTAAAGATTGAAATACATTTATATTGTCACATTTAGTAGGAATTGGAGCGTGTGGTGTACGTTCATAAGGAAGTACCACAGAGCACAAGTTAAAGTCCTGTAAACTAAGTCATTTCAGTCGAAATTGAACAGTAATCTGATTTTGACCGAAAATACATTTTAATGAGATTGATACGCTTGAGCGATTGATGTTAGCACCCGAGGACAAGTAATAAAATACCTTCTTTGCAGTTCCTGCCCATCCAGCCATTAGTACAGTTGCATACGTATGAACCGTTGGTATTTGTACAGGTAGCATTGTTTCCACATGGCAAAGTGGAACATTCATCAACGTCTGAAACAAAACCCAAATCTGTCAGGTCCTTTAAGAGAGCAATGAGAAATTCTCTTTCAAGTATCCTTTAACTTTATAATGTATAAACGCTTTTAATACAAGCATCAACATTCCTGGTACTAAATCTTATTTTCCCATACAGCGATTGCTTTGACAAATTTTTAGCCATGTTTTGGGACTGATACTTTCTGAAGTGAAGAGAGTAACAAGTAATAACTGTAATTGATGAAGATACAGATTCAACCCTTCAGATTTTCAACAGGTTCCATTGAACGCGTTAAGAACTGTGTGCACGTCCTCGTGTGACCCATGTCTGTTGCAACGTACGTAATGAAGCTGGGCAGACTTACTATAGATACAGGTTTCGTGCAAATCTGTTATATTGAAACTTTTAATAGTAATATTTATAGATCTGAAAGCGCATTTTCTAAGAAAAATGTGCCTATTTTTGGTTGGGTGGGGGTTACTTCTTCGCATGAACTCTTCCTAAGTTAGCATTCTTTCTCAGAACAGAACTCGAACAGAAACAAACAGTGCAAACGACTACCGCCTCAAGTTAATAACATACTGATACAATCTCAAAGAATCAGTCATTCTTGAAAAAGGAATATCAATGACGTCATATTCCACCATACTCTTAGTGCCGAGTTCTTTATCACAAATTAATGAGAGGGGAACAAAACAATAAAACTTTTAGTTGGGCCGACAATCCGCAAAACGTTCTAAAGAGGTAGATTTTGGCAGAAATTCTACATGTGCACGTTTTGGGATACAGGAAACCTAATAACAACACTAATGCACATGAAAATTGTATGTCACCTAACAAGCAGATAACAATTCTTCTTTCCAAGCAGTTCTGTCTATAGCAAACGCTTATAGAATTGCACTCATATGAACCTTCTGTGAATACTTATTTCCAATTAGACATCCTTTATTCAGTTAAAACTGGACTCTACCATGTAAAATCATTTTTTATGCGCGACACTAGTTAAACTAGTTATTTTAATACATCCCAAAAATGTCTGTCTCAGAAACAACATCATAGAGCTGGCAAATAACAACGAGAACATATAAAGAAGTTCCATTGTTGCTATTCATTGATGTATTCAAAGATTGAAATACATTTATATTGTCACATTTAGTAGGAATTGGAGCGTGTGGTATACGTTCATAAGGAAGTACCACAGAGCACAAGTTAAAGTCCTGTAAACTAAGTGATTTTAATTGGAATTGAACAGTAATCTGATTTTGACCGAAAATACATTTTAATGAGATTGATACGCTTGAGCGATTGATTTTAGCACCCGAGGACAAGTAATAAAATACCTTCTTTGCAGTTCCTGCCCATCCAGCCATTAGTACAGTTGCATACGTATGAACCGTTGGTATTTGTACAGGTAGCATTGTTTCCACATGGCAAAGTGGAACATTCATCAACGTCTGAAACAAAACCCAAATCTGTCAGGTCCTTTGAGAGAGCGATGATAAATTCTCTTTCAAGTATCCTTTAACTTTATAATGTATAAACGTTTTTAATACAAGCATCAACATTCCTGGTACTAAATCTTATTTTCCCATACAGCGATTGCTTGGACAAATTATTAGCCATGTTTTGGGACTGATACTTTCTGAAGTGAAGAGAGTAACAAGTACTAACTGTAATTGATGCAGATACAGATTCAACCCTTCAGATTAAGCGACGTTTCAACAGGTTCCATTGAACGCGTTAAGAATTGTGTGCTCGTCCTCGTCTGACCCATGTCTGTTGCAACGTACGTAATGAAGCGGGGCAGGCTAACGATTGATAGAGGTTTCGTGCAAATTATTTTATATTGAAAATTTTAATATTAATATTTATAGATCTGAAAGCGCATTTTCTAAGAAAAATTGGCCTATTTTTGGTTGGGTGGGGGGTTGCTTTTTCGCATGAACTCTTCCTAAGTTAGCATTCTTTCTCAGAACAGAACTCGAACAGAAACAAACAGTGCAAACAACTACCTCCTCAAGATAATAACATGCTGATACAATCTCAAAGAATTACTCATTCTTAAAAAGGAATACCAATGATGTCATATTCCACCATACTCTTAGTGCCGAGTTCTTTATCACAAATTAATGAGAAAAGAACAAAGCAATAAAACTTTTAGGTGGGCCGACAATACGCAAAACTTTCTAAAGATTTTGGCAGAAATTCTACATGTGCACGTTTTGGGATACAGGAAACCTAATAACAACACTAATGCACATGAAAATTGTATGTCACCTAACAAGCAGATAACAATTCTTCTTTCCAAGCAGTTCCGTCCAGAGCAAACGCTTATAGAATTGCACTCATATGAACCTTCTGTGAATACTTATTTCCAATTAAACATCGTTGATTCAGTTGAAACCGGACCCTACCATGAGAAGTCATTTTTTTATGCGCGATACTAGTGAAATTGGTAATTTGACACTTTCCAAAAATGTCTGTATCAGATACAACATCATAGAGCTGGCAAATAACAACGAAAAAATATAAAGAAGTTCTATTGTTGCTATTCAGTGATGTTTTCAAAAACTGAAATACATTTATATTGTCACATTTAGTAGGAATTGGAGCGTGTGGTATAATTTCATAAGATAGTATCAAAGGCACAAGTTGAAGTCCAGTAAACTAAGTGATTTTATTCGAAATTGAACAGTAATCTGATTTTGACCGAAAATACATTTTAATGAGATTGATACGCTTGAGCGATTGATGTTAGCACCAGAGGACAAATAATAAAATACCTTCTTTGCAGTTCCTGCCCATCCAGCCATTAGTACAGTTGCATACGTATGAACCGTTGGTATTTGTACAGGTAGCATTGTTTCCACATGGCAAAGTGGAACATTCATCAACGTCTGAAACAAAACCCAAATCTGTCAGGTCCTTTGAGGGAGCGATGAAAAATTCTCTTTCAAGTATCCTTTAACTTTATAATGTATAAACGTTTTTAATACAAGCATCAACATTCTGGTACTAAATCTTATTTTCCCATACAGCGATTTCTTTGACAAATTTTTAGCCATGTTTTGGGACTGATACTTTCTGAAGTGAAGAGAGTAACAAGTAATAACTGTAATTGATGAAGATACAGATTCAACCCTTCAGATTTTCAACAGGTTCCATTGAACGCGTTAAGAATTGTGTGCACGTCCTCGTGTGACCCATGTCTGTTGCAACGTACGTAATGAAGCTGGGCAGACTTACTATAGATACAGGTTTCGTGCAAATCTGTTATATTGAAACTTTTAATAGTAATATTTATAGATCTGAAAGCGCATTTTCTAAGAAAAATTGGCCTATTTTTGGTTGGGTGGGGGGTTGCTTTTTCGCATGAACTCTTCCTAAGTTAGCATTCTTTCTCAGAACAGAACTCGAACAGAAACAAACAGTGCAAACGACTACTGCCTCAAGTTAATAACATACTGATACAATCTCAAAGAATTACTCATTCTTGAAAAAGGAATATCAATCATGTCATATTCCACCATACTCTTAGTGCCGAGTTCTTTATCACAAATTAATGAGAGGGGAACAAAACAATAAAACTTTTAGTTGGGCCGACAATCCGCAAAACGTTCTAAAAAGGTAGATTTTGGCAGAAATTCTACATGTGCACGTTTTGGGATACAGGAAACCTAATAACAACGCTAATGCACATGAAAATTGTATGTCACCTAACAAGCAGATAACAATTCTTCTTTCCAAGCAGTTCCGTCCAGAGCAAACGCTTATAGAATTGCACTCATATGAACCATAAGTGAATACTTATTTCCAATTAAACATCGTTGATTCAGTTAAAACTGGACTCTACCATGTAAAGTCATTTTTTATGCGCGACGTTAGTTAAACTAGTTATTTTAATACATCCCAAAAATGTCCGTCTCAGATACAACATCATAGAGCTGGCAAATAACAACGAAAACATATAAAGAAGTTCCATTGTTGCTATTCATTCACGTATTTAAAGATTGAAATACATTTATATTGTCACATTTAGTAGGAATTGGAGCGTGTGGTATACGTTCATAAGGAAGTACCAAAGAGCACAAGTTAAAGGCCTGTAAACTAAGTGATTTTAATTGGAATTGAACAGTAATCTGATTTTGACCGAAAATACATTTTAATGAGATTGATACGCTTGAGCGATTGATGTTAGCACCCGAGGACAAGTAATAAAATACCTTCTTTGCAGTTCCTGCCCATCCAGCCATTAGTACAGTTGCATACGTATGAACCGTTGGTATTTGTACAGGTAGCATTGTTTCCACATGGCAAAGTGGAACATTCATCAACGTCTGAAACAAAACCCAAATCTGTCAGGTCCTTTGAGAGAGCGATGATAAATTCTCTTTCAAGTATCCTTTAACTTTATAATGTATAAACGTTTTTAATACAAGCATCAACATTCCTGCTACTAAATCTTATTTTCCCATACAGCGATTGCTTTGACAAATTTTTAGCCATGTTTTGGGACTGATACTTTCTGAAGTGAAGCGAGTAATAAGTACTAACTGTAATTGATGCAGATACAGATTCAACCCTTCAGATTTTCAACAGGTTCTATTGAACGCGTTAAGAATTGTGTGCACGTCCTCGTGTGACCCATGTCTGTTGCAACGTACGTAATGAAGCTGGGCAGACTTACTATAGATACAGGTTTCGTGCAAATCTGTTATATTGAAACTTTTAATAGTAATATTTATAGATCTGAAAGCGCATTTTCTAAGAAAAATGTGCCTATTTTTGGTTGGGTGGGGGGTTGCTTTTTCGCATGAACTCTTCCTAAGTTAGCATTCTTTCTCAGAACAGAACTCGAACAGAAACAAACAGTGCAAACGACTACCGCCTCAAGTTAATAACATACTGATACAATCTCAAAGAATCAGTCATTCTTGAAAAAGGAATATCAATCATGTCATATTCCACCATACTCTTAGTGCCGAGTTGTTTATCACAAATTAATGAGAGTGGAACAAAACAATAAAACTTTTAGTTGGGCCGACAATCCGCAAAACTTTCTAAAGAGGTAGATTTTGACAGAAATTATATATGAGCACGTTTTTGGGATACAGGAAACCTAATAACAACACTAATGCACATGAAAATTGTATGTCACATAACAAGCAGATAACAATTGTACTTTCCAAGCAGTTCCTTCCAGAGCAAACGCTTATAGAATTACACTCATATGAACCTTCTGTGAATACGTATTTCCAATTAAACATCCTTGATCCAGTTGAAACTGGACTCTGCCATGTGAAGTCATTTTCTATGTTCGACACTTGTTAATTTAGTTATTTTAATACATCCCAAAAATGTCTGTCTCAGACACAACATTGTAGAGCTGGCAAATAACAACGAAAACATATAAAGAAGTTCCATTGTTGCTATTCATTCACGTATTTAAAGATTGAAATACATTTATATTGTCACATTTAGTAGGAATTGGAGCGTGTGGTGTACGTTCATAAGGAAGTACCACAGAGCACAAGTTAAAGTCCTGTAAACTAAGTCATTTCAGTCGAAATTGAACAGTAATCTGATTTTGACCGAAAATACATTTTAATGAGATTGATACGCTTGAGCGATTGATGTTAGCACCCGAGGACAAGTAATAAAATACCTTCTTTGCAGTTCCTGCCCATCCAGCCATTAGTACAGTTGCATACGTATGAACCGTTGGTATTTGTACAGGTAGCATTGTTTCCACATGGCAAAGTGGAACATTCATCAACGTCTGAAACAAAACCCAAATCTGTTAGGTCCTTTAAGAGAGCAATGAGAAATTCTCTTTCAAGTATCCTTTAACTTTATAATGTATAAACGCTTTTAATACAAGCATCAACATTCCTGGTACTAAATCTTATTTTCCCATACAGCGATTGCTTTGACAAATTTTTAGCCATGTTTTGGGACTGATACTTTCTGAAGTGAAGAGAGTAACAAGTAATAACTGTAATTGATGAAGATACAGATTCAACCCTTCAGATTTTCAACAGGTTCCATTGAACGCGTTAAGAACTGTGTGCACGTCCTCGTGTGACCCATGTCTGTTGCAACGTACGTAATGAAGCTGGGCAGACTTACTATAGATACAGGTTTCGTGCAAATCTGTTATATTGAAACTTTTAATAGTAATATTTATAGATCTGAAAGCGCATTTTCTAAGAAAAATGTGCCTATTTTTGGTTGGGTGGGGGTTACTTCTTCGCATTAACTCTTCCTAAGTTAGCATTCTTTCTCAGAACAGAACTCGAACAGAAACAAACAGTGCAAACGACTACCGCCTCAAGTTAATAACATACTGATACAATCTCAAAGAATCAGTCATTCTTGAAAAAGGAATATCAATGACGTCATATTCCACCATACTCTTAGTGCCGAGTTGTTTATCACAAATTAATGAGAGGGGAACAAAACAATAAAACTTTTAGTTGGGCCGACAATCCGCAAAACGTTCTAAAGAGGTAGATTTTGGCAGAAATTCTGCATGTGCACGTTTTGGGATACAGGAAACATAATAACAACGCTAATGCACATGAAAATTGTATGTCACCTAACAAGCAGATAACAATTCTTCTTTCCAAGCAGTTCTGTCTATAGCAAACGCTTATAGAATTGCACTCATATGAACCTTCTGTGAATACTTATTTCCAATTAGACATCCTTTATTCAGTTAAAACTGGACTCTACCATGTAAAATCATTTTTTATGCGCGACACTAGTTAAACTAGTTATTTTAATACATCCCAAAAATGTCTGTCTCAGAAACAACATCATAGAGCTGGCAAATAACAACGAGAACATATAAAGAAGTTCCATTGTTGCTATTCATTGATGTATTCAAAGATTGAAATACATTTATATTGTCACATTTAGTAGGAATTGGAGCGTGTGGTATACGTTCATAAGGAAGTACCACAGAGCACAAGTTAAAGTCCTGTAAACTAAGTGATTTTAATTGGAATTGAACAGTAATCTGATTTTGACCGAAAATACATTTTAATGAGATTGATACGCTTGAGCGATTGATTTTAGCACCCGAGGACAAGTAATAAAATACCTTCTTTGCAGTTCCTGCCCATCCAGCCATTAGTACAGTTGCATACGTATGAACCGTTGGTATTTGTACAGGTAGCATTGTTTCCACATGGCAAAGTGGAACATTCATCAACGTCTGAAACAAAACCCAAATCTGTCAGGTCCTTTGAGAGAGCGATGATAAATTCTCTTTCAAGTATCCTTTAACTTTATAATGTATAAACGTTTTTAATACAAGCATCAACATTCCTGGTACTAAATCTTATTTTCCCATACAGCGATTGCTTGGACAAATTATTAGCCATGTTTTGGGACTGATACTTTCTGAAGTGAAGAGAGTAACAAGTACTAACTGTAATTGATGCAGATACAGATTCAACCCTTCAGATTAAGCGACGTTTCAACAGGTTCCATTGAACGCGTTAAGAATTGTGTGCTCGTCCTCGTCTGACCCATGTCTGTTGCAACGTACGTAATGAAGCGGGGCAGGCTAACGATTGATAGAGGTTTCGTGCAAATTATTTTATATTGAAAATTTTAATATTAATATTTATAGATCTGAAAGCGCATTTTCTAAGAAAAATTGGCCTATTTTTGGTTGGGTGGGGGGTTGCTTTTTCGCATGAACTCTTCCTAAGTTAGCATTCTTTCTCAGAACAGAACTCGAACAGAAACAAACAGTGCAAACAACTACCTCCTCAAGATAATAACATGCTGATACAATCTCAAAGAATTACTCATTCTTAAAAAGGAATACCAATGATGTCATATTCCACCATACTCTTAGTGCCGAGTTCTTTATCACAAATTAATGAGAAAAGAACAAAGCAATAAAACTTTTAGGTGGGCCGACAATACGCAAAACTTTCTAAAGATTTTGGCAGAAATTCTACATGTGCACGTTTTGGGATACAGGAAACCTAATAACAACACTAATGCACATGAAAATTGTATGTCACCTAACAAGCAGATAACAATTCTTCTTTCCAAGCAGTTCCGTCCAGAGCAAACGCTTATAGAATTGCACTCATATGAACCTTCTGTGAATACTTATTTCCAATTAAACATCGTTGATTCAGTTGAAACCGGACCCTACCATGAGAAGTCATTTTTTTATGCGCGATACTAGTGAAATTGGTAATTTGACACTTTCCAAAAATGTCTGTATCAGATACAACATCATAGAGCTGGCAAATAACAACGAAAAAATATAAAGAAGTTCTATTGTTGCTATTCAGTGATGTTTTCAAAAACTGACATACATTTATATTGTCACATTTAGTATCAATTGGAGCGTGTGGTATAAGTTCATAAGATAGTACCAAAGGCACAAGTTAAAGACCTGTAAACTAAGTGATTGTATTCGAAATTGAACAGTAATCTGATTTTGACCGAAAATACATTTTAATGAGATTGATACGCTTGAGCGATTGATGTTAGCACCCGAGGACAAGTAATAAAATACCTTCTTTGCAGTTCCTGCCCATCCAGCCATTAGTACAGTTGCATACGTATGAACCGTTGGTATTTGTACAGGTAGCATTGTTTCCACATGGCAAAGTGGAACATTCATCAACGTCTGAAACAAAACCCAAATCTGTCAGGTCCTTTGAGAGAGCGATGATAAATTCTCTTTCAAGTATCCTTTAACTTTATATTGTATAAACGTTTTTAATACAAGCATCAACATTCCTGGTACTAAATCTTATTTTCCCATACAGCGATTGCTTGGACAAATGTTAGCCATGTTTTGGGACTGATACTTTCTGAAGTGAAGAGAGTAACAAGTACTAACTGTAATTGATGCAGATACAGATTCAACCCTTCAGATTTTCAACAGGTTCCATTGAACGCGTTAAGAATTGTGTGCACGTCCTCGTCTGACCCATGTCTGTTGCAACGTACGTAATGAAGCTGGGCAGACTAACGATAGATACAGGTTTCGTGCAAATCTGTTATATTGAAACTTTTAATAGTAATATTTATAGATCTGAAAGCGCATTTTCTAAGAAAAATGTGCCTATTTTTGGTTGGGTGGGGGGTTGCTTCTTCGCATGAACTCTTCCTAAGTTAGCATTCTTTCTCAGAACAGAACTCGAACAGAAACAAACAGTGCAAACGACTACCGCCTCAAGTTAATAACATACTGATACAATCTCAAAGAATCAGTCATTCTTGAAAAAGGAATATCAATCATGTCATATTCCACCATACTCTTAGTGCCGAGTTCTTTATCACAAATTAATGAGAGGGGAAAAAAACAATAAAACTTTTAGTTGGGCCGACAATCCGCAAAACGTTCTAAAGAGGTAGATTTTGGCAGAAATTCTACATGTGCACGTTTTGGGATTCAGGAAACCTAATAACAACGCTAATGCACATGAAAGTTGTATGTCACCTAACAAGCAGATAACAATTCTTCTTTCCAAGCAGTTCCGTCCAGAGCAAACGCTTATAGAATTGCACTCATATGAACCATAAGTGAATACTTATTTCCAATTAAACATCGTTGATTCAGTTAAAACTGGACTCTACCATGTAAAGTCATTTTTTATGCGCGACGTTTGTTAAACTAGTTATTTTAATACATCCCAAAAATGTCCGTCTCAGATACAACATCATAGAGCTGGCAAATAACAACGAAAACATATAAAGAAGTTCCATTGTTGCTATTCATTGATGTATTCAAAGATTGAAATACATTTATATTGTCACATTTAGTAGGAATTGGAGCGTGTGGTATACGTTCATAAGGAAGTACCAAAGAGCACAAGTTAAAGGCCTGTAAACTAAGTGATTTTAATTGGAATTGAACAGTAATCTGATTTTGACCGAAAATACATTTTAATGAGATTGATACGCTTGAGCGATTGATGTTAGCACCCGAGGACAAGTAATAAAATACCTTCTTTGCAGTTCCTGCCCATCCAGCCATTAGTACAGTTGCATTCGTATGAACCGTTGGTATTTGTACAGGTAGCATTGTTTCCACATGGCAAAGTGGAACATTCATCAACGTCTGAAACAAAACCCAAATCTGTCAGGTCCTTTGAGAGAGCGATGATAAATTCTCTTTCAAGTATCCTTTAACTTTATATTGTATAAACGTTTTTAATACAAGCATCAACATTCCTGGTACTAAATCTTATTTTCCCATACAGCGATTGCTTGGACAAATTTTAGCCATGTTTTGGGACTGATACTTTCTGAAGTGAAGAGAGTAACAAGTACTAACTGTAATTGATGCAGATACAGATTCAACCCTTCAGATTAAGCGACGTTTCAACAGGTTCCATTGAACGCGTTAAGAATTGTGTGCTCGTCCTCGTCTGACCCATGTCTGTTGCAACGTACGTAATGAAGCGGGGCAGGCTAACGATTGATAGAGGTTTCGTGCAAATTATGTTATATTGAAAATTTTAATATTAATATTTATAGATCTGAAAGCGCATTTTCTAAGAAAAATTGGCCTATTTTTGGTTGGGTGGGGGGTTGCTTTTTCGCATGAACTCTTCCTAAGTTAGCATTCTTTCTCAGAACAGAACTCGAACAGAAACAAACAGTGCAAACAACTACCTTCTCAAGATAATAACATGCTGATACAATCTCAAAGAATTACTCATTCTTAAAAAGGAATACCAATGATGTCATATTCCACCATACTCTTAGTGCCGAGTTCTTTATCACAAATTAATGAGAAAAGAACAAAGCAATAAAACTTTTAGGTGGGCCGACAATACGCAAAACTTTCTAAAGATTTTGGCAGAAATTCTAAATGTGCACGTTTTGGGATACAGGAAACCTAATAACAACACTAATGCACATGAAAATTGTATGTCACCTAACAAGCAGATAACAATTCTTCTTTCCAAGCAGTTCCGTCCAGAGCAAACGCTTATAGAATTGCACTCATATGAACCTTCTGTGAATACTTATTTCCAATTAAACATCGTTGATTCAGTTGAAACCGGACCCTACCATGAGAAGTCATTTTTTTATGCGCGATACTAGTGAAATTGGTAATTTGACACTTTCCAAAAATGTCTGTATCAGATACAACATCATAGAGCTGGCAAATAACAACGAAAAAATATAAAGAAGTTCTATTGTTGCTATTCAGTGATGTTTTCAAAAACTGACATACATTTATATTGTCACATTTAGTATCAATTGGAGCGTGTGGTATAAGTTCATAAGATAGTACCAAAGGCACAAGTTAAAGACCTGTAAACTAAGTGATTGTATTCGAAATTGAACAGTAATCTGATTTTGACCGAAAATACATTTTAATGAGATTGATACGCTTGAGCGATTGATGTTAGCACCCGAGGACAAATAATAAAATACCTTCTTTGCAGTTCCTGCCCATCCAGCCATTAGTACAGTTGCATACGTATGAACCGTTGGTATTTGTACAGGTAGCATTGTTTCCACATGGCAAAGTGGAACATTCATCAACGTCTGAAACAAAACCCAAATCTGTCAGGTCCTTTGAGGGAGCGATGAAAAATTCTCTTTCAAGTATCCTTTAACTTTATAATGTATAAACGTTTTTAATACAAGCATCAACATTCCTGGTACTAAATCTTATTTTCCCATACAGCGATTGCTTGGACAAATTATAGCCATGTTTTGGGACTGATACTTTCTGAAGTGAAGAGAGTAACAAGTACTAACTGTAATTGATGCAGATACAGATTCAACCCTTCAGATTTTCAACAGGTTCCATTGAACGCGTTAAGAATTGTGTGCACGTCCTCGTGTGACCCATGTCTGTTGCAACGTACGTAATGAAGCTGGGCAGACTTACTATAGATACAGGTTTCGTGCAAATCTGTTATATTGAAAATTTTAATAGTAATATTTATAGATCTGAAAGCGCATTTTCTAAGAAAAATGTGCCTATTTTTGGTTGGGTGGGGGGTTGCTTCTTCGCATGAACTCTTCCTAAGTTAGCATTCTTTCTCAGAACAGAACTCGAACAGAAACAAACAGTGCAAACGACTACCGCCTCAAGTTAATAACATACTGATACAATCTCAAAGAATCAGTCATTCTTGAAAAAGGAATATCAATGACGTCATATTCCACCATACTCTTAGTGCCGAGTTGTTTATCACAAATTAATGAGAGGGGAAAAAAACAATAAAACTTTTAGTTGGGCCGACAATCCGCAAAACGTTCTAAAGAGGTAGATTTTGGCAGAAATTCTACATGTGCACGTTTTGGGATACAGGAAACCTAATAACAACACTAATGCACATGAAAATTGTATGTCACCTAACAAGCAGATAACAATTCTTCTTTCCAAGATGTTCTGTCTATAGCAAACGCTTATAGAATTGCACTCATATGAACCTTCTGTGAATACTTATTTCCAATTAGACATCCTTTATTCAGTTAAAACTGGACTCTACCATGTAAAATCATTTTTTATGCGCGACACTAGTTAAACTAGTTATTTTAATACATCCCAAAAATGTCTGTCTCAGAAACAACATCATAGAGCTGGCAAATAACAACGAGAACATATAAAGAAGTTCCATTGTTGCTATTCATTGATGTATTCAAAGATTGAAATACATTTATATTGTCACATTTAGTAGGAATTGGAGCGTGTGGTATACGTTCATAAGGAAGCACCACAGAGCACAAGTTAAAGGCCTGTAAACTAAGTGATTTTAATTGGAATTGAACAGTAATCTGATTTTGACCGAAAATACATTTTAATGAGATTGATACGCTTGAGCGATTGATTTTAGCACCCGAGGACAAGTAATAAAATACCTTCTTTGCAGTTCCTGCCCATCCAGCCATTAGTACAGTTGCATACGTATGAACCGTTGGTATTTGTACAGGTAGCATTGTTTCCACATGGCAAAGTGGAACATTCATCAACGTCTGAAACAAAACCCAAATCTGTCAGGTCCTTTGAGAGAGCGATGATAAATTCTCTTTCAAGTATCCTTTAACTTTATAATGTATAAACGCTTTTAATACAAGCATCAACATTCCTGGTACTAAATCTTATTTTCCCATACAGCGATTGCTTGGACAAATTATTAGCCATGTTTTGGGACTGATACTTTCTGAAGTGAAGAGAGTAACAAGTACTAACTGTAATTGATGCAGATACAGATTCAACCCTTCAGATTAAGCAACGTTTCAACAGGTTCCATTGAACGCGTTAAGAATTGTGTGCTCGTCCTCGTCTGACCCATGTCTGTTGCAACGTACGTAATGAAGCGGGGCAGGCTAACGATTGATAGAGGTTTCGTGCAAATCTGTTATATTGAAAATTTTAATATTAATATTTATAGATCTGAAAGCGCATTTTCTAAGAAAAATTGGCCTATTTTTGGTTGGGTGGGGGGGTTGCTTTTTCGCATGAACTCTTCCTAAGTTAGCATTCTTTCTCAGAACAGAACTCGAACAGAAACAAACAGTGCAAACAACTACCTCCTCAAGATAATAACATGCTGATACAATCTCAAAGAATTACTCATTCTTAAAAAGGAATACCAATGATGTCATATTCCACCATACTCTTAGTGCCGAGTTCTTTATCACAAATTAATGAGAAAAGAACAAAGCAATAAAACTTTTAGGTGGGCCGACAATACGCAAAACTTTCTAAAGATTTTGGCAGAAATTCTACATGTGCACGTTTTGGGATACAGGAAACCTAATAACAACACTAATGCACATGAAAATTGTATGTCACCTAACAAGCAGATAGCAATTCTTCTTTCCAAGCAGTTCCGTCCAGAGCAAACGCTTATAGAATTGCACTCATATGAACCTTCTGTGAATACTTATTTCCAATTAAACATCGTTGATTCAGTTGAAACCGGACCCTACCATGAGAAGTCATTTTTTTATGCGCGATACTAGTGAAATTGGTAATTTTACACTTTCCAAAAATGTCTGTATCAGATACAACATCATAGAGCTGGCAAATAACAACGAAAAAATATAAAGAAGTTCTATTGTTGCTATTCAGTGATGTTTTCAAAAACTGACATACATTTATATTGTCACATTTAGTATCAATTGGAGCGTGTGGTATAAGTTCATAAGATAGTACCAAAGGCACAAGTTAAAGACGTGTAAAATAAGTGATTGTATTCGAAATTGAACAGTAATCTGATTTTGACCGAAAATACATTTTAATGAGATTGATACGCTTGAGCGATTGATGTTAGCACCCGAGGACAAGTAATAAAATACCTTCTTTGCAGTTCCTGCCCATCCAGCCATTAGTACAGTTGCATACGTATGAACCGTTGGTATTTGTACAGGTAGCATTGTTTCCACATGGCAAAGTGGAACATTCATCAACGTCTGAAACAAAACCCAAATCTGTCAGGTCCTTTGAGAGAGCGATGATAAATTCTCTTTCAAGTATCCTTTAACTTTATAATGTATAAACGTTTTTAATACAAGCATCAACATTCCTGGTACTAAATCTTATTTTCCCATACAGCGATTGCTTGGACAAATTTTAGCCATGTTTTGGGACTGATACTTTCTGAAGTGAAGAGAGTAACAAGTACTAACTGTAATTGATGCAGATACAGATTCAACCCTTCAGATTTTCAACAGGTTCCATTGAACGCGTTAAGAATTGTGTGCACGTCCTCGTCTGACCCATGTCTGTTGCAACGTACGTAATGAAGCTGGGCAGACTAACGATAGATACAGGTTTCGTCCAAATCTGTTATATTGAAAATTTTAATAGTAATATTTATAGATCTGAAAGCGCATTTTCTAAGAAAAATTGGCCTATTTTTGGTTGGGTGGGGGGTTGCTTCTTCGCATGAACTCTTCCTAAGTTAGCATTCTTTCTCAGAACAGAACTCGAACAGAAACAAACAGTGCAAACGACTACCGCCTCAAGTTAATAACATACTGATACAATCTCAAAGAATCAGTCATTCTTGAAAAAGGAATATCAATCATGTCATATTCCACCGTACTCTTAGTGCCGAGTTGTTTATCACAAATTAATGAGAGGGGAAAAAAACAATAAAACTTTTAGTTGGGCCGACAATCCGCAAAACGTTCTAAATATGTAGATTTTGGCAGAAATTCTACATGTGCACGTTTTGGGATTCAGGAAACCTAATAACAACGCTAATGCACATGAAAGTTGTATGTCACCTAACAAGCAGATAACAATTCTTCTTTCCAAGCAGTTCCGTCCAGAGCAAACGCTTATAGAATTGCACTCATATGAACCATAAGTGAATACTTATTTCCAATTAAACATCGTTGATTCAGTTAAAACTGGACTCTACCATGTAAAGTCATTTTTCATGCGCGACGTTAGTTAAACTAGTTATTTTAATACATCCCAAAAATGTCCATCTCAGATACAACATCATAGAGCTGGCAAATAACAACGAAAACATATAAAGAAGATCCATTGTTGCTATTCATTGATGTATTCAAAGATTGAAATACATTTATATTGTCACATTTAGTAGGAATTGGAGCGTGTGGTATACGTTCATAAGGAAGTACCAAAGAGCACAAGTTAAAGGCCTGTAAACTAAGTGATTTTAATTGGAATTGAACAGTAATCTGATTTTGACCGAAAATACATTTTAATGAGATTGATACGCTTGAGCGATTGATGTTAGCACCCGAGGACAAGTAATAAAATACCTTCTTTGCAGTTCCTGCCCATCCAGCCATTAGTACAGTTGCATTCGTATGAACCGTTGGTATTTGTACAGGTAGCATTGTTTCCACATGGCAAAGTGGAACATTCATCAACGTCTGAAAATAAACCCAAATCTGTCAGGTCCTTTGAGGGAGCGATGAAAAATTCTCTTTCAAGTATCCTTTAACTTTATAATGTATAAACGTTTTTAATACAAGCATCAACATTCCTGGTACTAAATCTTATTTTCCCATACAGCGATTGCTTGGACAAATTTTAGCCATGTTTTGGGACTGATACTTTCTGAAGTGAAGAGAGTAACAAGTACTAACTGTAATTGATGCAGATACAGATTCAACCCTTCAGATTAAGCGACGTTTCAACAGGTTCCATTGAACGCGTTAAGAATTGTGTGCTCGTCCTCGTCTGACCCATGTCTGTTGCAACGTACGTAATGAAGCGGGGCAGGCTAACGATTGATAGAGGTTTCGTGCAAATTATGTTATATTGAAAATTTTAATATTAATATTTATAGATCTGAAAGCGCATTTTCTAAGAAAAATTGGCCTATTTTTGGTTGGGTGGGGGGTTGCTTTTTCGCATGAACTCTTCCTAAGTTAGCATTCTTTCTCAGAACAGAACTCGAACAGAAACAAACAGTGCAAACAACTACCTCCTCAAGATAATAACATGCTGATACAATCTCAAAGAATTACTCATTCTTAAAAAGGAATATCAATGATGTCATATTCCACCATACTCTTAGTGCCGAGTTCTTTATCACAAATTAATGAGAAAAGAACAAAGCAATAAAACTTTTAGGTGGGCCGACAATACGCAAGACTTTCTAAAGATTTTGGCAGAAATTCTACATGTGCACGTTTTGGGATACAGGAAACCTAATAACAACACTAATGCACATGAAAATTGTATGTCACCTAACAAGCAGATAACAATTCTTCTTTCCAAGCAGTTCCGTCCAGAGCAAACGCTTATAGAATTGCACTCATATGAACCTTCTGTGAATACTTATTTCCAATTAAACATCGTTGATTCAGTTGAAACCGGACCCTACCATGAGAAGTCATTTTTTTATGCGCGATACTTGTGAAATTGGTAATTTTACACTTTCCAAAAATGTCTGTCTCAGATACAACATCATAGAGCTGGCAAATAACAACGAAAAAATATAAAGAAGTTCTATTGTTGCTATTCAGTGATGTTTTCAAAAACTGACATACATTTATATTGTCACATTTAGTATCAATTGGAGCGTGTGGTATAAGTTCATAAGATAGTACCAAAGGCACAAGTTAAAGACCTGTAAACTAAGTGATTGTATTCGAAATTGAACAGTAATCTGATTTTGACCGAAAATACATTTTAATGAGATTGATACGCTTGAGCGATTGATGTTAGCACCCGAGGACAAGTAATAAAATACCTTCTTTGCAGTTCCTGCCCATCCAGCCATTAGTACAGTTGCATTCGTATGAACCGTTGGTATTTGTACAGGTAGCATTGTTTCCACATGGCAAAGTGGAACATTCATCAACGTCTGAAAATAAACCCAAATCTGTCAGGTCCTTTGAGGGAGCGATGAAAAATTCTCTTTCAAGTATCCTTTAACTTTATAATGTATAAACGTTTTTAATACAAGCATCAACATTCCTGGTACTAAATCTTATTTTCCCATACAGCGATTGCTTTGACAAATTTTAGCCATGTTTTGGGACTGATACTTTCTGAAGTGAAGAGAGTAACAAGTACTAACTGTAATTGATGCAGATACAGATTCAACCCTTCAGATTTTCAACAGGTTCCATTGAACGCGTTAAGAATTGTGTGCACGTCCTCGTGTGACCCATGTCTGTTGCAACGTACGTAATGAAGCTGGGCAGACTTACTATAGATACAGGTTTCGTGCAAATCTGTTATATTGAAAATTTTAATAGTAATATTTATAGATCTGAAAGCGCATTTTCTAAGCAAAATGTGCCTATTTTTGGTTGGGTGGGGGGTTGCTTCTTCGCATGAACTCTTCCTAAGTTAGCATTCTTTCTCAGAACAGAACTCGAACAGAAACAAACAGTGCAAACGACTACCGCCTCAAGTTAATAACATACTGATACAATCTCAAAGAATCAGTCATTCTTGAAAAAGGAATATCAATGACGTCATATTCCACCATACTCTTAGTGCCGAGTTGTTTATCACAAATTAATGAGAGGGGAACAAAACAATAAAACTTTTAGTTGGGCCGACAATCCGCAAAACGTTCTAAAGAGGTAGATTTTGGCAGAAATTCTACATGTGCACGTTTTGAGATACAGGAAACATAATAACAACACTAATGCACATGAAAATTGTATGTCACCTAACAAGCAGATAACAATTCTTCTTTCCAAGCAGTTCTGTCTATAGCAAACGCTTATAGAATTGCACTCATATGTACCTTCTGTGAATACTTATTTCCAATTAGACATCCTTTATTCAGTTAAAACTGGACTCTACCATGTAAAATCATTTTTTATGCGCGACACTAGTTAAACTAGTTATTTTAATACATCCCAAAAATGTCTGTCTCAGAAACAACATCATAGAGCTGGCAAATAACAACGAGAACATATAAAGAAGTTCCATTGTTGCTAGTCATTGATGTATTCAAAGATTGAAATACATTTATATTGTCACATGTAGTAGGAATTGGAGCGTGTGGTATACGTTCATAAGGAAGCACCACAGAGCACAAGTTAAAGTCCTGTAAACTAAGTGATTTTAATTGGAATTGAACAGTAATCTGATTTTGACCGAAAATACATTTTAATGAGATTGATACGCTTGAGCGATTGATTTTAGCACCCGAGGACAAGTAATAAAATACCTTCTTTGCAGTTCCTGCCCATCCAGCCATTAGTACAGTTGCATACGTATGAACCGTTGGTATTTGTACAGGTAGCATTGTTTCCACATGGCAAAGTGGAACATTCATCAACGTCTGAAACAAAACCCAAATCTGTCAGGTCCTTTGAGAGAGCGATGATAAATTCTCTTTCAAGTATCCTTTAACTTTATAATGTATAAACGCTTTTAATACAAGCATCAACATTCCTGGTACTAAATCTTATTTTCCCATACAGCGATTGCTTGGACAAATTATTAGCCATGTTTTGGGACTGATACTTTCTGAAGTGAAGAGAGTAACAAGTACTAACTGTAATTGATGCAGATACAGATTCAACCCTTCAGATTAAGCGACGTTTCAACAGGTTCCATTGAACGCGTTAAGAATTGTGTGCTCGTCCTCGTCTGACCCATGTCTGTTGCAACGTACGTAATGAAGCGGGGCAGGCTAACGATTGATAGAGGTTTCGTGCAAATTATGTTATATTGAAAATTTTAATATTAATATTTATAGATCTGAAAGCGCATTTTCTAAGAAAAATTGGCCTATTTTTGGTTGGGTGGAGGTTGCTTTTTCGCATGAACTCTTCCTAAGTTAGCATTCTTTCTCAGAACAGAACTCGAACAGAAACAAACAGTGCAAACAACTACCTCCTCAAGATAATAACATGCTGATACAATCTCAAAGAATTACTCATTCTTAAAAAGGAATACCAATGATGTCATATTCCACCATACTCTTAGTGCCGAGTTCTTTATCACAAATTAATGAGAAAAGAACAAAGCAATAAAACTTTTAGGTGGGCCGACAATACGCAAAACTTTCTAAAGATTTTGGCAGAAATTCTACATGTGCACGTTTTGGGATACAGGAAACCTAATAACAACACTAATGCACATGAAAATTGTATGTCACCTAACAAGCAGATAACAATTCTTCTTTCCAAGCAGTTCCGTCCAGAGCAAACGCTTATAGAATTGCACTCATATGAACCTTCTGTGAATACTTATTTCCAATTAAACATCGTTGATTCAGTTGAAACCGGACCCTACCATGAGAAGTCATTTTTTTATGCGCGATACTAGTGAAATTGGTAATTTGACACTTTCCAAAAATGTCTGTCTCAGATACAACATCATAGAGCTGGCAAATAACAACGAAAAAATATAAAGAAGTTCTATTGTTGCTATTCAGTGATGTTTTCAAAAACTGACATACATTTATATTGTCACATTTAGTATCAATTGGAGCGTGTGGTATAAGTTCATAAGATAGTACCAAAGGCACAAGTTAAAGACCTGTAAACTAAGTGATTGTATTCGAAATTGAACAGTAATCTGATTTTGACCGAAAATACATTTTAATGAGATTGATACGCTTGAGCGATTGATGTTAGCACCCGAGGACAAGTAATAAAATACCTTCTTTGCAGTTCCTGCCCATCCAGCCATTAGTACAGTTGCATTCGTATGAACCGTTGGTATTTGTACAGGTAGCATTGTTTCCACATGGCAAAGTGGAACATTCATCAACGTCTGAAAATAAACCCAAATCTGTCAGGTCCTTTGAGGGAGCGATGAAAAATTCTCTTTCAAGTATCCTTTAACTTTATAATGTATAAACGTTTTTAATACAAGCATCAACATTCCTGGTACTAAATCTTATTTTCCCATACAGCGATTGCTTTGACAAATTTTAGCCATGTTTTGGGACTGATACTTTCTGAAGTGAAGAGAGTAACAAGTACTAACTGTAATTGATGCAGATACAGATTCAACCCTTCAGATTTTCAACAGGTTCCATTGAACGCGTTAAGAATTGTGTGCACGTCCTCGTGTGACCCATGTCTGTTGCAACGTACGTAATGAAGCTGGGCAGACTTACTATAGATACAGGTTTCGTGCAAATCTGTTATATTGAAAATTTTAATAGTAATATTTATAGATCTGAAAGCGCATTTTCTAAGAAAAATGTGCCTATTTTTGGTTGGGTGGGGGGTTGTTTCTTCGCATGAACTCTTCCTAAGTTAGCATTCTTTCTCAGAACAGAACTCGAACAGAAACAAACAGTGCAAACGACTACCGCCTCAAGTTAATAACATACTGATACAATCTCAAAGAATCAGTCATTCTTGAAAAAGGAATATCAATGACGTCATATTCCACCATACTCTTAGTGCCGAGTTGTTTATCACAAATTAATGAGAGGGGAACAAAACAATAAAACTTTTAGTTGGGCCGACAATCCGCAAAACGTTCTAAAGAGGTAGATTTTGGCAGAAATTCTACATGTGCACGTTTTGAGATACAGGAAACATAATAACAACACTAATGCACATGAAAATTGTATGTCACCTAACAAGCAGATAACAATTCTTCTTTCCAAGCAGTTCTGTCTATAGCAAACGCTTATAGAATTGCACTCATATGTACCTTCTGTGAATACTTATTTCCAATTAGACATCCTTTATTCAGTTAAAACTGGACTCTACCATGTAAAATCATTTTTTATGCGCGACACTAGTTAAACTAGTTATTTTAATACATCCCAAAAATGTCTGTCTCAGAAACAACATCATAGAGCTGGCAAATAACAACGAGAACATATAAAGAAGTTCCATTGTTGCTAGTCATTGATGTATTCAAAGATTGAAATACATTTATATTGTCACATGTAGTAGGAATTGGAGCGTGTGGTATACGTTCATAAGGAAGCACCACAGAGCACAAGTTAAAGTCCTGTAAACTAAGTGATTTTAATTGGAATTGAACAGTAATCTGATTTTGACCGAAAATACATTTTAATGAGATTGATACGCTTGAGCGATTGATTTTAGCACCCGAGGACAAGTAATAAAATACCTTCTTTGCAGTTCCTGCCCATCCAGCCATTAGTACAGTTGCATACGTATGAACCGTTGGTATTTGTACAGGTAGCATTGTTTCCACATGGCAAAGTGGAACATTCATCAACGTCTGAAACAAAACCCAAATCTGTCAGGTCCTTTGAGAGAGCGATGATAAATTCTCTTTCAAGTATCCTTTAACTTTATAATGTATAAACGCTTTTAATACAAGCATCAACATTCCTGGTACTAAATCTTATTTTCCCATACAGCGATTGCTTGGACAAATTATTAGCCATGTTTTGGGACTGATACTTTCTGAAGTGAAGAGAGTAACAAGTACTAACTGTAATTGATGCAGATACAGATTCAACCCTTCAGATTAAGCGACGTTTCAACAGGTTCCATTGAACGCGTTAAGAATTGTGTGCTCGTCCTCGTCTGACCCATGTCTGTTGCAACGTACGTAATGAAGCGGGGCAGGCTAACGATTGATAGAGGTTTCGTGCAAATTATGTTATATTGAAAATTTTAATATTAATATTTATAGATCTGAAAGCGCATTTTCTAAGAAAAATTGGCCTATTTTTGGTTGGGTGGAGGTTGCTTTTTCGCATGAACTCTTCCTAAGTTAGCATTCTTTCTCAGAACAGAACTCGAACAGAAACAAACAGTGCAAACAACTACCTCCTCAAGATAATAACATGCTGATACAATCTCAAAGAATTACTCATTCTTAAAAAGGAATACCAATGATGTCATATTCCACCATACTCTTAGTGCCGAGTTCTTTATCACAAAGTTAATGAGAAAAGAACAAAGCAATAAAACTTTTAGGTGGGCCGACAATACGCAAAACTTTCTAAAGATTTTGGCAGAAATTCTACATGTGCACGTTTTGGGATACAGGAAACCTAATAACAACACTAATGCACATGAAAATTGTATGTCACCTAACAAGCAGATAACAATTCTTCTTTCCAAGCAGTTCCGTCCAGAGCAAACGCTTATAGAATTGCACTCATATGAACCTTCTGTGAATACTTATTTCCAATTAAACATCGTTGATTCAGTTGAAACCGGACCCTACCATGAGAAGTCATTTTTTTATGCGCGATACTAGTGAAATTGGTAATTTGACACTTTCCAAAAATGTCTGTCTCAGATACAACATCATAGAGCTGGCAAATAACAACGAAAAAATATAAAGAAGTTCTATTGTTGCTATTCAGTGATGTTTTCAAAAACTGACATACATTTATATTGTCACATTTAGTATCAATTGGAGCGTGTGGTATAAGTTCATAAGATAGTACCAAAGGCACAAGTTAAAGACCTGTAAACTAAGTGATTGTATTCGAAATTGAACAGTAATCTGATTTTGACCGAAAATACATTTTAATGAGATTGATACGCTTGAGCGATTGATGTTAGCACCCGAGGACAAGTAATAAAATACCTTCTTTGCAGTTCCTGCCCATCCAGCCATTAGTACAGTTGCATTCGTATGAACCGTTGGTATTTGTACAGGTAGCATTGTTTCCACATGGCAAAGTGGAACATTCATCAACGTCTGAAAATAAACCCAAATCTGTCAGGTCCTTTGAGGGAGCGATGAAAAATTCTCTTTCAAGTATCCTTTAACTTTATAATGTATAAACGTTTTTAATACAAGCATCAACATTCCTGGTACTAAATCTTATTTTCCCATACAGCGATTGCTTTGACAAATTTTAGCCATGTTTTGGGACTGATACTTTCTGAAGTGAAGAGAGTAACAAGTACTAACTGTAATTGATGCAGATACAGATTCAACCCTTCAGATTTTCAACAGGTTCCATTGAACGCGTTAAGAATTGTGTGCACGTCCTCGTGTGACCCATGTCTGTTGCAACGTACGTAATGAAGCTGGGCAGACTTACTATAGATACAGGTTTCGTGCAAATCTGTTATATTGAAAATTTTAATAGTAATATTTATAGATCTGAAAGCGCATTTTCTATGAAAAATGTGCCTATTTTTGGTTGGGTGGGGGGTTGCTTTTTCGCATGAACTCTTCCTAAGTTAGCATTCTTTCTCAGAACAGAACTCGAACAGAAACAAACAGTGCAAACGACTACCGCCTCAAGTTAATAACATACTGATACAATCTCAAAGAATCAGTCATTCTTGAAAAAGGAATATCAATGACGTCATATTCCACCATACTCTTAGTGCCGAGTTGTTTATCACAAATTAATGAGAGGGGAACAAAACAATAAAACTTTTAGTTGGGCCGACAATCCGCAAAACGTTCTAAAGAGGTAGATTTTGGCAGAAATTCTACATGTGCACGTTTTGGGATACAGGAAACCTAATAACAACGCTAATGCACATGAAAATTGTATGTCACCTAACAAGCAGATAACAATTCTTCTTTCCAAGCAGTTCTGTCTATAGCAAACGCTTATAGAATTGCACTCATATGAACCTTCTGTGAATACTTATTTCCAATTAGACATCCTTTATTCAGTTAAAACTGGACTCTACCATGTAAAATCATTTTTTATGCGCGACACTAGTTAAACTAGTTATTTTAATACATCCCAAAAATGTCTGTCTCAGAAACAACATCATAGAGCTGGCAAATAACAACGAGAACATATAAAGAAGTTCCATTGTTGCTATTCATTGATGTATTCAAAGATTGAAATACATTTATATTGTCACATTTAGTAGGAATTGGAGCGTGTGGTATACGTTCATAAGGAAGCACCACAGAGCACAAGTTAAAGTCCTGTAAACTAAGTGATTTTAATTGGAATTGAACAGTAATCTGATTTTGACCGAAAATACATTTTAATGAGATTGATACGCTTGAGCGATTGATTTTAGCACCCGAGGACAAGTAATAAAATACCTTCTTTGCAGTTCCTGCCCATCCAGCCATTAGTACAGTTGCATACGTATGAACCGTTGGTATTTGTACAGGTAGCATTGTTTCCACATGGCAAAGTGGAACATTCATCAACGTCTGAAACAAAACCCAAATCTGTCAGGTCCTTTGAGAGAGCGATGATAAATTCTCTTTCAAGTATCCTTTAACTTTATAATGTATAAACGCTTTTAATACAAGCATCAACATTCCTGGTACTAAATCTTATTTTCCCATACAGCGATTGCTTGGACAAATTATTAGCCATGTTTTGGGACTGATACTTTCTGAAGTGAAGAGAGTAACAAGTACTAACTGTAATTGATGCAGATACAGATTCAACCCTTCAGATTAAGCGACGTTTCAACAGGTTCCATTGAACGCGTTAAGAATTGTGTGCTCGTCCTCGTCTGACCCATGTCTGTTGCAACGTACGTAATGAAGCGGGGCAGGCTAACGATTGATAGAGGTTTCGTGCAAATTATGTTATATTGAAAATTTTAATATTAATATTTATAGATCTGAAAGCGCATTTTCTAAGAAAAATTGGCCTATTTTTGGTTGGGTGGAGGTTGCTTTTTCGCATGAACTCTTCCTAAGTTAGCATTCTTTCTCAGAACAGAACTCGAACAGAAACAAACAGTGCAAACAACTACCTCCTCAAGATAATAACATGCTGATACAATCTCAAAGAATTACTCATTCTTAAAAAGGAATACCAATGATGTCATATTCCACCATACTCTTAATGCCGAGTTCTTTATCACAAGTTAATGAGAAAAGAACAAAGCAATAAAACTTTTAGGTGGGCCGACAATACGCAAAACTTTCTAAAGATTTTGGCAGAAATTCTACATGTGCACGTTTTGGGATACAGGAAACCTAATAACAACACTAATGCACATGAAAATTGTATGTCACCTAACAAGCAGATAACAATTCTTCTTTCCAAGCAGTTCCGTCCAGAGCAAACGCTTATAGAATTGCACTCATATGAACCTTCTGTGAATACTTATTTCCAATTAAACATCGTTGATTCAGTTGAAACCGGACCCTACCATGAGAAGTCATTTTTTTATGCGCGATACTAGTGAAATTGGTAATTTGACACTTTCCAAAAATGTCTGTCTCAGATACAACATCATAGAGCTGGCAAATAACAACGAAAAAATATAAAGAAGTTCTATTGTTGCTATTCAGTGATGTTTTCAAAAACTGACATACATTTATATTGTCACATTTAGTATCAATTGGAGCGTGTGGTATAAGTTCATAAGATAGTACCAAAGGCACAAGTTAAAGACCTGTAAACTAAGTGATTGTATTCGAAATTGAACAGTAATCTGATTTTGACCGAAAATACATTTTAATGAGATTGATACGCTTGAGCGATTGATGTTAGCACCCGAGGACAAGTAATAAAATACCTTCTTTGCAGTTCCTGCCCATCCAGCCATTAGTACAGTTGCATTCGTATGAACCGTTGGTATTTGTACAGGTAGCATTGTTTCCACATGGCAAAGTGGAACATTCATCAACGTCTGAAACAAAACCCAAATCTGTCAGGTCCTTTGAGGGAGCGATGAAAAATTCTCTTTCAAGTATCCTTTAACTTTATAATGTATAAACGTTTTTAATACAAGCATCAACATTCCTGGTACTAAATCTTATTTTCCCATACAGCGATTGCTTTGACAAATTTTAGCCATGTTATGGGACTGATACTTTCTGAAGTGAAGAGAGTAACAAGTACTAACTGTAATTGATGCAGATACAGATTCAACCCTTCAGATTTTCAACAGGTTCCATTGAACGCGTTAAGAATTGTGTGCACGTCCTCGTGTGACCCATGTCTGTTGCAACGTACGTAATGAAGCTGGGCAGACTTACTATAGATACAGGTTTCGTGCAAATCTGTTATATTGAAAATTTTAATAGTAATATTTATAGATCTGAAAGCGCATTTTCTATGAAAAATGTGCCTATTGTTGGTTGGGTGGGGGGTTGCTTTTTAGCATGAACTCTTCCTAAGTTAGCATTCTTTCTCAGAACAGAACTCGAACAGAAACAAACAGTGCAAACGACTACCGCCTCAAGTTAATAACATACTGATACAATCTCAAAGAATCAGTCATTCTTGAAAAAGGAATATCAATGACGTCATATTCCACCATACTCTTAGTTCCGAGTTGTTTATCACAAATTAATGAGAGGGGAACAAAACAATAAAACTTTTAGTTGGGCCGACAATCCGCAAAACGTTCTAAAGAGGTAGATTTTGGCAGAAATTATACATGTGCACGTTTTGGGATACAGGAAACATAATAACAACGCTAATGCACATGAAAATTGTATGTCACCTAACAAGCAGATAACAATTCTTCTTTCCAAGCAGATCTGTCTATAGCAAACGCTTATAGAATTGCACTCATATGAACCTTCTGTGAATACTTATTTCCAATTAGACATCCTTTATTCAGTTAAAACTGGACTCTACCATGTAAAATCATTTTTTATGCGCGACACTAGTTAAACTAGTTATTTTAATACATCCCAAAAATGTCTGTCTCAGAAACAACATCATAGAGCTGGCAAATAACAACGAGAACATATAAAGAAGTTCCATTGTTGCTATTTATTGATGTATTCAAAGATTGAAATACATTTATATTGTCACATGTAGTAGGAATTGGAGCGTGTGGTATACGTTCATAAGGAAGCACCACAGAGCACAAGTTAAAGTCCTGTAAACTAAGTGATTTTAATTGGAATTGAACAGTAATCTGATTTTGACCGAAAATACATTTTAATGAGATTGATACGCTTGAGCGATTGATTTTAGCACCCGAGGACAAGTAATAAAATACCTTCTTTGCAGTTCCTGCCCATCCAGCCATTAGTACAGTTGCATACGTATGAACCGTTGGTATTTGTACAGGTAGCATTGTTTCCACATGGCAAAGTGGAACATTCATCAACGTCTGAAACAAAACCCAAATCTGTCAGGTCCTTTGAGAGAGCGATGATAAATTCTCTTTCAAGTATCCTTTAACTTTATAATGTATAAACGCTTTTAATACAAGCATCAACATTCCTGGTACTAAATCTTATTTTCCCATACAGCGATTGCTTGGACAAATTATTAGCCATGTTTTGGGACTGATACTTTCTGAAGTGAAGAGAGTAACAAGTACTAACTGTAATTGATGCAGATACAGATTCAACCCTTCAGATTAAGCGACGTTTCAACAGGTTCCATTGAACGCGTTAAGAATTGTGTGCTCGTCCTCGTCTGACCCATGTCTGTTGCAACGTACGTAATGAAGCGGGGCAGGCTAACGATTGATAGAGGTTTCGTGCAAATTATGTTATATTGAAAATTTTAATATTAATATTTATAGATCTGAAAGCGCATTTTCTAAGAAAAATTGGCCTATTTTTGGTTGGGTGGAGGTTGCTTTTTCGCATGAACTCTTCCTAAGTTAGCATTCTTTCTCAGAACAGAACTCGAACAGAAACAAACAGTGCAAACAACTACCTCCTCAAGATAATAACATGCTGATACAATCTCAAAGAATTACTCATTCTTAAAAAGGAATACCAATGATGTCATATTCCACCATACTCTTAATGCCGAGTTCTTTATCACAAGTTAATGAGAAAAGAACAAAGCAATAAAACTTTTAGGTGGGCCGACAATACGCAAAACTTTCTAAAGATTTTGGCAGAAATTCTACATGTGCACGTTTTGGGATACAGGAAACCTAATAACAACACTAATGCACATGAAAATTGTATGTCACCTAACAAGCAGATAACAATTCTTCTTTCCAAGCAGTTCCGTCCAGAGCAAACGCTTATAGAATTGCACTCATATGAACCTTCTGTGAATATTTATTTCCAATTAAACATCGTTGATTCAGTTGAAACCGGACCCTACCATGAGAAGTCATTTTTTTATGCGCGATACTAGTGAAATTGGTAATTTGACACTTTCCAAAAATGTCTGTCTCAGATACAACATCATAGAGCTGGCAAATAACAACGAAAAAATATAAAGAAGTTCTATTGTTGCTATTCAGTGATGTTTTCAAAAACTGACATACATTTATATTGTCACATTTAGTATCAATTGGAGCGTGTGGTATAAGTTCATAAGATAGTACCAAAGGCACAAGTTAAAGACCTGTAAACTAAGTGATTGTATTCGAAATTGAACAGTAATCTGATTTTGACCGAAAATACATTTTAATGAGATTGATACGCTTGAGCGATTAATGTTAGCACCCGAGGACAAGTAATAAAATACCTTCTTTGCAGTTCCTGCCCATCCAGCCATTAGTACAGTTGCATTCGTATGAACCGTTGGTATTTGTACAGGTAGCATTGTTTCCACATGGCAAAGTGGAACATTCATCAACGTCTGAAAATAAACCCAAATCTGTCAGGTCCTTTGAGGGAGCGATGAAAAATTCTCTTTCAAGTATCCTTTAACTTTATAATGTATAAACGTTTTTAATACAAGCATCAACATTCCTGGTACTAAATCTTATTTTCCCATACAGCGATTGCTTTGACAAATTTTAGCCATGTTATGGGACTGATACTTTCTGAAGTGAAGAGAGTAACAAGTACTAACTGTAATTGATGCAGATACAGATTCAACCCTTCAGATTTTCAACAGGTTCCATTGAACGCGTTAAGAATTGTGTGCACGTCCTCGTGTGACCCATGTCTGTTGCAACGTACGTAATGAAGCTGGGCAGACTTACTATAGATACAGGTTTCGTGCAAATCTGTTATATTGAAAATTTTAATAGTAATATTTATAGATCTGAAAGCGCATTTTCTAAGCAAAATGTGCCTATTTTTGGTTGGGTGGGGGGTTGCTTTTTAGCATGAACTCTTCCTAAGTTAGCATTCTTTCTCAGAACAGAACTCGAACAGAAACAAACAGTGCAAACGACTACCGCCTCAAGTTAATAACATACTGATACAATCTCAAAGAATCAGTCATTCTTGAAAAAGGAATATCAATGACGTCATATTCCACCATACTCTTAGTGCCGAGTTGTTTATCACAAATTAATGAGAGGGGAACAAAACAATAAAACTTTTAGTTGGGCCGACAATCCGCAAAACGTTCTAAAGAGGTAGATTTTGGCAGAAATTATACATGTGCACGTTTTGGGATACAGGAAACCTAATAACAACGCTAATGCACATGAAAATTGTATGTCACCTAACAAGCAGATAACAATTCTTCTTTCCAAGCAGTTCTGTCTATAGCAAACGCTTATAGAATTGCACTCATATGAACCTTCTGTGAATACTTATTTCCAATTAGACATCCTTTATTCAGTTAAAACTGGACTCTACCATGTAAAATCATTTTTTATGCGCGACACTAGTTAAACTAGTTATTTTAATACATCCCAAAAATGTCTGTCTCAGAAACAACATCATAGAGCTGGCAAATAACAACGAGAACATATAAAGAAGTTCCATTGTTGCTATTCAGTGATGTATTCAAAGATTGAAATACATTTATATTGTCACATGTAGTAGGAATTGGAGCGTGTGGTATACGTTCATAAGGAAGCACCACAGAGCACAAGTTAAAGTCCTGTAAACTAAGTGATTTTAATTGGAATTGAACAGTAATCTGATTTTGACCGAAAATACATTTTAATGAGATTGATACGCTTGAGCGATTGATTTTAGCACCCGAGGACAAATAATAAAATACCTTCTTTGCAGTTCCTGCCCATCCAGCCATTAGTACAGTTGCATACGTATGAACCGTTGGTATTTGTACAGGTAGCATTGTTTCCACATGGCAAAGTGGAACATTCATCAACGTCTGAAACAAAACCCAAATCTGTCAGGTCCTTTGAGAGAGCGATGATAAATTCTCTTTCAAGTATCCTTTAACTTTATAATGTATAAACGCTTTTAATACAAGCATCAACATTCCTGGTACTAAATCTTATTTTCCCATACAGCGATTGCTTGGACAAATTATTAGCCATGTTTTGGGACTGATACTTTCTGAAGTGAAGAGAGTAACAAGTACTAACTGTAATTGATGCAGATACAGATTCAACCCTTCAGATTAAGCGACGTTTCAACAGGTTCCATTGAACGCGTTAAGAATTGTGTGCTCGTCCTCGTCTGACCCATGTCTGTTGCAACGTACGTAATGAAGCGGGGCAGGCTAACGATTGATAGAGGTTTCGTGCAAATCTGTTATATTGAAAATTTTAATATTAATATTTATAGATCTGAAAGCGCATTTTCTAAGAAAAATTGGCCTATTTTTGGTTGGGTGGAGGTTGCTTTTTCGCATGAACTCTTCCTAAGTTAGCATTCTTTCTCAGAACAGAACTCGAACAGAAACAAACAGTGCAAACAACTACCTCCTCAAGATAATAACATGCTGATACAATCTCAAAGAATTACTCATTCTTAAAAAGGAATACCAATGATGTCATATTCCACCATACTCTTAGTGCCGAGTTGTTTATCACAAATTAATGAGAGGGGAACAAAACAATAAAACTTTTAGGTGGGCCGACAATCCGCAAAACGTTCTAAAGAGGTAGATTTTGGCAGAAATTATACATGTGCACGTTTTGGGATTCAGGAAACCTAATAACAACGCTAATGCACATGAAAATTGTATGTCACCTAACAAGCAGATAACAATTCTTCTTTCCAAGCAGTTCTGTCTATAGCAAACGCTTATAGAATTGCACTCATATGAACCTTCTGTGAATACTTATTTCCAATTAGACATCCTTTATTCAGTTAAAACTGGACTCTACCATGTAAAATCATTTTTTATGCGCGACACTAGTTAAACTAGTTATTTTAATACATCCCAAAAATGTCTGTCTCAGAAACAACATCATAGAGCTGGCAAATAACAACGAGAACATATAAAGAAGTTCCATTGTTGCTATTCAGTGATGTATTCAAAGATTGAAATACATTTATATTGTCACATGTAGTAGGAATTGGAGCGTGTGGTATACGTTCATAAGGAAGCACCACAGAGCACAAGTTAAAGTCCTGTAAACTAAGTGATTTTAATTGGAATTGAACAGTAATCTGATTTTGACCGAAAATACATTTTAATGAGATTGATACGCTTGAGCGATTGATTTTAGCACCCGAGGACAAATAATAAAATACCTTCTTTGCAGTTCCTGCCCATCCAGCCATTAGTACAGTTGCATACGTATGAACCGTTGGTATTTGTACAGGTAGCATTGTTTCCACATGGCAAAGTGGAACATTCATCAACGTCTGAAACAAAACCCAAATCTGTCAGGTCCTTTGTGAAGGAGCGATGAAAAATTCTCTTTCAAGTATCCTTTAACTTTATAATGTATAAACGTTTTTAATACAAGCATCAACATTCCTGGTACTAAATCTTATTTTCCCATACAGCGATTGCTTGGACAAATTTTAGCCATGTTATGGGACTGATACTTTCTGAAGTGAAGAGAGTAACAAGTACTAACTGTAATTGATGCAGATACAGATTCAACCCTTCAGATTTTCAACAGGTTCCATTGAACGCGTTAAGAATTGTGTGCACGTCCTCGTGTGACCCATGTCTGTTGCAACGTACGTAATGAAGCTGGGCAGACTTACTATAGATACAGGTTTCGTGCAAATCTGTTATATTGAAAATTTTAATAGTAATATTTATAGATCTGAAAGCGCATTTTCTATGAAAAATGTGCCTATTTTTAGTTGGGTGAGGGGTTGCTTTTTCGCATGAACTCTTCCTAACTTAGCATTCTTTCTCAGAACAGAACTCGAACAGAAACAAACAGTGCAAACGACTACCGCCTCAAGTTAATAACATACTGATACAATCTCAAAGAATCAGTCATTCTTGAAAAAGGAATATCAATCATGTCATATTCCACCATACTCTTAGTGCCGAGTTCTTTATCACAAGTTAATGAGAAAAGAACAAAGCAATAAAACTTTTAGGTGGGCCGACAATACGCAAAACTTTCTAAAGATTTTGGCAGAAATTCTACATGTGCACGTTTTGGGATACAGGAAACCTAATAACAACACTAATACACATGAAAATTGTATGTCACCTAACAAGCAGATAACAATTCGTCTTTCCAAGCAGTTCCGTCCAGAGCAAACGCTTATAGAATTGCACTCATATGAACCTTCTGTGAATACTTATTTCCAATTAAACATCGTTGATTCAGTTGAAACCGGACCCTACCATGAGAAGTCATTTTTTTATGCGCGATACTAGTGAAATTGGTAATTTTACACTTTCCAAAAATGTCTGTCTCAGATACAACATCATAGAGCTGGCAAATAACAACGAAAAAATATAAAGAAGTTCTATTGTTGCTATTCAGTGATGTTTTCAAAAACTGACATACATTTATATTGTCACATTTAGTATCAATTGGAGCGTGTGGTATAAGTTCATAAGATAGTACCAAAGGCACAAGTTAAAGACCTGTAAACTAAGTGATTGTATTCGAAATTGAACAGTAATCTGATTTTGACCGAAAATACATTTTAATGAGATTGATACGCTTGAGCGATTGATGTTAGCACCCGAGGACAAGTAATAAAATACCTTCTTTGCAGTTCCTGCCCATCCAGCCATTAGTACAGTTGCATTCGTATGAACCGTTGGTATTTGTACAGGTAGCATTGTTTCCACATGGCAAAGTGGAACATTCATCAACGTCTGAAACAAAACCCAAATCTGTCAGGTCCTTTGTGAAGGAGCGATGAAAAATTCTCTTTCAAGTATCCTTTAACTTTATAATGTATAAACGTTTTTAATACAAGCATCAACATTCCTGGTACTAAATCTTATTTTCCCATACAGCGATTGCTTGGACAAATTTTAGCCATGTTATGGGACTGATACTTTCTGAAGTGAAGAGAGTAACAAGTACTAACTGTAATTGATGCAGATACAGATTCAACCCTTCAGATTTTCAACAGGTTCCATTGAACGCGTTAAGAATTGTGTGCAGGTCCTCGTGTGACCCATGTCTGTTGCAACGTACGTAATGAAGCTGGGCAGACTTACTATAGATACAGGTTTCGTGCAAATCTGTTATATTGAAAATTTTAATAGTAATATTTATAGATCTGAAAGCGCATTTTCTATGAAAAATGTGCCTATTTTTAGTTGGGTGAGGGGTTGCTTTTTCGCATGAACTCTTCCTAACTTAGCATTCTTTCTCAGAACAGAACTCGAACAGAAACAAACAGTGCAAACGACTACCGCCTCAAGTTAATAACATACTGATACAATCTCAAAGAATCAGTCATTCTTGAAAAAGGAATATCAATCATGTCATATTCCACCATACTCTTAGTGCCGAGTTGTTTATCACAAATTAATGAGCAGGGAACAAAACAATAAAACTTTTTGTTGCGCCGACAATCCGCAAAACTTTCTAAAGAAGTAGATTTTGGCAGAAATTCTACATGTGCACGTTTTTGGGATACAGGAAACCTAATAAAAACACTAATGCACATGAAAATTGTTTGTCACCTAACAAGCAGATAACAATTCTTCTTTCCAAGCAGTTCCGTCCAGAGCAAAGGCTTATAGAATTGCACTCATATGAACCTTCTGTGAATACTTATTTCCAATTAAACATCGTTGATTCAGTTGAAACCGAAGCCTACCATGTGAAATCATTTTTTTATGCGCGACACTAGTTACACTAGTTATTTTAATACATCCCAAAAATGTCTGTCTCAGATACAACATCATAGAGCTGGCAAATAACAACGAAAAAATATAAAGAGGTTATATTGTTGCTATTCATTGATTTATTCAAAAAGAGAAATATATTTATATTGTCACATTTAGCAGGAATTGGAGCGTGTGGTATACGTTCATAAGATAGTACCAAAGGCACAAGTTAAAGTCCTGTAAACTAAGTGATTGTATTCGAAATTGAACAGTAGTCTGATTTTGACCAAAAAAACATTTTAATGAGATTGATACGCTTGAGCGATTGATGTTAGCACCCGTAGACAAATAATAAAATATCTTCTTTGCAGTTGCTGCCCTTCCAGCCATTAGTACAGTTGCATACGTATGAACCGTTGGTATTTGTACAGGTAGCATTGTTTCCACATGGCAAAGTGGAACATTCATCAACGTCTGAAACAAAACCCAAATCTGTCAGGTCCTTTGAGAGAGCGATGATAAATTCTCTTTCAAGTATCCTTTAACTTTATAATGTATAAACGTTTTTAATACAAGCATCAACATTCCTGGTACTAAATCTTATTTTCCCATACAGCGATTGCTTTGACAAATTTTTAGCCATGTTTTGGGACTGATACTTTCTGAAGTGAAGAGAGTAACAAGTACTAACTGTAATTGATGCAGATACAGATTCAACCCTTCAGATTTTCAACAGGTTCCATTGAACGCGTTAAGAATTGTGTGCACGTCCTCGTCTGACCCATGTCTGTTGCAACGTACGTAATGAAGCTGGGCAGACTAACGATAGATACAGGTTTCGTGCAAATCTGTTATATTGAAACTTTTAATAGTAATATTTATAGATCTGAAAGCGCATTTTCTAAGAAAAATGTGCCTATTTTTGGTTGGGTGGGGGGTTGCTTTTTCGCATGAACTCTTCCTAAGTTAGCATTCTTTCTCAGAACAGAACTCGAACAGAAACAAACAGTGCAACGACTACCGCCTCAAGCTAATAACATACTGATACAATCTCAAAGAATCAGTCATTCTTGAAAAAGGAATATCAATCATGTCATATTCCACCATACTCTTAGTGCCGAGTTGTTTATCACAAATTAATGAGAGGGGAAAAAAACAACTAAAACTTTTAGTTGGGCCGACAATCCGCAAAACGTTCTAAAGAGGTAGATTTTGGCAGAAATTCTACATGTGCACGTTTTGGGATTCAGGCAACCTAATAACAACGCTAATGCACATGAAAGTTGTATGTCACCTAACAAGCAGATAACAATTCTTCTTTCCAAGCAGTTCCGTCCAGAGCAAACGCTTATAGAATTGCACTCATATGAACCATAAGTGAATACTTATTTCCAATTAAACATCGTTGATTCAGTTAAAACTGGACTCTACCATGTAAAGTCATTTTTTATGCGCGACGTTAGTTAAACAAGTTATTTTAATACATCCCAAAAATGTCCGTCTCAGATACAACATCATAGAGCTGGCAAATAACAACGAAAACATATAAAGAAGTTCCATTGTTGCTATTCATTGATGTATTCAAAGATTGAAATACATTTATATTGTCACATTTAGTAGGAATTGGAACGTGTGGTATACGTTCATAAGGAAGTACCAAAGAGCACAAGTTAAAGTCCTGTAAACTAAGTGATTTTAATTGGAATTGAACAGTAATCTGATTTTGACCGAAAATACATTTTAATAAGATTGATACGCTTGAGCGATTGATGTTAGCACCCGAGGACAAGTAATAAAATACCTTCTTTGCAGTTCCTGCCCATCCAGCCATTAGTACAGTTGCATTCGTATGAACCGTTGGTATTTGTACAGGTAGCATTGTTTCCACATGGCAAAGTGGAACATTCATCAACGTCTGAAAATAAACCCAAATCTGTCAGGTCCCTTGAGGGAGCGATGAAAAATTCTCTTTCAAGTATCCTTTAACTTTATAATGTATAAACGCTTTTAATACAAGCATCAACATTCCTGGTACTAAATCTTATTTTCCCATACAGCGATTGCTTGGACAAATTATTAGCCATGTTTTGGGACTGATACTTTCTGAAGTGAAGAGAGTAACAAGTACTAACTGTAATTGATGCAGATACAGATTCAACCCTTCAGATTAAGCGACGTTTCAACAGGTTCCATTGAACGCGTTAAGAATTGTGTGCTCGTCCTCGTCTGACCCATGTCTGTTGCAACGTACGTAATGAAGCGGGGCAGGCTAACGATTGATAGAGGTTTCGTGCAAATTATGTTATATTGAAAATTTTAATATTAATATTTATAGATCTGAAAGCGCATTTTCTAAGAAAAATTGGCCTATTTTTGGTTGGGTGGGGGGTTGCTTTTTCGCATGAACTCTTCCTAAGTTAGCATTCTTTCTCAGAACAGAACTCGAACAGAAACAAACAGTGCAAACAACTACCTCCTCAAGATAATAACATGCTGATACAATCTCAAAGAATTACTCATTCTTAAAATGGAATACCAATGATGTCATATTCCACCATACTCTTAATGCCGAGTTCTTTATCACAAATTAATGAGAAAAGAACAAAGCAATAAAACTTTTAGGTGGGCCGACAATACGCAAAACTTTCTAAAGATTTTGGCAGAAATTCTACATGTGCACGTTTTGGGATACAGGAAACCTAATAACAACACTAATGCACATGAAAATTGTATGTCACCTAACAAGCAGATAACAATTCTTCTTTCCAAGCAGTTCCGTCCAGAGCAAACGCTTATAGAAGTGCACTCATATGAACCTTCTGTGAATACTTATTTCCAATTAAACAGTTGAAACCGGACCCTACCATGAGAAGTCATTTTTTTATGCGCGATACTTGTGAAATTGGTAATTTTACACTTTCCAAAAATGTCTGTATCAGATACAACATCATAGAGCTGGCAAATAACAACGAAAAAATATAAAGAAGTTCTATTGTTGCTATTCAGTGATGTTTTCAAAAACTGACATACATTTATATTGTCACATTATTCGCCTATCATATAATAAAAGTACAACAAATCCTTCTCTTTCAAAGCTCCAATATAGCGTTTTGTATGCCGATGCTACATGAATGTCTTCTTATCAATATACATTTCATATAAAGTTACTCTCCAAATTTTGTTTAATCACTGCAGCTTATGGAAGAAAATTTGTGTCAATATATGAGTGTGTGTGTGTAAGTGTGTTTGTTTCAAAATTTGCATAGATAACAGTGTATTTTTTTTAAACACAGTATAAATGCTAAATCCTTATTTTTGTCATGCACTTACCGCTGCAGCCATACTCTAAATTTCCCTTAACGCTGGACCATTCGAGAAGGAAATCTAACGCAGTCACATTTATACAGCTTGCTTGTGCAAGTATTGTAATTATGCATCTAGAACCATTCCGCTGTAATCTGGAAAATAAATCAAGAAAACACCTAAAAGAAGTATTTGAAAGTTTTATCAAAAAGGTAACATCACAAAATATGTTAGTCTTTTCTTTTTTGTATTCTGTGAGACACCAATATGATACTCTTAGTTTGCAATACGATATCACTGTATGGCTCCGATTATTCAAAGATATATCTGTAAAAGGATGTACAAAACAATAGCTGAATATTTCCAATATAGAATAATTCTAGACATTGCTCGTTAATTCAACTAACACAAAACGCATCTAAAACACCTTCGAAGTGGTAGAAAGTTTTACAAACTTTAGAAGCGAAACGATGTTCTCTCAGATTTGAAACTTTGATCACAGATTACCAGGACACTCAATTTTGACTTGATACTAAACCCAATTACTTATAAAGAATCAGAGTGATATTATTATTACACCACCCTTTAGATACAGTCTTTGGATTGTAAATTGCAAAACTAAATCTTGTCTGAAAATTGTAGTCGGTTTAAATGTACAGATCCAAACGTTTTGATTAATGTATAAGCAAATGTGTGTAGACAGTTTACAAACAGCAAACACATTTAATATCTTTACTTAGGCGCTTGCATACTGTATTTAAGCATGAGTAAGTCAGTAAAAAGATAATTTTTTCCAATATGTCTTTTGACGTCAATGAAGGTATATCCCAAAACAGTGAGAGAGAGAGAGAATAAAGGAGGGTGAATAAGTTGACCTATATATTCATACACACAGGGAATCTCGCAGATAACTAAGTACATGACGCTTCATGCATGATATGTCGATAAGTAATGTATACAAGTTTGTATGAAAAATAATACATGGTTACAAAAAAAGAAAAAAACAAACAACAACTTGACTCTGGCTTAGATAATAGATAATCACTACTCTTATTTTGTAATAAAACTTGTTTCGGCTGAAGGAAACACAATATATATATATATATATATATATATATATATATATATATATATATATATATATATATATATATATAGCTTACCCGCTTTAAGACAGTTTATCATTATTTTCTTCATTCCTTCCCCTATTGTATATTCTTCGTATAGACCCTGTCATTCAAACATGTAGCATGTAGGAGTCAAAAATGTATCCAGGCTTTTGTGTGTAGTGATTGTTTTGTAGATGTAAATTATTTCTTCCCCTGACGAAGAGCTCGAAGCGTTGGGGAAGTGTTTTGTAATTGCGACGTTTTCATTGTTTGTGTCTATATATATAAATATATGTATGTATATATATATATATATATATATATATATATATATATATATATATATATATATATATATATATATATTTTTGTCTGTGTGTGTGTAGTAACTGTTCAATATTTTTTACATATAGATCTATGAATATATGCTTGTATTATTAATCTAAGATAATTAATCAAATATCATGCACTAACTCGAGTAAGGGAAAATGTGAAAATACAATCAATATTTATCAAGTCCTCACCCGCAAGATATTAAGTTGTTGACACCTAGTGGATTAGCGGAGACTGCCAGATCTATGCACCTTATATACTCCTGACTGGATAGAGCCGTCTGCATGCACTTATAATTAGACATTAACGCTGAACAAAAAAGAAGTCATATTCATTCATTCTTACCTGTAATTACTTAATCTTAATTCAATTATACTGAATTGTAAGAGCAAATTAAAACAATGATTGTAAAATCGACTGCCTGAGTTACAATTTGTATCCTCTAAGAATTATATAGCAATCACCATGTACTTATATTTAAACGTGAACGCTGAGAAACAATAAAATAGCTCATATTCATTAATTATTATATGTAATCAATTCATCTGTATTTTCAATTACTGAATTATAACAATCAGTTAAGCAACTCATTGTGACAAAACCTACGTTCCATACACTCTTCCTTTTAATAATGAGTTTTGATTCCTTAAATATCGCTTTGATGGCAACTTGAGACTAACATCAGTCGTTCGTTGCACTTACACGTTGAACGGACAAGTCAACTAATATTATATACGTATCCTGTGTTCTTATATATATAAACACCTACGGTTCCGCATAACATACGCTTTTATAATGTCACTTGGGGTGAAACATAGTACTTCCAGGTAGCTTGACATTTTTTATTTCTGCACAATACAATGAGGCATTGTCTGAAATTTGCTTAGTAAAGCCTTATAAATCTAAAGAATTTAAATGTGCTAAATGCGAAGGCAAATTATAAATTATCTTTTTATATGGGTCCACTTTAATTTAAAGGGTCCATTTCAAAATACCTTATAGGTTTGATTGTAAGGAACAATAGAATGAGTTAATGCAATATCACTAAACGCTAATCCCCATTGGTGGAAATAACGTTTCCATGCCTACTAATAAAATGTACTAGGGATAGAAAATATATGTCCCTTCAAATAATAAATTAGTATCTGTAAATGAGACTTTTTCAGAGTCCAATGTAATCTCTTATACTCTTACAGCAAAGGGAGTTTATCTCTGCTATTGGAAGACAAAGAAGAGGTATATATATATATATATATATATATATATATATATATATATATATATATATATATATATATATATATATATATATATAACCTTTAGATCCATCACTTTGGCACCCTGAATCCAAGAGTGTCCTGATGAGGGTGGCATTCCATTGCTGCTGAACAAAATCCGATTTGAATGTTATGTTTGAGTCTGGACAAACTTGGAAACCTTCCAAGAAGCATGTGACTGAATCCTTGCCACTTCTGGAGGTAAAATCGAAGTACGTTAAAAACAAATAATATGTAACAGGAAACCGACTGATAAAAAACTCTATGCGTTTTGAACTTATTTCTAAGCTTGCCTAAACATTGCGTATGCTGGATTATCATCAGAGGAGGCTATATTTTACTGTGTGATTATTTATTTATTTTTTGTCTTTCTAATATTTGAATAGCTCCAATATTTTTATTATTTCTCGTCAGTCAATAAATTTCGAAACTACATGACCAAATCATCTACGTTGTCAATTGATTGGGTTATGGGTAAAGATGGCTACCTGTTCCTTGGGAGTAATAGGTTTGAAATCCCTTTCTGCTGCACAGTTTGCCCTGGACATTTTAAAGACCTTTTGCATTGAGTAAACTAATACTCTGTTTAAGAACTGGACTTCATATGTTACAGGATTCATGAAGTCGTGAAGCTTAAAAATCAATAAAACACAGCATGAACGGTCGTAGCAAAGGGAATGCCGTTCATGCATATGGTGCTTTCGATTTTCAAGCTTTATACTTCATGAATAGTGTAAAATATGAAGTTCTATTCTTATAATTAGAAATAAATAACAGAACTATAATTTAATCATTGTTTACAAAATATTGTCCAAACAAACAAGAAGGTCGCATGAATACACACTGTTCCTCTCTGACGTTACGTACTAACAACTTCTAACATTCTGCTTCACATGATGCACTTCCAATCGAAATGCTTGTTCTAAAGGATTGGTAGTTATTTTCAATACTATTAAAAATGCAGTTAAATTGTATAGTTGAAAAGCATGCATACCCGCATATATAGTTCACAGCTTCAAAAACAAGAGCATACTGATTGGTCACAGAGGTAATATTGTCTTGCACTCTTTGGCCGCAGCCGTTGTAACTGGTGATATTTTGGCAGATTTTACCCTCGGCACCTGAAATAACAGATATTCGATACGTTCAATTGGAGAAATACCTAATTAATTTCAAGCTAGATAAAGCGATCACGAACGAAACGATTGAAAATCAAACAAGTCTAGTTTTATACAGATCGCTTCAATCTACACCGATCATATAATAAAGGTACAACAAATCATTCTCTTTCCTCCTTACCATATTACCGGTTTATATATATATATATATATATATATATATATATATATATATATATATATATATATATATATATATATATATAATCACTTGTAATGACCATTGTGCGATGGTGAGATCCAGATTGGGTGCCAAAATCTATATTGCAGAGTGTCAGCCTATGTTGCACATAAGGGAGGTCGCTTGGTTTGATTATGCAATTGACTTGAAATAAATAAACAATAATTACAAGTGTAAGTTTGTCTTCAATGAACTGCATATATGCCACATATAATTTCGTCCGTATGTTGAATCTTCAGCAATCTTGTGATCTATTGCATGCAGTGAAAAGCCGAATTCATTGTAAGATAAGCATATAGTTCGCTGGGATGGTATTAACTCGCTTATCGGATATTTGTTATCCAGAAAAGTTTGGAGACCAGAGTCCAGTTCATATATTTCTCCAGTACATAGATATATTTGAGAAATTCACTTTTCGGATGAGATCCCCACCAGCTAGAATGTCATTTATTCAGTCATGGATTATTATTAGGGTCTTTAGTGCCTTCCTCGCGGTGAATGTTTTCCTTATATTTCTTTTTTCGGCTGTTCCTGTTCCACGACTATCAAAATACCTCACCAGTAGCCCCGGACTGATGTCTGGTGTACTCACTGATCCTTAACTATTGTAAACTTTGTAAATATATGTTTACTTAATTCATGTGTTAATTGTTTAAGGCCTGAGTGAAAAAAAGCATTCTTATATTTACTGATTAATTGCAAGCTAACTGACAATAGTTTCAGGCGGCAAATTTACACAGGTGGTCCACCCATACCTGATTAAGGTTATGATCTGGGAACAGAACATCTTCTTCGGTTACTGCAAAAATAGCAAATATTAGTACGAGAATGGACCACTAATTCATTTCCTTTGGAACTTTATATTGATATATTAAAAACTAAACATAATTTCTGCATAAGATTGGCATAAAAACCACACATGCTTTCATTTATTAGAGTTAGAGAAATTATTTTCAGCTTTGAAAAATAGGCGTTCCGCGGCACTCTTTTTGGCCTCGTGCTGTTAAACCTGGAGACACGATGGTGTGCAACGAATAACATAGCCTCGCACCAAGAGATCATATACAATTTTGTCAGAAGGAAATTAAATAAATGATATCAAAATAAAGCAAATATTTTCTTGTCAACTATAGAACATAGATTAAAGTTTATGAAATTAATAATGGAAAAGAATTCAATCCATTTACTAGCCAATGGGTGCATCTCAGAATATTTGTACTCTATGTTGTATTCCCCAACCAGTAGACTGGTTCTCTGGCTGTAAAATAATTAGTGGTCCGATACATGTAAGAATTACCCTCATCAGTATACTATATTTCACAGGAATAACGTGAAATTTCATTAAACGAATAATTTGTTTTTGATGTAAATTCCAAGCAAATATCCCATATATATATATATATATATATATATATATATATATATATATATATATATATATATATATATATATTAACCTATCTATATATTGATCAAGCAAACTGTACATGTGTATGTGCATATTTCGAAATACAATCACTGTCGTTAAATAGCAGTGTGCACGACAATGTATTTGACTCACGTCAATTTTTACAAACCAAGAAATCGTAATCATCTATACATCCTTTTCATCTATATATCCTAGTCAACATATCGCTTTATAAGATAATCTGATCTCACACTACATGTTCTGACTAGTAATAAGGTAATTACAAGTTTATTCATTTTCTTCTATGCAGTCTTCAAAGTGCTTACGAGACAAGAACGTTCAAGAGATCAGCCTTAGTTCTAAGCTGTAGAAGAAAGAAAGAAGGAAACATAACACACTTAGTTCTAGGCCTTATGGTTTCAAAATGCTTAGATTAAACGTATAAATACTATGAACTCTAAACAGTTCCTAATAAAGGTTGATGAGAGGTCAGAATCTATACATAAAAATAATGTTGTCTTTACAAGACGTACACATTTTTTCCTGCCCAGTCACTTGTGCAGCTGCAACTCTATGAGCCGTTAATGTTTGTATAGCTTCCGTTGTTTAGATATGCTGCACTGCTACATTCATTCAGGTGTGAAGTTAATACGAAAGTGTTCTGCTTTCAGAAATTGTAGGGATTTCTGAGCGCAGCCATTCCCAGTTTCAATATAATTCAGAAATATCTGTGATGCAAATATAAACTGGCTTCAGACCAATGTATCTTGATACAACATAAGGAGTGTTCATAGTATCATTTGAAGGAATTTTCAAAGACCCATACAAAGTTGCAAGATAAAGCACATTGGCCAGCGCCAACGAATCTAGAATAAGTATGTCAATTTGTAAGTACCACTGAATTTTAGAGAATGTGCATCAAGGATTCTAATAAAATGCTAATACTAATATCAGAAATAGCGTCCTCTTAAATCAATCAATTGACAAAATCAAGCATACAACAAAAGCTGAAAATGTGAACCAGGGCGAGAGCGAGCTTTCAACAAATTGAAGAAACGCATGACGTCATTCACAATTTAGGCAAATGCAGATTACGGCCTGGCATGTGAATTGCGCACAGTTTCAAGTAGAAACGGACTTGGCCCTATATTATGCCCGAACCAAGATGGAAAGAGGACAGTGATAAGCTACTCTAGCAGCACGGTCAGCAAATCATTGCGGAATTATCCCATAATTAAATAATCAAAATCTCCTAAAGACAACACCGGAAAATTATTGATGCAGACGCTGTACCCATACACCATTGTAACCAAATAACAACATCTGATAGAAACATTATCGTTGTCATCATTGGATGTTATGGAGATAACTGAGTGTCACCGTCAGACAATTGTGCAACTAACATTAAAGAACGAAGAGAACAATAGCGATGGGATCATGCACAATCATTTTGAGTTACAGTGATAATGGTTTGAAAATTCCAAAGAAAAATAAAGTTCAAAATTCAATAGATCACATGGGAATGTTCAGAACATTCCACAATCCGAAGAGAGTCAAAGGAGTCCTATACATACAAATTCAAGAAATTGAAGTAAAGACAGAATAACTGGTATTACCAAAGCGTATAATGAGCAAGCGTTTAAATGTACACGCGCAGCGACATGGGACATCTTGGATGAGAAAGAACATTGTCAATCTTTTATGATTCATTTTTCTGGCTAGGAATGACACGCAATATTGAATCATTGGTAAGAAAACTACGATTAATGTCTCAGAATTTTCACTCTCATCAAGGAGCCAAGTTAGAGACTGATTTGATCAATAAACTGTGTGCACTGACATAAAGGAATCAAGGAGAATTATTTGCCATCGCATACCCAGACGTATGACGGCGAGGTTCACACCTCAGGCTGTAAAGAAGCAAGGCTGGAAAAATATATTGCATCTTTAGTAAATGCAGACAACTGCAGCAGATATGAAATCACAGGGATTTAAGAATATGAACTTATGTCTAGAAGAGCTCAAAGGCAACACAAAGAAGTAAACTTCTCGAACGATCACAGAAAGGGAAGGTTTTAAGACGACAGTCGTAGTGTATTAAATATCTACAGAACGCGCTACAGAAGTCGTATGAAATTGTTCCGAAAATAGCATAAGAAGGACGTACATACAGAGCCAGAAGAGTCTGACACTGAGGCCTAACATGTCCTTGTGGATGATATAGAATGGACACTTTCATTGCCGCCAAAGCCACCCGCAAAGAGGTCCCAGAAAGAATGTAGAAAGTATAAATGGCATAAAACATATGACACAGACATTGACAGACAGCAATATTATATGATACAGACATTGACAGCAAGCAATGTCATATGAGAGACATTGACAGTCAGCAATATTATATGATACAGACATTGACAGCAAGCAATGTCATATGAGAGACATTGACAGACAGCAATATTATATGATACAGACATTGACAGCAAGCAATGTCATATGAGAGACATTGACAGTCAGCAATATTATATGATACAGACATTGACAGCAAGCAATGTCATATGAGAGACATTGACAGTCAGCAATATTATATGATACAGACATTGACAGCAAGCAATGTCATATGAGAGACATTGACAGTCAGCAATATTATATGATACAGACATTGACAGCAAGCAATGTCATATGAGAGACATTGACAGTCAGCAATATTATATGATACAGACATTGACAGCAAGCAATGTCATATGAGAGACATTGACAGTCAGCAATATTATATGATACAGACATTGACAGCAAGCAATGTCATATGAGAGACATTGACAGCAAGCAATGTCATATGAGAGACATTGACAGTCAGCAATATTACAATGCTAAGAGTATGAAAGGATTTAGTTCAGACTGGTGCTTTTCACGGTATGACAACATAAATCACAGAAAGAGTACCTAATGAATTTAAACTTTTTGTCTCAGTACTTCCCAATGACGGGAAGTTAGTTTCTGCCAGGGAAAATGTGTAGCAGTATTTTGTTCTTTCTTCCCATTAGTATTTTCGTTAATTGTCTATTTCTTAAGTTTTTAATAAAATAAAATAATTATGAAAAGATTGTATTGCTTTTTTACATTCCCAATAAATTCTTTCAGAGTATCTGATTACTGCTCATAAGAAAACACTAAAGGCACAGGTAGAGCAGAATAAGCGGACTGGTCACGAAGTAGCTGTGTTCCTGCCTTTGTGTCCCTTGTTATCGTTTCCCACCTTTTCTGGGCATATGAAGCTTTCGCACCTTTGTGCGATAATGTTTTCTCATAAGCTTTGAGAGGACTCTTTAACAATCATTTTAAGTTGTATACAAAAATTTCAATATTACCTGTCAGAGACGTACATGTATAATTGATATGTGTGTGCAATAAATCAATTCAAGGTTTAAAAGGATATATACATTGCGATAAAATATATCCAACGCATATTGGTACGATATAACTAGTATCATGCAGAAAGATATAAAATACTGCATAGTCTGATTTTCTAACCAAGCGTAAGTTATTTATAGATCCAACACATACATTCAAATCTGCTTCATCTTTATATTCAAAATATGTCGTTGCTGGTATGCTATAATTACAAGACTGAAACGGTGTTTTCGTTTGAGTTGTAACATAACAAAGAATACCTACCAGGTAGTTGTACAACTATACTGGATTTAACTAGTTATTTTGGCCCACCAGAAAGAAACAATAGTGTCAATGTGTTTCTAGAAATGCCCATTCATATATTAATTAAAAAGACACAATATTTTCAAAACGAACCTGTGGAAGTGCTGGAAATTGTGGTGGTTATTGTAGAACTAGTAGTGTTAATCATCTTGATGGCTGTAATATTTGCGACCGGTGTGGGACTGGAGGTCATTGGTGGCTGTGGCATTGTGCTTGTGATGGTTCTCAGCGTTGTTGTGGTCTCCGGTGTGGTGCTAGTTGTAGCCAATGTAGTGCTGGTAGTAGTTGGTGGAAGTGTCGCTTTACTTGGTGTGGAACTTTCAGTGATCATCGTCGTTGGTATTCTGGTAGTCATTAGCGGCATTGTAGTTGCGCTTGTAGTGGAACGTTTAGTGTTAGTCGTCATTGTAGTTGTCTCTGGTGTTGTTGTGGTTGTATCTGTTGTTGTGCTGGAAGTCGTTGGCAGTTGATTTGTTGTGTCTGCGGTGGAAGTGTAGGTGATAATTGTCGTCGTTGCTGTTTCTGGTGAAATTCTGGGACTGGTAGTCAAAGACTGTGGGGTTGTGCTTGCGCTGGAAGTGTTGATTCTCAGCGTCGTTGTTGTCTCTGGAGTGGTGCTAGTAATAGCCAATCTAGTGCTGGTAGTAGTTGGTAGAAGTGTCGTTGTACTTGGTGTGGAACTTTCAGTGATCATCGTCGTTGGTATTCTGGTAGTCATTAGCGGCATTGTGGTAGCGCTTGTAGTAGAACTTTTAGTGTTAGTCGTCGTTGTGGTTGTCTCTGGTGTGGTTGTGGTTGTATCTGTTGTTATGCTGGAAGTCGTTGGCAGTTGATTTGTTGTGTTTGCGGTGGAAGTGTAGGTGATAATTGTCGTCGTTGCTGTTTCTGGTGAAATTCTGGGACTGGTAGTCATTGATGACTGTGGAGTTGTGCTTGTGCTGGAAGTGTTGATTCTCAGCGTCGTTGTGGTCTCTGGAGTGGTGCTAGTTGTAGCCAATGTAGTGCTGGTAGTAGTTGGTGGAAGAGTCGTTGTACTTGGTGTGGAACTTTCAGTGATCATCGTCGTTGTTATGCTGGTAGTCATTGGCGGCATTGTGGTTGTGCTTGTAGTGGAACTCTTAGTGTTAGTCGTCGTTGTGGTTGTCTCTGGTTTGGTTGTGGTTGGTTCTGTTGTTGTGCTGGAAGTCGCTGGCACTTGTATGGTTGTGTCTGTGCTAGAAGTGTCGGTGATAATTGTCGTCGTTGTTGTTTCTAGTGAAATTCTGGCTGTAGCCGTTGTTGTGTTGGTGTTCGTTGGCGGCTGTGAGGTTGGGTTTCCGGTTGAAGGTACCATGCGCGTCGTCGTAGTTGTTGTCTCTTGTGAGGAGCTAGTTGTGGCCGTCGTTGTGCTGGTCGTGGATGGCGACGGTGTAGTTGTGCTTATGGTCGCATTTTCGGTGGTCGTCGTTTCCGTTTTCTCTAATGTGGTTGCAAATGCTGTCATTGTTGTGCTGGTAGCCGCATTCGGCTGTGTAGATGCGCTTGAATAAGTCTCATTGTTCGTGGACGTTAGAGTCTCTGGTTTAGTGTTACTCGTAGCTGCTGAGGTCATGGCCGTCGTTGACGGCTGTGGGATTGTGTTTGTTAAGAATGTTTTGGCGCTCGTCGCCACTGTCGGCTCTGATGTGATACTAGTTGTGGTCATTGCTGTGCTTGTGGTGGAAGAGTCGTTGCTAGTCGTAGTTGTTGCCTCTGGAGCGGTTGCGGTTGTAGCCGTAGCTAATATTAAAATAATATCCGTAGTATTTAAGTATTCGAACAATTAATTTTGTAAACAAAATCTCACGATAATTCTTACTTGCATGCCTGCCTTTCGTATGCAGAAACGTTGTGTAATGTAATGTCAATGAATACTTCAAAAGCCTATATGATCAGAAAATATACATGTTATTCACGTGTTAGATTTTTACACGGGTAATAAAGCTCGTACCCTTGGTTATGTGCATCAGACAAAATTAGTGTTTGCTTTTCCTCTTTAAAATAAAATATAAAGGAAATTTTGAAATTACATCTTGACACTCGTAATGGCTATTAATTATTCCAATTCTTATATTTGGACCTTAATTCAAATTTAACATTCTCTCTCAGTTGAGATTGCAACAATAATGAAAATCTGAGAGTACACTCCCTATGATTGTGGTAAAATTTCTCGTTTTGAAAATAGTAACTACTTACATTGTCGATTTAAATGACTATTCTTTCAATATAAAGTAATTGTTACATCTTCCTAATATTATTTACACTGTAGTTTTGTCAAACGGGCCTTATTGTTCACTTATGATATTCGCCGTGACATCAGCAACTCAACGAGTATATTTTTCATATTATTTACTATTTCACATCTATACATTTACCAATGAACAAATACCCTTATATCTTCTACATCCAACCCAATCTTATCTCTCCTATATCTCATACCCTACTGTCCCCAGTCTTTGCGACCCTGCCTTCTCATCTCAGATCATGCCCCAATTAGCTTCATAATTAGCTTGGGTCTAGGACACCGTGACAGTTTAAAATGAGTACGAAGCAGAATTCAGAACACCCTTTCGACTAGAAATGATTGGTTTGATGCATAGGTAATGTCATTGGTAAGTATGAAAAAGCCTCTGCAGGGATCAGTAAATCTCGTTGTTTTCCCTCCTGGTTATACTTCAAGTGCTTTTTACTGGCACGGCATATTCCTCGCCTTAATTGATGGCTGCATTCAATATTTTACAAACGTTGATTTATTTATTTTTTCTTGTCTCTCTTTTTGTTTTATTTTTGTTGTTTTGTTTTGTTTTGTTTATTTTCTGTTCTTTTGTTTTTCCTCACGTTTTGCTATTTCCTCTTTACAATCTCATGTCTACAATACAAAGTGATATTGCCGAAGAGATATAGGTTAGTACAGAGCGCATTCTCTAATTTGTATGAAAATCCCATGAAACCCAAGTAATACAGTCTAAATATACAGTTAACTACTCAAAAAATCCAAAGTTTATAATAGTCATTATATGGATGCGAATTTCATTTTGTATATAGAAATATCGCGCTGCAGACCGCTAATTAATACTTCAAATGCAAAACCCCGAGTAAACTGTACCTGTTGTGGCTGGCACCGAAGTTGTTGGAGTTTTGTATGAAGTAGCATTTGCTGGAGTTGATGCCTCTGTAGTTGTACTTTCATATATCGTTGTGGTATCGGTTGGGGCTGTTGTGTCTGTTCCTATTGTTGTTCCCGGCGATGTGCTAGTAGTTAGTACTGTCATAATGTTTGTAGTTGGAGTCCACATGCTTGTTGCACTGGTAGTTGTACCTAACGGAGACGTAATGGTTGACAGCGAAGTGGTAGAGGTCTCAGTCGCACTTGTGGTTGTTACTTGTGTTGTTTGTGTGGAATTACTCTGTGAAGTCGTTGTAGTTGTCGCATTAGTAGAGGCTGTAAAATCAAGGACTGAATTTGCATTAAACCTTTTCTTTAAAACAAAACAATTATGTAATGACTAAGTCACACAGCTGCATTGATAATGGTAATAAATTAATTAAAACCAATACATATATATATATATATATATATATATATATATATATATATATATATATATATATATATATATATATATATATATACCGGGTTCGAATTTCCGCAGAGGAGTACGAATTGAAATTCTGTAACCTTTATAATAAAATTATTTAATCGTTTTTAAAAATTATGCTAATGTTATCAAGCATTCTCCTGTAGATAACAGTGTCCGCTTCTGCTCTGTTTAGTGAATATTTGTAATTCTCTCTCTCTCTCTCTCTCTCTCTCTCTCTCTCTCTCTCTCTCTCTCTATATATATATATATATATATATATATATATATATATATATATATATATATATATGTGTGTATGTATATATGTGTATGTGTGTATGTGTGTATGTATGTAGGTAGGTAGGTATGTATGTATGTATGTATGTATGTGTGTGTGTATGTATGTATGTATGTATGTATGTATGTATGTATGTGTGTGTGTATGTATGTATGTATGTATGTATGTATGTATGTGTGTGTATGTATGTATGTATGCATGTATGTATACGTGCGTGCGTGCGTGCGTATGTATGTATGTATGTATGCGTGCGTGCGTGCGTGTGTGTATGTGTGTATGTGTGCGTGCGTGTGTGCGTGCGTGCGTGCGTGAATGCATGTATGTATGTATGTATGTATGTATGTATGTATGTATGTATGTATGTATGTATTCCTGCGAATTTTCTTACGTACAAGCAGCATGATACCATTTTATATTTTTCAGCTTCTTTCTTTCCTAGTGCTTTAAAATATTATTTCCTCTCCTTGGAATGCCGTAAATCCCCTTTCTTGTGAGTGATCAAAGAGCATATTCAACCTAATGTTGAAAAGGCACCCCAATATTTCACTAGAAGCCATAACACAGATACAATTGTAATAGTCTAATAGTTAATCTGTATCGAGTGAACCTAACACAAGGTATCTAATGGTGTAGCTTCCAGTTTTAACCTTCTTTGACTGCACCATTTACGAATAACAGATAATTAAATTGTTTCAGTTTATTAGAATAGTTTTTCACTAGCTCGAAATTTTGAAATGGTAGCTCGGTTTTGCCTCCGACTAATGATGAATTTATCTTGCAAGAAACATAACATTATATTCGGTAAGCTTATAGATTCGACTGATGCGTTTTCATTTAAATACTGCCTATTATAAGTCATTATATTGCTATTTGTATTCTGCAGTCGTGAATGTATTTTTCTTTCTTCTTCTTCTCGTTAATCGTCTATCGGTCGTCTGTTTTTCCATTTTTGTAATCTGTTATTCTTGTCTATTGTATGGTATTAAGTCATTACATGTTTTGTGCCGCCTCTTGGACTAAAATGTTTCTGTACAATATTTGTCAGGGAGAGGATGCTTCATAAGTTGTGAAAAGATGTGATCATGGTCATATATATATATATATATATATATATATATATATATATATATATATATATATATAGATAGATAACGAAATGAAATTTTTACTGAGCAAAATATGTTAAATAACGTAGGTATGAACCAATACAATGGTAGAGTGCAAGCGACCCAAATAATTATAGAATAATGAATAATTGGTAATATGATCTCGACATGACTACTGTGGTCAAGTGATAAACTTCCATACATTACATATTGGATTTGTATCAACTGAAAAGTGATAGCTCTTTACACGTGTTGGTATTAGGAGAGAAAAAAAATAAATGAAATACACAGACAATGAGATAGAGAGGGAAGTTAGTTACTTGAAAATGCCACAAGCACCACACAGATGAATGTAAATGTGCCTTCGCCGCTATGCATCATCTTATTCAGCTCTTACTGAAATGAAATGCAAATATATATTAGTAAATTTTGAAGTAACAAATGCATGATATAAAAGAGAAAAACAAAAACAACAAAATATGAAGCAGTATAAAAAAAAACCATCGAGTTAAAATAAAACGCCTGCGACAATATATTTTCCTCCATTTCACTTGAATTTTACAATGCCTTGATAGCCCCTTTTAAAGGAAAATAAATTTGAAAAGAAACAAAGCTTGTAGATAGCTTGCATATTTAACTGTTATGCTAAAGTCAGATTGTATGTGCAGTGCATTTCACGGGTATTTTTCTTAACGTCAATTAAATTGTTTATTTCTTCATTTACCTTTGAGATCAAATTTGTATCAACTTTTTGACGAAGAAACCGATATTCTATCCAAACCTTGAAAAGTTTTTGGAAAAAGTGTAGGAATACGAGCCGGTGATACATAAATATTATAACTGTGTCAGTTCTCCCACGTTCTTTACTACGCGCTCCGCGCACGTGTCAATCGTTAATAGTATTAATATTATCTATTGTTCTAAAATATTTAAAAGTCCCTGCCTCCCCCACCCTTCATTGTTAAAATAAAAGAGAAAAAACAACAACAAAAAAACAAACATTTTCACTGGCCTGTTTAAAGGTTGATAAGAACCTGCTTCACTTAAAAAATAATTAATTCTTCAAGGGACGATAACTCTTGCCAAACTCTTCAACGAGGATTTTGAGTGAAGTTTAGTTAGAACCCTTAAAGCAAATATGCACTCGAGACTTGCGTGCAATAAGTTAGAATGTAAAGAATAATAATAATAATAATAATAATAATAATAATAATAATAATAATAATAATTGCTAGGCCAATACGGAGGACCCGATAATTAGTCGTTCGTCTTGCAACTGACATGGTCTTTTGGATGGTCTCGTAGGGGAATTTTCCCAAGACGCACCCACATTATAATTTCTGCCATTTTTTTGGTTGGTATTGGCTATTTAATCGCATAAAAATCAACGTGCGTAGAACACAATCATGACTAATAATATTCCATAGACAGCAATGTTGAATCATAGAATAAATACATACAATTAAATAATTTTTTTAAAAATAATAGAGGGTGCATATTGGCCACATATGAGACAAAGAAGCCACCCTGGGGTGCATCCTGGGCAACCTGTATAACAAAATTGCAAACAAATTAAAGTGAAATAAAAGCAGTAATTTTAATAACAAAAATGCAATAATACAGTTTAACTACAAATTTTGTTTTTAAAAAGTAGGCTACGTTATAAAACGTAATAGGCCTAATCAAAAATAATAATTATAGGTACTAAAGCCCAAGACGCACCCCCTGGTCATTCTTTGGCAACATGGACTAGGTACGTCTTATGGCAAGCACCCTACGACAATCATCCGCCAAGTTTTCACTGTATTTGATACAATTGTCTTTGTGTTTCATGGGCATTTGCTAGTGAATTAAACCCGTTTGAAATAAATAAACAGTAGACTTGATGTCTTTAACAGTTAAACTGACAAATCCGAAAGTAAAAAACATTAATAAACTTTAAGAACTTAAGAAAAACGCACCCTTTGTGTCCGCTCGGCGTGATGTGTTGTTGACAACAGTTTAGTAGGTCAAAACGTGTATCATAGCGCCCTCTAGCGAATGGTAAATAGTGTTTTACCAAATAGGGGCGCGTCTTGGGCAGAGGGTGCGTCTTGGGCAAATTCCCCTACATAAGGTCATAAAATTATGCAACCATTATCTTGCTATCAATACGTTCAAAGTCAGTTATTCTCTCAAATTAACTCTGAACCTCTGATGAAATTGAATTTTCATCAATAATAACGACCTAGTCATCTCTGAGCCACAATGAACAAAGCTGTGCTTTAACACTTCGACATCGTCAAACTAAAAAACCTATTCTTCTCAATCACAGCTCCACATTTAAACCTCAAACAATTCCGGAAGACAATCTAACTGAGAAATTAAATTTACAAAATATGGCACATCTTCTACCGTATAAAACAAGTCATGTGTGCTACCTTAGACTTAGTAATATCAATAAAACAACGAAAATACGACAGGATTAGCTTAGACTTGACTTATTGTTTGTTTCATATAGATTAACAACTTGCTAATTTTATTTTGTTTTCTTTCTGTATTTACTTAAGTCTTTTGATACAACTGTATACAGATACTTATAAGCAAGCTCAACTTTAACGTTCTTTTGTATTTCAATTTTGGCCTAATAATTCAAACGGAATGTGACTTTCCCCCAAATTTCATTGACCTTTGTGTGCTATTGGGATTATTCCGTAATGTCATCATGACGCGCTAGAGACGTTTTTGAAGCTCGTCCCTTGATGTTTCCTATTCTTATATCTTTTTCTTTTCACACTTTTGTAAACCAAATATTGGGCATAGTTATATGATTTTAATGTTCTTAATCGCGTCGATGAAGATGGTCTATGTGACATACGTGAAGATTGGAAATGCCGTGTTTCGGGCGTATAGGCAAATAGGCTGTATCATGTATATAAAAGCTTTTTAGGAATGATGGTTATTTGCATTATTCTTTTTTAGAACCAATACAATCTGCCACAAACAAAATAGGCACTGAAGTTGTTTTATTTTTTTGTTGTTTTTTGTTTTTTTTTAATATTATTATTATTATCGCCAAACGGTCCTAAAATGCAACTCGTTTCCCCTCCTTGCTATCCCACTAGTTCTCTCCCCCTCTATCGACCTACCTGTCTGTGTGTCTATCTGTCCGTTTATCGGCTTTTGCCACATTGTTGTACAAGCTCGTTTCTTAAATGTTACTCTGACAGCGGCATTCGATGGTGTAAATTTATTGTTCTATTTTCTTTTTCTTTTTTTTTATTTTCTTTCTTTTTCAAAGAATCTAAAAACAACTGAATGGATTGATGGTGTATCTTCGGTACTGATGGTTTAATTCAAAGCTTGTCCCTTTGGTTCCGTGGTCTATTTCCCATGTTTAATATAGTTATTATAACGCCTTAAGGCATCTTTAAGATTTGTTTCACAGTATATATTTTGGTAGGTGTATATTATGAAAAGTGAGTGAAAGAAAAATGCTGCTATACTTTTCAGTATACGCTACAAATCATAAGCAAAAGAATAGTGCTTTAAAATTGGGTAATCTGCCCTTGAATATCAATTTCAATCAAAGATTGTATATATATATATATATATATATATATATATATATATATATATATATATATATATATATATATATATATATATTACTGTCTTACAGTGAATGGAAAAGTAAAAGCATAGTACTGTGACAAAGCCGACATTCAACTACACTTTCTAACTTGTTACAACGTCGCGTACCTCTAGTTTTTGCCTGCATTATAAAACTATTCATTAAAAAACAAATATTTTGCGAGATCTTTTAAGTCGGGTAGAGGGTGTGGCTATTTAGAACAAAGGTTGGTTAACAGGATAATGAACTGATACGATCATACGAACTAATATTTAAGGAGAAACTAGTGATTATTTCTGCCAAAAAATTAAAACTGCTATTTAGGGATGAAACCTCTTCTGTCGTCAGACTGTGTGTGTGTGTATATGTATATATATATATATATATATATAATCGATCGGTAGCACACAGATTATACGGATAGTACAGGGAACACAGTAATCAATAACTAAGATTTACCTATAAAGTCACAAAGTGCAGTTCAAATATCGTGACTTTATCCGTTCAAACAAACTGCATTCACTGTCTTGTATTGTAGGGACGTTTTTGGAGCTTGTCCCTTAATGTTTCCGACTTGTATTTCTTTTCACGCCAGAACTGTAAAAATCCAGAGAGTAAAAAATAAATGTCAAGCAGTCAAACTACCGGTAAATCAACGCTTGAGCATGGTTTTATTATTTAAACCGTATTAATCACGTCAGTCAAGATGGAACATGTGATAGAAGTGCAGCTGGAAGGTTGTGTTATGTATATAAACTCTTTTCAGAACTAGTGGAAAATATTTCAAGAATGGAGGTTTTCATTCTCAGTTTTATTTAGAACCGATATTAAACCACAAAAATACGCACTGAAAATTATATCGCCAAACGGTCTTTAAAATATAACTCGTTGCCCTTTGTTGCTCTTCTTCTTCTATCTCTCTATCTATGTATATATCCATAGGTCGAGCGATCTGTCTATCTGTATGTCTGTCTGTAAGTTTATCTTGCTTTTGTCATCTTGTTATAGAAGATCGTTTCTTACATGATACTCGAACATTGCATTTGATGCCGTAAAATCGTTTGTATATTCTAGTATATTTTCTTCAGAAAATACTATAAATTTCAGGTCTTCTTACTGTAAATGGACTGACGATGCATCTTCGGTATTGACTGTTTAAATCAGAGTTTGTCACTTATACTCTTTGATTTAACTGCTTAATATAGTTACTGTAAAGCTTTAAAGCTTTGAGGCATTGTTGAAGATTTGTGTCAAAGTACATTTTTAACAGATGCGATAGAAAAGTATGTTAGTGTAATGTTTTTCAGCATACGCTTAAGGTGACATTGATTCATAAGCAATACAACGTTGCATTTAAAATTCAGTAATCTTACTACGAATATAAATTCCAAAGATTTATCTATACTGCACTTTCTTACTCGTTACTAATTAGTAAACTAACATACAGCTATGTCTTGAAAGTCGGGTAGAGGGCAAAGATAATGCAAGAATAAACAGGGAAATCTTGATTCATCCACTCCGTTGCCATGATCCCCCCACCTCCTAATTACTGCATTAAACTGACCAGTGTAATTTAATTCTATAACCAAATAAGGGCGCACACATTTTTACTTCCTATCAGACAGTCATTTCCGTTTGCATAGATTAAAGTGCGACAGACATAAATTTAAACTTCAACTAACAGCTTATAATAGTATAAATAAGGGTATTCCTACACTTTATTGATAAGTCATAGACACCAATTTAAATAGTTTTAGCGATCGTTCTTGTGTACGTACGCTTGCGATGCAGTCTATATGCTTTTACCATGGGTGGTTGCCATTGACAGCTTTGACTGTATCTAAATTGGCTGTTACCAAGACATGCTACGACTGTTATTCCTACACATGGTAATGATAGATGTTGTTTTGCTCCGGTATAAGATTCAGAATTTATTTACATGCATGAACCCATTCTACTGCCATAGTCTCAAAAGTTTGAATAAACTCGGGTGTTGTGTTTGTAAATGTTAAATGCTTCCTGTTATACCCAATATTTGTTTTATAGTGAAAGACTTGCACGTTCCCCCGTGAATGGTCGATTTGAATTTTCAATATTAATTGAGAGAACAAGGAATTAGTTGCTTTTGTAACTTCAGCTGAGGATACAATTTGTAAAGCGTCATTAACACGAATAGATGTAATAGATATATCCCATACAGTATGGCATAGTTGCGGACATTTTACCAAGCTACACAAAAATTAAACAGGATGAATATTTTGATTTTGTTATGAATTTTAGTCACAAAAGCACAAGACTTTCTCTCGCTGTAAATTTCTGATTGAATAATCGTGCAAATTTGGGCTATCAATGATATCAACTGTGAAATTGAAATTAGTACATATCTTTGTTTTTCACAATAAATTAAATTGACCACTACTTCTGACTTCACCCACATACACTTACACACACGCATATACTAGTATATACTCTATCAGTGGCGCGCCCAAGCTAAGATATACAGATAACAAAGGGAGCACTGGAATCAATAAATAAAATTTACCTCTATTGCTACCAGTAGTGCATTGTTTAGGACAATGTCCTACTGTTTGTATTGAACCCATGTATCAGGGGTCGTAACATTAGACTTACGAGTAACAAATAACTCAGGCCTTATCAAGCGATTTCAAAATTGCAGAACCAGTTCCTGCGCGTGATTAACAAACTAGGAAATTGTACCTTAGAAACCAATGCATGTACGTGTTTCACATACAAAGCTATTATCGACACAAAATGGATGATTTCAAAACTTTCGATATTTTCGGGCAAATTCAATGTAAGACAAAGCATGAGTGAAGGGGCCCTTTTTCCATAATGGCCTAGGATTAAAACTCTGTCATTATATGATAGAATGCTCTCTCATACTTTATCTAATACATAACGCTGAGTGAAACACGTTTTTTGTTGTGTGATCGGTCAGGTGAGCCTTGTATTGTATCAGACATTTTCCTGACCCTAGCGTATACGAAATATAGAGTGCCTTTCAATTATAAATGTGTTGTGCCAACAGCCACAGCGATTTGTATTCGCAGCTCGGACTCGATTCGTGACTGGAACAATTATAACTCTATAACCTGTTTGACTATAATGGTGCATTTCGATATACATTTCTTCCATGTAATCATGTATCCAGACGTTTGCTGTTGGATCCAGAGATAAGCGCTTTTCTCCCGGTTTGCTATGGTTTGGATTTGTGGTTTTAACACCGTTTTTCATCAAATGATAGACTTTACATGGCGACCAGTATATTTGGCGAAGCAAGAACCCAGGAATAACCGTCGACCCACGGGAAGCTACTTGCAAGCTTTCTCACATACCCACGTTGGCCGAGCCAAGACTCGAACCCACGCGGACAGAGGTGAGGTGTGAGCGATCTGTAAAGGCGAGCGCCCTAGACCACATAGCCACCAGCCCCCCCCCCCCCGCCCCGTCCGCCCCCCACCAAATTTGTTATATAGATGTCAAATTATAATTATAATTTCATGTATCTACCTCGAATTTCTGACCTTAAATCCAGTGGATTTGTGACTATAGTTGAGTGTTCAATTTCACTTTGTTAGCAACTGAGTTGTGTGCATCAAGCACTTAACTTCGACCTTGCTCAATCTTTTTTTTTTTTGGGGGGGGGGAGGGGGAAGAGTGCAGGGTCATATGAGTTAGAGCCTTGGTGCATGAGAGTCTGGCTATATGTGCCGTTACTCGCAGAATTTGCTGGATTCTTGACTGAGACGACTTATAACTCTCTAGCCTGTTTGATTATATTTATTTTATTATATATACCGTCGACCGTGTACCGTCCTTTTCGGGGATGCTCGCATGGCCGTGTGGGTTTCGGTGCTGGTACATGTTACTCGCAGCATGGGTTCCATCCTTGCTTGGAACGAATTATAACTCTCTCGCCTGTTAGATTATATTGGTGCAATTACATATAATTTTCTTTCATATTATCATGTATCCTAACATATAATGTAGGATCCAGAGACAGGTGCTTTCCTCTCTGTTTGGTAAATAGGTGTCAATTTATAATTATATTTTGATGTATATATTTTGTATTTTTCAATATAAATCCACTGGGTTTGTGCATATGGCTGAGTCTTAAATTCCGTTTGTCTGTGAGTGAGTTCTCATGCACCTCGAGTTCTTATTTTCGACCTTCTTTCGTCCTTTTGTTGGGTGGGGTCGGGGAGACGGGGGCTGGGAGGGGGGGGGGGGGTAGAGCATGAGAGCTAGGCGATAGTTGCTGTTGCGGCATGGGGTAGATTCCTGCTTAGAACGAATTATAATTCTCTAACCTGTTAGCTTATATTGGTATATATATATATATATATATATATATATATATATATATATATATATATATATATATATATATATATATATATATATATCTATAAAGGGAGATTATAGAGAGGAACATATGTATTCTTTGAAAATGTAATCAATAAAGCGTCGATTAATCAGACGTCAAGAATCCAGATTATTCGCTCTTACGGTCTACGGCGGTATCAATAATTTAATAACTAATGTAGAGAGAGAGAGAGAGAGATTAAAAACAAATATCTTAGACAATTTTGTAGACACGCTCTGCACAGATTCGGCTTTGCGACAGATTTCTAATTGCCAAAGAAAAAAAAAATAATGATCATCATTGTTATAAACTTAAAATGCTATTGTTACCTTTATAAACTTAAAATGCTATTGTTACCTTCCTCCAAAGTGCTCCTAGTTGTCTTTATGTTTATTTCGAGCGGAGTCATTCTCGTGTGGTCAGCACTATGTTGAAATAACTGTGTCTAGTCACATAGTTCAAATTCTTAAATATCAGATGCAAATTCTAATAAAAGTGTTCAACAGACTAAAGTAATACTACCTTGTCCATGTGATTTTGAGATATATTCACTCACCGTGTGAATATATGTAGGTGCAACTTCCTGGTTCTTTCTTTTCTCATGCGTAAGATTTTCAGCTTATTGGTATGTAAATGCAACAGCGTATGCACTACTTTTTAGATCTTATTGTGCAGTGAATTTCATAATAACAGGAATCCTAAAAACGCTTGTTAAAATACAGTTTACTCAACATCCATATTTTTTAATATTTGTTATGTGCGGTTTTAACTGCAAACAGAGAAATTCAAGATAATGCATGCAATTGGTTTGAGCTGGATAAGGTTACAATGGTTGATATCGACAAAAACATAGACAACAACATAGATCTAAAACAATTAAATGATCATTTGTAACAACTTCAGTTTTACTCCTCATTATGATTAAAATTTTATAAATGGGGAAATTCTAATAAAAGTGTTCAACAGACTCAGGTAATACTACCTTGTCCATGTGATTTTTAGATCGATTCAATCACCGTATGAATATATGTAAGTGCAACTTCCTGATTCTTTATTTTCTCATGCGTAAGACTTTCAGCTTAATGGTATGTAAATACAACATTGTATGCAGCTTAATGGTATGTAAATACAACACTATATGCAGCTTAATGGTATGTAAATACAACACTGTATGCAGCTTAATGGTATGTAAATACAACATTGTATGCAGCTTAATGGTATGTAAATACAACATTGTATGCAGCTTAATGGCATGTAAATACAACACTGTATGCAGCTTAATGGTATGTAAATACAACATTGTATGCAGCTTAATGGTATGTAAATACAACATTGTATGCAGCTTAATGGCATGTAAATACAACATTGTATGCAGCTTAATGGTATGTAAATACAACATTGTATGCAGCTTAATGGTATGTAAATACAACACTGTATGCAGCTTAATGGTATGTAAATACAACATTGTATGCAGCTTAATGGCATGTAAATACAACACTGTATGCAGCTTAATGGTATGTAAATACAACATTGTATGCAGCTTAATGGTATGTAAATACAACATTGTATGCAGCTTAATGGCATGTAAATACAACATTGTATGCAGCTTAATGGTATGTAAATACAACATTGTATGCAGCTTAATGGTATGTAAATACAACACTGTATGCAGCTTAATGGTATGTAAATACAACATTGTATGCAGCTTAATGGTATGTAAATACAACATTGTATGCAGCTTAATGGTATGTAAATACAACATTGTATGCAGCTTAATGGTATGTAAATACAACACTGTATGCAGCTTAATGGTATGTAAATACAACACTGTATGCAGCTTAATGGCATGTAAATGCAACATTGTATGCAGTCATTTTTAGATCTTATTATGTAGTGTCCGTTACAATAGCAAAGTGCAAATATTTAATCAACCTTTTTATGTATCTGAAGACCCTGTTAAAAATACAATTTACTGAACTTCTGTTAAAGGTAATCGATGCGTGGTATTTGTTCGAGAACCAAGTTTGAGAGGTGAACCTGCATTCAGAGGTCGCTTGTGTACAAAAGCCAGTATGACCTTTTCCCATAGGTGGCTGCTATTGACAGGTTTGACCGTACATACATCGGCTGTTATCAAATCGTAGTTGAAGCATTAATATTACACATGACAAACGATAGATGTCTGTATTGCTTTGTTCAGTCATTCTTCTAAGATGCATAATTTATTTACTTGAATGACCCCATTCTACCATTATATTCTCAAACGTTTGAATGAACTCAGGTGTTTTGCTTGTACACGTTAAACGCTTCATGTTATACGCAATACTCGTTCAACTGTGGAATCATGAAAGACTTGCACGTTCCACCTTGCACGTTTGATCTGAGTTTATCATATTAATTGAGAGAACAAACAATGACTTGCTTTTTTTATCTTCAGCTGAATGTACAACTTGCATGCAAAAAAAAAAATCACATCACTCTATAAAGTTGGTGTACAGTGTCATTAATAAAAATAAATGTATCCCATACAGGATGATATACTTAAAAAGATTTCCCCAAACTGCACCAAAATCAAACAGGATGAAATTTTTTATTTTCTTATGCATTTTAGTCCTAAGCACAAGACAATATTTTCTCTCGCTGTAAATTTCTGGTTGAATAAGCGTGTAAATTTGGGCGATCGATGATATCATCTGCAGGCAAGGAGCTTTAAGACTTACTGCCTTTGTATATATATATATATATATATATATATATATATATATATATATATATATATATATATATATATATATATATATATATATATATATATATATATATATATTATAATCTCTTCCTGATAATAGCATGCATGGTTTATTCCCAAGAGGATATCTTCAGCTGATTGTAACAAAATTCAGCATCCTGCTTGCAGTTACGAGATTCAATTAGGCCGACACAAATTCACATACAGACATAAAGTATTCACCTGTATTCACCTGGATTGAGGCTGATTTCAAGTATTACTGTCTGGTATGTAACGTTTTCTAATGAGGACGTATCCGCCAAAACAGTGCTAGGGGATGCATGAGGTAAGAATACGTAAAGTAAGAAACTTGCTATGGACTGCATGTAGAGACCCCAGAAGAATGAAGAATTTAATTAAAGTGTCTTAATAATAGTTTTATTGTTTCTACTTGTTCTGATCTTGGACATATCAGATGCATACAAAACGTTAATATTTACTTAATTACTGATACATATACAGTCAAACATACGACTAACGGACCCAATCAATCCAAATACTTCTATTTCCAGTTCTACTTTTTGACAAAAATTCGATTATACTGACGACCGATTATCCGGACAAAATTTATGTCCTCTGATGCGTCCCGATGATCGACGTTTTACTGTACATCTTGAGTGGAAATAATAATAATCCAAATGTAGTGTTATGCATGCAGGGCTTTTATAAATCTTTGCAATTAATTTTGAAGCATAAGGTATTTCTCTACTCTTTTAATACTGAAACTCAGTTGAACAGAGAGACATAAAGACATACAGGACAGACAGGCATGAAGACAAAGCTATAGATTCATTGTAAATAGAATAATAATAAAATTATTTTACTGGAACAAATAACCCAGTTTAAATACAAACCAGTGTGTAATGGAACTATTGTAACTTTATCCCGTTTAAAACAAATTACATGCACTGTCATTATTTATATGTTTGTTGAAATTTGGTTACATGTTTAATGTGGTTTTTAATATACCTTTACGTGTTACTCTATATACAGAAATGATTAAACTCTGTTCATAATCTTAAATTGCAAATAAGCACTAATGAAGGCTCCTCTATTTGTTGTTTCTCTTTTGCTGTCTGAATACCACATGGAATTATGGGAAGGAAATTACTAGAAAATAGACATGTCATTACGCGAGCGGTGAGAAGTAAAACAATCAAGAATATCTCCATGGTTACAATTCAGAAATTTCGCACAAGGCTATATAAAGTTCTTATTGTCCCATCCTAAAATTCTGGGACAAAATAAATATATACTAAATGTGTTACAAATCATTATGGTTTGAAAAATAATGCTATATAAGTTCCTGCATTAATACAAATACAACTTTTAAAATAAACCAGATGACCTTTATTTCTCCCTCAAACTACAGGTAAGCCAAGGGTTGAGCATAGCTTGATGGTTTAATTGTATGTATTGCGTCGCTCAAACTGGAATAAAAATTGTCTCACAAATCACCATTTGAAAATTACATTTTGTTCCTCAAATGTCTTGCAACAGGAATGTTTACATTCGCATTTTTCAAGCGCTGGTAATCTGCAGCTGACATATATTGTTTGACACGATTTTACAGTTGAAGGACACAACAACAATAAAATAGTACACTGTTTGTTATACTGTTTCAGGTGTAATTAAACACATTTTGTATTGCTGGGGTTATGGTTGATTCAAGGCAATGGCCACTCAGTAAGCAACTTAAAAATCCGCTTGAAGACACCTCAACATACATCAAAAGATATCAAAAGATATACAAACGTCAGTACTTTAACTCAACCCCTCTGCCGTGTGTTTTATGAAATATATATATATATATATATATATATATATATATATATATATATATATATATATATATTACGTTTATCTTTAAAAAAATCTCCAGCCGTGACTTGATATATATCATAAAGAAGAGATTATAAAGCGTAACATAAAATGAAATGTAATCAATAAAGCGTCTATTATCAAGACGCCAAGTATCCTGATTATTCGCTTATTAAAGTTACGACAGTTCAACAGCCTTGTGGTTTGACACTAAACTGTGTAATTGTTTTTTCCGTACAAATATGCAGTGGCGTACCAAGGGTAAATGGCGCCCTGGGCGACGATTATGGCCCAAAGGGCCAGAATACGAGGCCCGAATTTTTATCAGCTGCTTTGGCCGTATCCCCTGATATTTTTATTTATTACAATGTGCATGTATATATAAATAAAACCAATGTGATCATCATGACGCGAACATTGAACAGAGTAACAGAAATAAGAATTTTAACAAGCACAATCGAACATTGTCTCATACAAGTATAAATACAATGGTATTATGGATAACTAAATTATTTTTTATGAAGTAAAAATACACGTAATTAAGGGGGGAAGAAGAAAGATACAGCAGGGAAATTTAATCTTACACCCGATTGACGCAGATTGAGTACTGCAATGACAATATGTAATTTCTGATACAGAAATTCCTAGCGAACCATGCATGATTAAAGCCTAATAACAGTCCGATCAGGGGCATTCTATAGTCCAGGCTGACACAATCAACCGTCGATCAGCGATAAATGGTGGTTTAAGGGTGATTAAAGTGAATCATCTCCCGACAGCCGTGTAAATAGAATCCGTGTCAATCAAGTTTACTTTGACTAAAGCCCTTTGACACTTGTGTTCACAAAACCACACATAAGATGGCCGTCAAACACGTCTACTGTTATGTTACCATCCCATCACGGATAGTGCAAGTAGATCTTCGTTAGCTGTGAAGTATTTAATCAAAGTACCTCAATAATATTTTTACTGTTTCTAAATTTTCTGATATTAAACATGTCAGATGGATATAAAACGTTAATATTTGCTCAATTACTGATACATATACAGTCAAACTTACGTCTAAAGGACCCATTTAATCCAGATACTGACATTAACAATTCTACCTTTTGACCAAAATTCGATTATCCGGACGACCGGTTATACAGACGAAATTGATGTCCACCGATGTGTCCGGAAAATCGACGCTTTACTGTACATATTGAGTGGAAATAATAAACAAAATAAATATAGTGCTAAGTATACAGGTCTTTTATACATCTTTACAAACAAAGATTTATTTAGAATGAGTGTTCTTCCACTCATTTATTAATAAACCTCTCCTGGACAGACAAACAGACAGACAGACAAAGATATATATTCATGATAGACAGAGTAATGCTAAAATTTGATCAGTTGAACAGGAGATACGTTAAATGGGGCAATTATACTTGCTTCAATACCTTTATACTCTGGAAAAGTTTGTGACATATCGACTCGTTTATTTTGAAAAAAAGATCTTTTCTTCTACACTAAGATAAAAACAAAATATTGGTTGTTTATCATCGTAATCATCACGATAAAAAGCCCTAAAGCAAGCTATAGATGGCCGCTAAGAAATAGAGGACTCATTGTTATCTTGCAGACTTCAAATGAAACCTCTCAACAAAACGATAGCATATTTGTTCGGAAAAAAAATTACCCAATTTAGTGTCAAACACAAAGTTGTTTAACTACTAGTATCTTAACTTTACCCGTTCAAACAAATTGCATTCACTGTCTTGTATTGTAGGAAAGCTTTTTCCGAGTCTTATTTATTTTCACACTTAAATTGTAAAATCTACAAGAGGAAAAAAAAACTCAAGCAGTCAAACTCAGGGTAACCCAAGGATGGAGCATGGTTTGATGATTTTAATCGTATTAATCTTGTCGCTCAAGGTGGAACAATGGCAGACATACGTGCCGATGGAAATGCCGTATCTAGGGTATATGTTTAAGCAAAGTTACATCATTTATAGAAATGCTTTTTGATAACTTGTTGAAAATATTTCAGGAATAGTGGTTTCCTGTACTTAGTTGTTTTGTTGGGGCCCCGGGTGGCCGAGTGGTATAAGGCGCTTGCCTTTACCGATCACTGCCATCTCACCTCTGTCCGCGTGGGTTCGAGTCTTGGGCTCGGCCAATGTGGCTATGTGAAAAAGCTTGCCAGTAGCTACCCGTGGGTCGGTGGTTCTTTCAGGGATTTTCCCGGGTTCATCCTCCACCAGATATACTGGCCGCCATGTATAGCCTATCATGTGCTGAAAAATGGCGTTAAACCCATAAAACAAAGCAAAACCTTAGTTGTTTTGTTTGATCCGTTATATTCTAACACACAAATACGCACTGACGATTTTATCGCCAAACCGTCTTTGAAAACACAAATCGTTACTCTTACTTGTTATTCCTCTCTTTCCCTCCTCCTCCATATATCTCTCCTTTTCTCTGTCTGCCTGTCTCTCCGTTTATCCTCTTTTGTCATGTTAGCATAGAAGCTCGTTTCTTGCATGTTACTTGGAGAACGGCATTTGATGGATTACAATTGTTTGTACATTTTATTATATTTTGTTCAGAAATTACTACGAACTTCATCATTTCTTATATATACATGTATATGGACTGAAGACGCATCTTCGTTATTAACAGTTTTAAATCATGCCCTGTCACTTTCATTCTGCGGTATAACTGACATGCTTAATATAATAAACTTCAAGCTTCGATGCATCCTTGAAGATTTGTGTCAAAGTACATTGTTGACAGGTGTATATCATACAAAGCGATAGAAAAGTAATGTACTGTAATGTGTTTGAATATCCGCTTAAGATGAAATTCATCCATAAGCGATATAATGTTGCTAGTAAAGGTCAGTAAACTAACCATGAATACAAATTCCACTCACACTTTATTACTCGTTACAGTCAGTGCTGCATATCTCTAACTTTACCTGGTTTACAAAAGCTATTCATTAGTAAACGAATATTTAGCGAGGTCTTGGAAGTCGGGTAGAGGGGGTGGTTAGTTTAGAGCAAAGGTTGGTTAAGAGGCTAATAAACTGAAAAGATAATGCAAGAGTAAGCAACAAAATTTGAAGCCACAGCCCCTCAGTTGCCACGACCTCCCCCATATTAATTTCCGGCAGAAATTGGCCACTGTTGATAGCTTCTATCACGAAATAAGGGCACACATATTTTTACTTCCTATCACTTAGTCATATCCGTATGCCTAGATTAGAGGACAGCATATATACATTCAAATCCAATTAACAGTTTATATTATTTTAGATAAGGGTATTCCTACACTTTGTGGAGAAGAGAGGGACACCAATTGATGTAGATTCAGCGATAATTCATGCGTACGCTCGTGTGTGATGTAGTCCGTGTCCTACTATACCATTCAAGATATGAATTAAACTTGGAACATAAATTGGATACTTTTCAGATGTGGCTATATTTTGATTCATTAAGTAAGGTGGGGGAGAGAGAGAGATTAAACACGAATATCTTAGACAATTTTGTAGACACGCTGTGTAAAGATTCTGCTTTGCAGCAGATTTCTAATTGCCAAAAAATATGATCATCTTTTTATAAATTTAAAATGCTATTGTTACCTTACCTTTCTTGTTCCTAGTCGTCTTTAGGCTTATTTCAAGCGGAGTCCCTCTCGTGTGGTCAGCACGATGTTGAAATCCTGTTTCTAGTTACATATTTCAAATTCTTAAATCTCCAGATGCAAATTCTAATACAAACGTTCAAAAGACTAAGCTAAAAACTACCTTGTCCATGCGATTTTGAGATCTATTCACTTACCCTGTGAATATATGTAGGTGCAACTTCCTGGTTCATTCTTTTCTCATGCGTAAGACTTTCAGCTTAATGGTATGTAAATGCAACATTGCACGCACTACTTTATAGATCTTATTATGTAGTTACCTATTCAATAATACTGTATCTGTCTTTTTTATAGAAAGCTTAAAAGAAGAAAAAAACTCTCTAAAGTGCAAATATTTAATCAACCTTTACACGAATTGAAGACCCTGTTAAAAATACAGTTTACTGAACTTCTGTTAATGGTATTCGGCGTATGCTATTTGTTCTAGAACCAAGTTTGAGAGGTGAACCTACATTCAGAGGTCGCTTATGTACAAAAAGCCAGTCTGGCCTTTTCCGACAGGTGGCTGCTATTGACAAGTTTGACTGTATATACATCGGCTGTTATCAAATCTTACTAGAAGCGTTAAGATTACACAGGTGTTTGTATTGCTTTGTTCAGTCGTTCTGAGAAATGTTATAAGATGCATAATTTATTTATTTGAATGACTCCATTCTACCATTATATTCTCAAACGTTTGAATGAAATGTTTGTACAAGTTAAACGTTTCATGATATACGCAATAATCGTTCAAATGTGGAATCATGAAAGACTTGCACGTTCTACCTTGTATGGCTGATTTGAGTCTATAATATTAATTGATTGAACAAACAATGAGTTGCTTTTATCTTCAGCCGAACGAACAACTTGTATGCAAGAAAAAAAAATAGGAAAAAAAAACACAATCACATGACTCCATAAAGTTGATGTAAATGTATCCCATGCAAGATGACATAGTTACAAAGATTTCCCCAAACTACATTAAAATTAAGCAGGATGAATATTTTTATTCTGTGATGTATTTTAGTCAAAAGCACAAGACTATTTTTTATCTCGCTGTAAATTTCTGGTTGAATAAGCGCGTAAATTTGGCTGCAGGCAAGGAACTTTAAGAATTACTGCCTTTGTGTGTGTGTACATATATATATATATATATATATATATATATATATATATATATATATATATATATATATATATATAATACTTTCTTCCTGATAATACCAGGAAATGTTTATTACCACGAGGAGGATACCTTCAGCTGATTGGAAAATAATTCAGCATCCTGCTTCCAGTTACGAGATTCAATTAGGCCGACACAAATTCACATACAGACATAAGGTATTCACCACTCTTGTATTGACCTTGAATGTGGCTGATCTCGAGGATTACTGCCTGGTATGTAACGTTTTCTAATGAGGACGTATCCGCCAAAACAGTGCTAGGGGATGCATAAGGTAAGAATACGTAAAGTAAGAAACTTGCTATGGACTGCATGTAGAGACCCCAGAAGAATGAAGAATTTAATTAAAGTGTTTTAAAAATAGTTTTATTGTTTCTACTTGTTCTAATCTTAAACATGTCAGATGTATACAAACGTTAATATTTATTTAGTTACTGATACATATACAGTCAAATATATGATTAACGGACACATTCAATACAGATACTTCTATTTATAACTCTACTTTTTGACCAAAATTCGATCATCCTGACGACCGATTATCTGGACGAAATTTATGTCCTATGATACGTCCCGATGATCGACGTTTTACTGTACATCTTGAGTGGAAATAATAATAATCCAAATGTAGTGTTATGCATGCAGGACTTTTATACATCTTTGCAATTAATTTTGTAGCATAAGGTATTTCTCTACTCTTTTAATACTGAAACTCAGTTGAACAGAGAGACATACAGACATACAGGACAGACAGACAGGAAGACAAAGCTATAAATTCATCATAAATAGAATAATAATAAAACTATTTTTTTTGCACAAATAACCCAGTCTAGAGACAAACCTTTGTGTATTCGAACTATCATAACTTTATCCCGTTTAAAACAAATTACACAAACTGTCTATTATTTATATGTTTGTTAAAATTTGGTTACATGTTTAATGTGGTTTTAACTATACCGTTACGTATTACTCTATATACAGAAATGATTAAACTCTGTTCATAATCTTAAATTGCAAATAAGCACTAATGTAGGCTCCTCTATTTGTTGTTTCTCTGTTGCTGTCTGAATACCACATGGAATTATGGGAAGGAAATTACTAGAAAATAGACATGTCATTGCGCAAGCGGTGAGAAGTAAAACAATCAAAAATATCGCCATGGTTACAATTTTGAAATTTCACACAATTCTATTTAAAAGTCATATTGTCCCATCCTAAAATTCTGGGACGAAATAGGTATACACCAAATGTGTTACAAATCATTATGGTTTGAAAACGAATGCTTTAATACTAATAATACTGACCTTTATTTCCCCCTCAAAAGGGTTGAGCATAGCTTGCTGTTTTAATTGTATGTATTGCGTCGGCCAAACTGGAATACAAATTGTCTCTCAAATCACCATTTGAAAATTAAAGTTTGTTCCTCAAATGACTTGCAACAGGAATGTTTGCATTCGCATTTTACAAGCGCTGGTAATCTGCAGTTGACAGATATTGTTTAACACGATTTTACAGTTGAAGGACACAACAATAAAATAGTACATTGCTCGTTATAGTCAATTAGTTCTAATTAGACAATCATTATCGCTGGGGTTATGGTTGATTCAAGGCAATGGCCACTATATAAACTACTTATCGATCTGTCTGAAGACATCTAAACATAAATCAAAAGATATACAAAGGTCAGTGCTTTAACTCAATTCCTCTGCCGTGTGTTTATTAAACGGAAATATATATTATGTTTATCTTTAAATAAAAATCTCCAGCCGTGACTTAACACACCTAAAAGGGTTGAAGAAAAGATTATATGGTACGTAGATAAAGTTCAAGCGTAGACGACACACAAAGCAAAATATAGCAATTGTGACCTAATTAATATTTTCTTTTGATTAATAGCATGATATATTGTTGAATATAATTTATTTAATTACCTTTTATGTGTAAACATGGAGGGGAGGGGGCATATATATAACTGCAAGCCTTTCGTCCCTTCGATTTTGGCTTTCCTGCCCCCACCCCCGGAAAAATTCCTTCGGACGCCCATAATTATAAGTATATTATTCCCATCCTAGGCCGGTCATGAATTGTAGACCCATCTTCTGCAAGCCGTATAAAACAGTAAGAAGATATGCGACATAAACATAAATAATGAGTTTTATGCATAAATACGTGATGAACATAAAATATGTAAACGGTTTTTCTACAGGTATAATGAGAGAGAGAGAGAGAGAGAGAGAGAGAGAGAGAGAGAGAGAGAGAGAGAGAGATATTGCATGCAAGAAATGTACCAAGATGTTGAAAAGCATAACCTAGCTACACAAATTATTATCCGGTACTAAATTTAGGTGCAAACTCCACTTTCCATGGAATTTATGCCACTTACAATTTTCAAAGGCAAATAAATTTTCGTTTCATAAATCGACGATATCCAAAGTTTAAAATGACGAATATATGAATGCGGTTGATTTATTGTAGACCTATCTATACATTCCTTTGCACAGAGTAAAACAAAATTGAAAGTAAAATCAGTTTTTATGTAAGCTAATATTTTAAATAGTATTTGTTATTTTAAATAGTATTTGTTTACATTGCCTACACATGCACAGACATATATCGTCCTTAAATTTATTTTTTCTATTAAGTAAAAACAATGAACTAAAATCAATATACATTAGAAAAATTATTAGGATGTGCCCCCCCCCCCCCCCATTTAAATACATAGGTTCAGATTTATGAACAGATCTGACCATTTTCAATAACAACTATCAAAACTACTATATATTTGTTTTAAAAAAATACCCCCTACATTGCTCTTAATCACCTTATTTTTTCTTTCCTTGGAAAAATAAAAAAATTTGGACTTTTCCCTCGACTGTGGGTATAAAAGAGTGTTTTTCTCAAGACCATTTACTCAGCATGCTCTTCTTTTTAAATCAATTAAATGTAATATTAAATATATATATATATATATATATATATATATATATATATATATATATATATATATATATATATATATATATATATATATATCACACTTTAGTGGCAATTCAATTTTGACGTAAAGAGAACATCTACTGGGCTTCTGTTAATGTAGAACACTTGGGTGAATATCTATATTGGCAATTCAATTTGTAAAGAGAACCTCAACAAATTGTATTATACACGCAATTGAGAGATCTTCACGGGGGTGGGTTGGGCTTCTGTCAATTTAGCACAGAATAATGTACAAGAAGGCCAAAGTAGATTTATATATCGCATTGCACACTTGATCGATTTCAAAAACCGGTTTTCTTTGTTCAGAACAAAACCATTGCTAAGGAAAATCACTAAGAGTGGATGATGTTTATCATATGATAGCAAGTATCAGGTCAAATTTAAATGTCAGTGTTATTATTACTTTACTACCCCATTAGCAAAATCATATAAATGTGATTTGTAAGTCAACAGGATATAAATTCCAGTATTTATGTTAAACATTATTCTAGCATAGTTTAATAACTCAGTAAGGTCATAGCTCGATCATGTGAACTACAAGAGGAGTGTAAGTCACATGACGACTGGTAGTACACATCTTGGTAAAAAAAAACAAAATGGCAGACAATCTCAGCTTCAAAGTTTAAGATGCAAATATTTCATTTATGCTCCAAATATATATATATATATATATATATATATATATATATATATATATATATATATATATATCGTCACACCACCCGATCTCGTGAGAATCCTTCAATCGTGCGCCATGTTTCTCGCGATTTAACGCGCTTGTTTCGAGATAATGACGTCATCAACTGTGTCATCAGCGTTCTTCAAGAGTGACAGCATTGAATTAAAAAGTAAAATCAGTAAAATCAGACCAAATGACATTTAAACAGGTAATTTCATGTAATTTAAAAAAAATCATAATTTAAATTTATATTTTCACTAATGTCTTATTTGTGTTAGACATTTTGGCCTTGAATTTTCTATTATGTGCTAAAGATAGCACCGCCAATCACATGATGGCTTTGTTTACATATCTTGAACAGGAAAACCAAATTTGGAAATTTATACAACGTGATAGCCAATGTAAATATTTGGTTTTAATCATGTGGGGTTCTTATACAACGTAAGAAATATTTACACTCGAAATGCATATTCACTACGGACTTTTTCGTTTCAGCATTATTTCATAATGAACATATATTCTGCATCAAAAGACATTGAATCTATTATAATAAAATGTGTATCCATTCACCAATGTCTATTTTTAAATTTCTTTCTCCCTCTGTCTCTCTGTCTGTCTCTCTGTCTGTCCCTCAGTCTATTGAGTCATGTATTTATATGGTAAAGAACAAGCAAGCAGTAATGTAAGTGCACAAACTGCATATAGAATTAACAGAAGAAAAAAAATTCATTGTTAAATTATTTTTTTTTATTTCAAAAACATGGAGACGCTATAAACTAATAATATCCATACCTTGACCTAACTGGCATATTCCGGTGATATGCCACGTGACTTTTTAGTCAGCGTCACGAACCATGGATGCCTCTTCCGGAAATAAGTAAAATTACACACGCTCGGAAAAACGGTAATTCTGAACTAATGTACATGAATGCCATTTTTTTTTAACGATGATCAAATGAAATAGATATAGTTGAACACTTTCTATGGTTTTTTAATAGATTCCCACAATATTATAACGAACGCGTTAAAATTCACGTTAAGTGCACGAAAAGTGGTTGTTCGAGGCTATATAAGGTACTGTACGGCTTATTATTATCAATGGAAATTATCGGGCTAATGAAGATTATATTTTAATTAAACAACCCTGATTCGTCAGTCGTTCAGGAGGTAACTCATACAACCAGCGCGATGTAACCAATAGTCTTCATATTATACATAACATCTAAGAGATTAGTGTGTTATTCTGTCACGAGATGACTTTATGTAGGGATTATAAGGTTAAAAATTCATTAGATATTAGATTACCGGCGTGTGTTACGATTGTGATCAACCTCTTGAACCCCATACACCCCTATCCTTCATCTTAGGCATTCTGTACATGCCAATAAAATAAGATGTATTCTGAATATTTGGCAGACTGAAGAATTGTGCTGTAGAAGACCAGCTGCACCATTAAGCTGATAATAAAACATGCAAAAGGTTGCCTGCACATAAGACACACACATACTCACACTCATACAAACACACACACACACTCATGCAAACACATACACGCAAGCAAGTACACACACACACACACACACGATGATTCACATGTTTGACCTCACAGATGTATACTCTTTAAATACATGTAGATGAATTCGGCCTAGAGCGTGCTAACTCGTGCCCGGCTGGGTAATTGAGAACGTAGCCCATGTATTGTAACATAAAAAGTTTGTATAATCTGTTACTATAAATATTTTGTCGTCCGCCATGTATAAACTATTGCAAAAGAGCAATGTAATTTTACCCTTCGCTCCAGTAGTAGGGAATACGAGAGAACTAACACATTATTTGTTTCACCATCTCATAAACCTGTACAATACAATACAAATTTAAATTTAAATTTACTAGCACAGTATAATATTTTTTCACAATAACATTCTCGTGTACCTATGCGATAAACTAAAAATTTAAATTAACAAAATTAATATCACAGGATAATAATAACGTACAAACACTCTAATATACGACAACAGTAAAATTTTAAAAAATACTAGGTAAAAAAAATCAATATTCACAAGCACAGTAGTATTAGGTCATACAAATAAATATTCACTGACACAGTAGTATTAGGTTATACAAATAAATATTCACTGACACAGTAGTATTAGGTCATACAAATAAATATTCACAAGCACAGCAGTATTAGGTCATACAAATAAATATTCACAAGCACAGTAGTATTAGGTCATGCATATAAATATTCACTGACACAGTAGTATTAGGTCATACAAATAAATATTCACTGACACAGTAGTATTAGGTCACACAAATAAATATTCACAAGCACAGTAGTATTAGGTCATACAAATAAATATTCACTGACACAGTAGTATTAGGTCATACAAATAAATATTCACAAGCACAGTAGTATTAGGTCATACATATAAATATTCACTGACACAGTAGTATTAGGTCATACAAATAAATATTCACTGGCACAGTAGTATTAGGTCATACATATAAATATTCACAAGCACAGTAGTATTAGGTCATACAAATAAATATTCACAAGCACAGTAGTATTAGGTCATACAAATAAATATTAACAAGCACAGTAGTATTAGGTCATACAAATAAATATTCACTTTAGTTTGATTTTATCGCGAAATAAGGGGGCATGTGTTTTTACCTCCTATTACACAATCATATCCATATATCTATTTTAAAGAACAACAGGTATGAAATGTTTATAATCTTTTAGATAATGGATATGCCTACGGTTGTTGACAATGCAGGGACACCGTTTGATTATTATTCTTGCGTGCATTCGTTTGTGATGTTGTCCATACTATGTCATTCAAGCTAGGATTTAAACTTGGTAATATGAATTGGGTGATTTTTTTAATGTGCTTATGTTGCCCATGCATTTTATTCATCCACTGAGTCGGAGGAAATGATTTGAATGGTTTGATATTCTCATATCAAACCATTCAAATCATTTCCTCTGACTCAGTGGATATTCTCATATCAAACCATTCAAATCATTTCCTCCGACTCAGTGGATGAATAAAATGCATGGGAAACATAAGCACATTTAAAAATCACCTAATTCACAAGCACAGTAGTATTAGGTCAGACAAATAAATATTAAAAAGCAATAACTTAGACAAGGCTGAAGGCATGTTGCGTCAAGATACTGCGTTGCGTCAGACTTCTGATTGCATAACAATCTGATCATCTATGTTATCAATTTAAAACGATATTGTTACCTTGTAGACTTCCTTTTCCTTTTTTCGTCTTCAGTTGTACATTCAGAGGAGTTTCTCGTGTCGTCAGCACGATATTGAAATGCTTTATATATTCATACATTTTAAAATGTTAAAATATCAAATACAAAGTCTAATAAAAACTTGAAAAGGACTATGGTAAAAACTACCTTGGCCATGTCATTTTCAGATCAATTCATTGATACTATACCTAAATGTAGGGCAAGTTCTTAGTTTTCCTTTCTCATGTATGAGTCTTTCAAGGTGGCATTAGTGGCATGACATGACTCAGCTAGCACCAAACAAAACAGTGCATGCACTGGTTTGTAAAATCTACTATGCAATTACCTATTCAATAACGTCGTATCTACATATAAACCAACTGCAATGAATAAACGAATTATTTTTGAGGTGGGAATTATGCCCCAACACTCACTGCAATGAATGAATGACTTCTTTTCCAGGTGGGAATTATGCCCCTACAATCACTTCAAAGAATAAACAACTTCTATTCCAGGTGGGAATTATGCCCCTACACTCACTGCAATGAATACACGAATTCTTTTCGAGGTGGAAATTATGCCCCTACAATCACTGCAATGAATGAACGACTTCTTTTCCAGGTGGGAATTATGCCCCTACAATCACTGCAATGAATAAACGACTTCATTTCGAGGTGGGAATTATACCCCTACAATCACATCAATGAATAAACGACTTCTATTCCAGATGGGAATTATGCCCCTATAATCACTTCAATGAATAAACAACTTCTTTTCCAGGTGGGAATTATGCCCCTACAATCACTTCAATGAATAGACGGCTTCTTTTCCAGGTGAGAATTATGACCCTACAATCACTTCAATGAATAAAAAACTTCTATTCCATGAATAAACGAGTTTTCTTCGAAGTGGGAATTATGCCCCTACAATCACTTTAATGAAAGAACGATTTCGTTTCCAGGTGGGAAGTATGCTCCTACAATCACTTCAAAGAATAAAAAAACTTCTATTCCAGGTGGGAATTATACCCCTACAATCACATCAATGAATAAACGACTTCTATTCCAGATGGGAATTACGCCACTATAATCACTTCAATGAATAAACAACTTCTTTTCCAGGTGGGAATTATGCCCCTACAATCACTTCAATGAATAAACGACTTCTTTTCGAGGTGGGAATTATACCCGTACAATCACTTCAAACGTAAGTATGCTAAAGATTTCATACTTTGTTCACTCACTTTTTTTTTGTTTTCTGTTGTTTTTTGTGCGGGGTCGGGGGGGGGGAGACATGGGGGTAACAACAAGGAGGAGGTGGGGATGAATTGACTACGGTAAACACCGTATACATGTAGAGACCTGAGAATCGGAAGATTCAAATAAGGGTATTGAAACATTCACTCTTCATCAAAGTTGAGACCACGACGAGATAATTTCTGTCTAAAACTGGAAATGAAATGGATATCCTAACTACGTTAAGAGATGGACTATTGCTATTAGTTTTTTTCCTTCAAAGAGTTAGGCCTACTGTCGTGTCTGGTATCAAAGTATTTTACATTTTTGTCTTGTATGTGCATAAAAGCATTTAATTGATTTTTGTTAACTAATAGAACATACTCCTAGAGTGTGAGCTTTCACTTTCGCTGTTCCTTCAATGAATACTATTTATCCACACAGTTTGCAAATGTTAACTCATTACCATTTTCTCTATACATATATCTAGATATATGTTGATAGTTGGTTGTATTAGTAGCGTGAATCTTACACATTCAAACGGTAGATGTTGGTGTTATTTGGTTCCTTAATGGTTCCTCTTGACAAAATGCCATACACTTCGTCAATTATATTCTTGATAACATATATATTTGATGAATTATTAAGATGTGTTCTGTACTATTTGGATATATAGCTTCACATTTATGAATAGATCCGAATACTTTCAATAACAATTATAAAAACGAATATATTTTTCTAAAGCATACCTTGCATTAACTTTAATCACCTTTCTGTTTTCCCTCCTTTGAAAAAGGATATGAAAAATGCCTATTTTTTTCCTCGACTGTATAATAGTATTTGTCGTAAACCCTTTTTCAGAACATGCACTTTTAAAAAAATCAAATCAACGTAATATTAAAAGCACTGCATCTTGCGTACTTTGTTTTAGATAGATATCAAATCAGATTTATTTATTCAAGTGTAATTGCCACTGTCATTATGCATAGCAATTACTTTATTAACCCCCAAGTAAAATTATATGAATACGATTTGTCTATTATCAGGATATACAATGAAGTATTTCTGTTCAACATTATTCTAGCAGTGTGTACTAACGTTAACAAAATCATAGCTGCATCATGTGAATTAGAAGATGGGTGTAAGTAAGTCACGCAATGACTGGCAATACACAAATTGGTAAAACAAATTGACGGACAACCTCATCTTCAAAATGTAAAATGTAAATATCTGATTTATGGTAATGCAATGATTGTATTATATATCAAAATGAGGAATTATATGGTTTATTATCAAGGAAAATTATAAAAGGTCATATTTTAGTTAGATAACATGTAACTAATAGTACATCTTACCTATTCTGAATATTTGGATGATCAAATAATTGTGTCTGATAAGCCCAACTGCACCATTTAAGCTGACAAACAACATGCAATAGGTTGAATACTGAATAATACCTGACCAGAACATACACAAGATGTTGATTCACGTGTTTGGAACCAGGTGACCTCATATAATTATACTCTTTCAACAGACGAATTCGGCCTTGCCCGTGCTAACTCGTGTCCGGCTGGGTAACTTGAGTATGCAGCCCTTCGCTGACAACTGCGTCACACTTCCAGTGCTCGCATAACCGCAGAGAACTAGCATCCTCCATTATAGTGAAAGTATTGAGTCTCTGTACTTTTTTCCCATGATGCACCGCGCCCATTAGACTCTTTCCGTGCTTCGTATGCGCTCTGCAAGGCACTTCGCTATACGACTCATTACTCGGGAGACAGATTTTACTAGTTACCGTCCTATAGTATCGGCTTGCCAATTTAGGCAGGGCACCACCGAATACGTATCACCTGAATTATATTCGAATATAGATAGTTAACATTGTTCCTATGAACATTCTGTCGTCGGCCATGTATAAAACATTACAAAAGAGCAATGTAGTTTTATCCGTCGCTCCAGTAATTGGGAATACGAGCGAAGTGCCGCAGTAATCTTTTTTCACCATCTTATATCCCCCATACGAGTACAATACATATTAAAATTTAAAATTGCTAGCACAGTATAATTAGTTTTCCCTGCAAGAAAACTAAAAATTAAAGAATAATGTTTGTACTAACACAATAATATACGGCAACATTTAATAACAGATAAATATTAATTAGCACAGTCTCCTAGGTCACAAAATTCAATACTCACCAGCACAGTACTCCTAGGTCACAAAATTCAATACTCACCAGCACAGTACTGTTAAATCACACAAATATATATTCACTGGCACAGATCTACGTCGTGCTATTTTGAAATTTTACTAAAATAAATGAAGATGATAAAATCACCAAACATGATTAATTTATACGAATGCTTGTGCTCTGAGCCGCCTATCCCAGTTGCTTTGCCATGAGCGTAACATAAGACAACACCAAATGTCATTGTAAGTTTAAGGGTTATGTAAGTAATTTTTACACTGCAGGTAACTTTGCCCGCTCATTCAAGGTGTTTTATACTACATTAAAATCGGAAAATGTAGGACATCTTCTAGCTATGGTTTATGGTTATTATTAGACAATGCCAAAGACAACAGCCTCTTAACAAACATAGGTTAAGTAAATGCAGATAGGACTAAAAATTGCACCCCAGAACCCAGAACCTAATACAGAGCTTTTTTGTGACAACATGATGTTTTGTTTAATTATATGGGAAAGACTAATGCAGTAATAGAGGATAACAGATAACAGTTAAGAAAGAATAATGTGGAACCTCTAAGTCTGTCATCGAGGCTTTTTTCAACGATTTTAAGTTGCAACAACATGACGTAAAGATTACCAAGCCAACACTTTAAATGGCCTACAACCTTACATCCGAAAAATTTCAAGCGCGGTTGTTACTTAGTTAGAATAAGACACAGAAGAGGTTATTATAGCTCCTCATACGGTCAATCTAGCAGATGCAAAAATAGATGTTCTTTTTTATAAATTAGATGGTATTCTAAGAATCTGTGGGAACAGATTAACATCCTAAATTTGGATATAACGCAAGATTTTGTATTTGTAATGGGGGAGAAATGGTGCGATATCATTTTACTACAAACAAATCAAACATACGCACATCTAACAGTTACTTAACATAAAACGATGATACGTTAGGTATATACTGCCTTAGTCTGTTTGATAATGGTTATCGATGTAAAATGTACAATTAATTTGTCTGCCATTTAACATCTTAAATAAACAATAAATGACATTTTCTCCGGACCTATTAGAATTACTGGATACAAGGTTAGCAAGTACTTTTAACAACTCTTTAACAAAACTTGTAACAAGACTTTCCAGTAGTAAAGTTTTGGCAGTCAGAGACAGTAATAATACACCAAAAGCACATCAAACTTAGATGACGAACATATATAGTAAAGTTATGTCATTTTCACATCAGGACTTTTTTATACTACACTATATATCGACTGCCTATAATTAAAATGTAGTCACTCCTAATACTTTAGATATAGCTGTGTACATCCTGATAGGTGCACTTGTTATGTGATACATACATGTGAAACCTGAACACACATTAAAATAATTTCCTCTTTTACTGATAAAATTTCTTTTTCCAGATACTCACAGAAGCGTATACAGCCATGGTGATTGCGAAGCAGAATGGAAAAATGCAAGCAACCCATTGCACGTGCATGAGTTGAGATAGAAAAATCTGCAAACATCTAGTTACATTTTTGTAGCAGCTGTTGTAAAGATAAAGGAGTCAACGTCGTATACAGAGAGTAAGGGATATATATATATATATAGTATTATCACAGTAACGCGATCTTGATTGTTAGATTACGTCGAGTTGTCAGCATTAGAAAATCCGGATCATTACGAGTCGCGAAGCGTCGAGTCATGATCCGGATTTTTATGCTGACAACGAGACGTGATCTAGCAATCAAAATCGCATTACTGTGATAATGATATTTTTGCTATATACCTTTCAATTTTCAGATAATTTAATAAAATCACTATATGTAGTTGAAAAAAACACAAGAAATTGCTAAACATTTCAACCTCTATAATACGAACTTCATCTTAAAGCATAAACCGAATTACTTTTCGAAAGGGTGACATGCACATGAATATTAGTTTATGAATTAAGTTTGTGAAAAAACGCTCGCTCAGTTAGACTACCATCACTGTCAGTAAAACGAATTCTTCGACGATTGAGGGCAGACTACTCATATATGTGATTTACAGTTATTGTACAGTTCTGAAATTTTGCATCACGGAAATTTTCACCAGATGAATGACTGAAAGTTTCTTCCAGAGGCCATGTTGAATGCGGTTGAACTGTTTATGGAGAAACATTGTGAGAGGCACCGATGGGAACTTGACACGGGAATGACAACATTATTTTGACAGTTATTTACAACAGGATTGGAGAAATTGTTGGAACTTGATGGTACAGATTTTTTGCAGAGAATATTACTCATTTATAATTTCAAATTCCTGCTTGTAGGAAATGACGGTAAAATTCTGGCTATTTCTTGGGTAGAAAATTGGTAGGTGTATAATAAAGGCTGTTACACAACTGCTTCAGAGCTTTAAGCTCTCTTGATTTGCAAGATGCCCTCCACCTAGGAGCACACCCAGAGCGTAACCTGCCGGTCCCAAGCCCAGAACAAGGAGAAGGGTTTGGCTAGCTGTGGAAACGGATCGACTGCCAGCAGTGGCGCTCTCTCGTCGAAACCTTATGTGCCACCTAAGGCACGACGAGGGATGAGGAGGAAGATTTACAAGATTCAGTGCACATATACTTTCTCTGGAGAGCGCAGGAAATGACATGAATGAACAGGACCTTCAGGTCGAGAAGTGTAACAATTAGTTAAAGCAAAGTTTGTTGCTAGAAGATTAGAGTATGGTTACTTTAACCTTGAGAATTCTGAAGACAGAAATCTTTGCCGATGATGTAACTTCCTTCGATGATGTAACTTTACTCTCTTGCTAGAACAAGCATGAACGTTCTCTACACGCATACTCCAAAGCATACGGCAACCACTGAATGAAAACAATGAAAGAAAAACAACAATACCCACACTCAAATTATGGTTGCTACTATAGGATGGATATTAAAGGCTATATCCTCATTTGTTATCATAATCAGAAATGTACCTATGACTGGGTCCATATGGCATGCTTAAAAATGCAAAAGGAACGTAAGGTAGATGGTATTGCTCAGTTTAAAGCTAACAGTGCGAGTTTAAATGAAGAAAAATACATTTTAGTTAACTATCAAAAGTGTAAAAGGTGAAAGAACTTTTCAAAGTTGCCGCACCATATAAGCATTTTTTTGTTTTACACACACACACACACACACACACACACACACATTCTTATATTTTGGTGGATATCAAGGACTTGGGTATGGAACCCCGTAAAGAGGACATTTGCTATAGCTGGTTTGGAGTGAAAATAGATACATTTTCTGGCATTAAATGTATAGCAAACGGTGATGTATCGAGGAGGGTTCTGTGTGATTATTTCTAAGGAATATGAAATTTCGCAATGCAAGCGAGGACGCACACTTTACACAAATAGTCTGTAATATCAAATCAAACTAAGGACACATATAACTATTGACCAAAACATTGAAACTCGAGACAATGAGACGTAATGGACAACTGGGACTCCCATTATCTTGCAAAATGAAAATGAAGATAAACATTATTAAGTCGTGCATAAACGGTTGAGACTCAAAGGGTTGGTGCACTCGGACGTAATTGCGATTCGTTTTTTCATCCCAGACAGGTCTTTAACCCTTTCCTGAATCAAAGAACGACCACATTATGAGTATCCCTTCCCTAAGCAATACATCGTTTGTTCATTGTTAAGTGTTACTTCATACAGCACGGCGGTAGCCTGGTGATTCCATTCAGTTCATACATGTGTTTTGACAGAAGCACATGACGAAGTTCGTAAATAAACTCATGTATCAAAACATGCATTGTGCTATTGTATGTGTGCGTAAATTGATACTATCAAGAACAATTTCTAGGTGACGTCAACTTATTCCACAAAATCTGAAACCATCATATAATTTATAAAATCTGAAACTGATTTTTCTTTCATTGTTTTTGAGTTTGTTCTATTTGGATTGTATTATTTATTTCATAATAGTTTTTACACATAAAGTTTGTTTGTTAAATTCGACCAAGTATTTAACGCACGCTTTTACACTGATGGTCTGTACTGTGCTTAAAATGAAAGACTCACAATAATAATTTTCAAAAACATGGAGACTGTAGACAATGGTATATCATGGAAAACGAGAAAATCTGTACACGAATATAATGAATTATCAATACAAACAAAGGATGCACGTAATTCACGTAACTATTGACAAAAACAAGGAGACTGTGTATATGATGGACAACGAGGACATGTTTACACAGATAGAATGAACTATCAATACAAACTAACGACACAATTATTGAGAAAAAAAGATAAAGACTTTGGACATTGGTACATCACGGACAATGAGGACATGTTTACACAAATAATCTGAACTATCAATGCAAACTAAGGACGCACATAGCTATTGACAAAAACATGGATATTGTGGACAATGGTATATCATGGACAAATGTAACTCGCATTAACTTGCAATATGAAAATGAAGACAAACATTACGAGGCCGTACATGAACAGTTCAGACTCATTAGGTTAATGCACTCAGATGTAATGGTGGTTGGTTTTTTTAATTCTGGACGGATTCTTGACCCTTTCCAGAATCAAATGATGATCACATTATGATTATCCATTCCCTAGGTAATACATCAAATGTTAATTTCTATTTCATACAGCAAGGTGGCAGCCTGGTGGTTCCATACTTTTACATACATGGAGTGCATAAATAAGCCCATGTATCAAACTTTTTTGGGGGTGATATTTCAGGTGTATTTAAATTTACACAATTTCAACCTCTTAAACGAAATAGGAAAGGATCATATCATTCATGATACTTCAAGCTGATTTCTTTTTGTTATTATTATTGTTGCGTTTATTCTATTTGGATTGTAATTATTTTATATAATATTTATTAAAAATGAATTCTACCGGATTATTGAATGCCCATGTTTACACTAATGGTATGCAGTCACTCTTCAACATCAAAATAAGCAAAATTTAATATTAAATCCCTGTTTCTAACTATGGCGTCAGGTGAATTCCGGCCTGAATGAGATGAATTATTAATGCCATTATTCAAAGTTCCTTACTCTGTTCTTTAATATCGCATTTTTGTTTAAACAATATCTTTTTACATACATAGACATGGCATGCATCTAATTATTTTTACATACACAGACATGGCATGCATCTAATTCTTTTTACATACACAGACATGTCATGCATCTAATTATTTTTACATGCACAGACATGGAATGCATCTAATTCTTTTTGCATACACATACACGACATGCATCTAATTATTTTTACATGCACATACATGACATGCATCTACTTTGTTTTACATACACAGACATGACATGCATCTAATTCTTTTTATATACACAGACATGACATGCATATAATTCTTTCAAAATAGGATCTGAAAAAAGCGTCAAATATGTTAATAATAATTCATCAATTATGTTAATAATAATTCATCTATAACATATTCCGTTCAAGAATACACATAAGGTGTCTAATATGAATAAAATAGCAGAGAATACACCTACACGTGTCCTATCTACTTCTACTATTACTAGTACTACTACTATAATGATATAGGATTTTCTTTCTGTTTCTTGCGGCCTTTAACCTTGTGGAAAGGCGTTCCTTGTTTCTAGTCTGTGGGAGTAAGACATGTACAACCTAACTGGACATGTCCTACAGCAAAAATCGACGAGTGTGGCTTTTATTTTTAAATTAGAACATTTTAAATCTACATAATACTGTAGGACAATCAATACATGATTGAAATATGTATACTTTGCTTCAAAATCTGATATAATATTCATTTTTACTAACTTTCACCATATGCAGACTTTATGTCTACTCCCCTTTTTTATGTATTATTACATTGGCCATCAATGGTCAGGATTGGTTTACACTCCGAAATACATCTGAGGCATATTTTAGTCTCGCAAAAATAGCCGAGGTTGTCCCGAATGATCTTGTGTAATTCTACTTTAGTAGAGTAAATTGTGTTGCCCAATGGGGACGTAGAATATGTCCGATGCGCCCTCCTGCATGTCATATGAGACGACTAATGGAGGCAGGGGTCGCGGTGACTCAGTAATTGGCGTGATTGACTTGAGATCGAAAAGGTGCGAGTTCGAATCCTACCACTGGATCAGCTCGGGTCAGCTGCCGTGGTGCGTTCTTGGGCAGACACTTTACTCCAATCGACTCGGAACTAACTATCCTACTTTTGTTGCCGTGCCGTAAAACACCAAACCAAACCAAATCATTTTTGTTTTGAAATATATTTCATCAACGTTATAAATAAAGTCTCTCCGTCTGTAACGCTGTCTCAGCTTAGTGGAAATGTAATATTCTTTGTAGTACTGTCAACTCTTGTTACAACGACCAAGCTCGTGTCCAGCCATTTTGTGATAGTAATGAATATGTCGTTTTAAAGATAATGTCTTTAATTTAGAAAAGTTATCATTGTCTGATCTATGGACAACCAAAGTATCACTGAGAAGAATGAGTCGGATATATAACTCTATACTTCATGTATAATATTATCCTAATTATTTCTAAATCTTATACACATGTTCCTACATATAAAACTCATTTTCTAAAAATAACACGTGTTATTCTCTGAAGTATTCCAGGAAAAGTAAAATCACAAGGAATGTCAATGTTGTTGTAAAAAACAATACAAAAGGAAATGTGCTTGTTACAGAACGTAAATATTCCGTTTCAATAAATGTTGTTTCATTGAGAAATGAGTGTATAGTTTGTAATTTGTCAACAATCTGAGAGAAGGCGATCTTTTTTTTCCTTCCTCTAGATATATTAGTATGAAAGAACAATAGAATATTGCTTTAGAATTCAATATGAAAATAGTTTCAATTCATCAGTATGTAACACATGGTTCAAATGTATTATAAAACTGATCGAATTCAGCTAAGCTGCGACTTGACCCCTGTTTAACGTTTGGCCCTACATTACAAGTATTCTATCGTAGCTAGTAGTGCATTTCCATGGAAACAGCAATTACCGGCATTGTTAACCAGGCCTAAATTTCGCACAGCTTTGATTTCCGAGTGAATATTCTTTTTAAAAAACCAACAAGCACTTTAAATAGTGATGCTGTTGATATTATGTATAGAAATAGTTAATAAAAAATACTGAATACAAACATGAACTAATTGCAACTTTCAGAATCAAGTAAGGTAAATAATTGACTTCGATGCGAGAGAACAAATATATGAAGTCGAAGATGAAATATAATGCAATTGTAATATATGGATCAGAATGAAAATATCAGATAAAAAAAGAAATTAGAAATCTGATATAATCCTTGTATTCATTTCCCTTGGCTTTTTGGAGAAAACAGTGGCTTCTAGGGTGGACAATAATAATAGTTTCTGTAGCTGATTTTTATTAACAATGATTTGAAGAAAAAAAATACCCTTTGGTTTTTATCAACTCATTATGGTTCGTCTGCTTTGATATAACAGAAAGGAATGTTTTTTATTGTTTTATGTATTTTATGCCCTGTCGCAAGGGCCAACATTTTGTAGGTTACGATCACTTTGGCAGGAACTTATTTTCGGCACGACTGCTGGAGACTACGAAAAGCTTCTCAGCTATCAATTCAAAGCAGCAACAATATTGCAGCAATGGTGTTTCCTACTTATGCAACGTTGTTATATTACGTTGTGTCAACATGATTTGGTGAATTTGCTGGAAAGTTGCTTCAACGTTGTTGTTTAATGTCATGATATAACATTCCTAAAACCTCCTAAAAAGTTCAAAAACTATTGGAAAACAGTGAATAATGAAAGCTGATTTGTGTTTGTAAAACAATGTGCCCCTCTGCTGTAAAATAGGTTAAGATCTACAATTAAACATTAAAAAAATAACTTAGTAAATTATGTATACGTTAAACCCATACAAAGCTTACATGAAAAGGAGCTAAAACAAATATAGCTTCAAAAAGTGTTATTATAGCCCGTACATTTTACCTCATAAAAATGCAAACCTGCATGCCTACTAAGTTTAATTGGTCCACCTCAAGTGGTTTGTGCATAACTGTACTAAGAAAACATTTTCTTAAAAAAGTTAAGTTTCAAAAGTTCAAACGAAACTTAAAATTATTTTACAGAAAATTGTGTAATAATTCTGAAAATGTAAAAAGATTATTGATATGTGCATGTATATATATATATATATATATATATATATATATATATATATATATATATATATATATATATATATATATATATATACTAAACTACATTTGTTTACGCTTAATGAACCTCCAGGGGTGGATTGATGTACAGCTGGGTGGACAGGATTACATTTAAATCGTCTTGATGCAAGCTGTGGGGGTACAGATATTAAATTCTCTAAATTGCATACAATGTTCAGACCATCTAATGATGAAGGGCGACATGCATTCTGAACTTGTTTGCCAAGATCAAGCAGTTTATGTGTAGTTGTTTTAACAAGCGTTGTTTACTGTTGATCGCATGAAGACGTGTTCCAATATACTACATAAGCGAAGGAAATTACTTGTAAATATAATTTTGTCAATACAATTTGTTTTATACAGTTTTGTTAACAAGTTTTACAGTCTTTACAGGCCGAAGTATAGACATTTGTATTTAAGACGAGATAAGGGGTATGAAAAAAAATAAATATAAAAAACAACATATTTTCTATTATGACTTTATTTTCTGTTTATTTTCTGGAATTTAATAAGCTTCTGTGTTAGAATCTGCATCCAGTCTGAGTCTTCTTCCAGTTCTGCTCAGGACCTGCAAATTGAAAAGATATTTTAATGCTTGAGCAAAGTTATATATCTCAGTACTGCTTACATATCTAAAATATGGATAACTAGTGTAATGAAACTTTATTCACTGAACTTGCGCTTCCCTTAATATCTTTAAGCAAAATTGGACGTTAACTTTGAGACTCACTTGTCCATTCGGGCAAGTGGATGCTGAAACCCATTTCAACCAAAGTAGATTCTACTTGTGTGAATAATTCACTTTCAGTAAAATTACATATGGAAACATTTGCTTCCTTATCAAAACCCTGCAGATCAAAAGCTTTTGAAAAGAACCCTTCCCATTACAGCTTTTTTGTGTGCGTCAGTTTATATTTCTGCAAATACTATATAACTATCAACGGAACTCAAGTTGTAAATAATAATAATAATAATAATAATAATAATAATAATAATAATAACATCCTTTCTTTATCCAGGTTGACAACATATGTTTAAAACAGTTTTTCTCCATGGTTCTGCTTGAAAGTATATTTACACAAACTTTATAAAATTGAACAATATTAAAATCTTTAAGAAAACATATCAGAGTCTATTCTAAAACTGAAAATTTAGAGGGGGAATCTCCCCGCCCAACTGAATACAGGAGGGATTTAATGAAGAAATGTAGGTTGGGCTTGAAAATATAATACGAGATTTTTAAGCATTCAGTTGATTTTTTCGGTGCATTTTTTTAGAATCATGCGATTCCTGAAATCGCTCTTCCAAGAATGGACCTGCATACATACACCGAGAATGTTACACAAAAGAGAAACTACATTTACATGCTAAACAAAACCACAGTGAATCACTGAACCATACAAATGGCAGGGCTGTACGAACTAGATAGCCCGACGCCCAGGACTAGTCCATATTTCTGTCGCTTGAGTGCCTGACGGCAGGAGCTTAGCCCCGGGCAAGTGTAATTTTTCAAAAATAAAAGGTCCCAGTTTTATTAACAAGATTTATGCACCACCTTTTTTCCGTACCGTCCGCTTCCAGATCAGCATTTTTGATCTTAATGGTATTATTATTAAGGCTCAAATCAGGAATACAGGGATCATACATGCTTTTTTTTGGTATCGTTCGCCTAATCCCGAGGTGGTCGTTGAAGCCTGATCCTGAAGGGTGTCGGTTTCAACACTCCCAAGAGATACGGCAAATGTTAATACAAAACAAAAACACGCATGATCGCTATTCTTACGTAAAACCCCACTAAAGCGTATAACTTTGCAGATGCAGTTTAAAATTTCCCTAGTGAAGGCTCCGATACGGTACGTTAGCTTTACTTAATACTTTTATGGGGCGGCGCGCACTCCCGATTAACTGATGTAAAATGGATGAGAGTCTCTAAAAAAAGCCAGCTTCTAAGATCTATTGATTAATAACCATTTTAGCGAATTGTTCAGAATCATATCTGTCATTTTTCGAGGAATAAAACATCTACCAGATCTTTGGCAAGCAATTACGTGAAATTACTCAGATTATGAACCACATTTTGATATATACTCACATGAGAATATACACGGGTTACTGTGAAGCAGACGAATTAAGAAATCCCCTTTATGTGCATCGTTATTTATATTGCTCTGAATGAATAGTCTATTAAAGTAAGAAAGCACGTCTTATTTTTCTCCTCGGAAAATTTCTTTCTTCTGTGCGACTGGATTCCGTGTTTTCAAGTCAATACACAAACGATGCGGAAGTGCAGAGTCGTTGGTTTCGGGCGCGGCCTCTAAAAAGGATAAGTATAACAAAACACAAGGTCATCAATGGCGCGTCAAATCCAATATTGATACGCCATGCTTACGGCTACATTTATACACCTCGTTCAGGAATGCTGCGCAAGCATTTTTTGTAAGAATAAGTGCCAATATGCCGCACTGAAACTAAACTTTCCAAAACAGCGGCGAAAGACGGTCGTTCGCAGGTAAAGAATGGCTTTATTTATCTTGACTGGAATACAATAAAGAACACCAAATCGGCAATCAGTTGGTTTGTTTTGCGGAAACTCAATCCTAAAAATCTCTACGTATCGTCTCCTCTATTCGAATTTTGTTGTTACAATTTTGCTATCTGAGCAGTTCTTTTATCTGACCAATTGCGCGGTTTTCTAAAGAGTTAAAAGTCCGGACGGAATGTGAACTGTTATTTAGTCACGATATCGTGTGTTAAGAAAAAGGTACGTAGATTTTAGACTGATATAGAAGCCCTATGCCTTCCATAATCAATTTAAACAGATTATGAGAACAAAAATAAATATCAATTTGATTTTATTTAATATTATTGATAATTATTTACAGCCTGATATATGTTCTCTCTTGCATACTGAGGCAAAAGTAAGTGTCCTTTTAGAAGTTCAGGGTATTCCTAGTCACCTTAGGGAAACATCAAAAAAAAAAAATATGGCAAAAAGTGGCCGACAGGAAGAAGGTCTAATCTATCGGAATATAATCACATTTCTTTTTTGAACATCTGATACGATCTGAGATTGTACTAGAAAAATATATCTTAGATCGGTAGGCCAACAGGAAAATATTTTGGTATTTCAGTGATGCAGGCATTATGGCGGCCGCCATTCTCCCGTTGGCCTACCGATCTAAGGTATTTTTGTTTAGGACATTCTTGAATCGTATCAGATGTAACAAAATCTGATATATTCCGGTCAATTTGAAGCTGTCGAACCTAAATTTATTCCTGTCGGCCACTTTTAGCAAAATTTATTTTTCGTCTGCTTTCCGCTGGTTGGGTAGGTAAAAGAAAAATAAATATCCTGGCTCAAAAGAAAATCGCCGACCCCCGTTCCCCCCTCTTTCCCCCCAAAATGAAATGGTCAGCCCCTTACATTGCAGTTCATAATCAAGGACCTACTAATGAAGAATACAGTCCAGCTATATCCATATAATTGCATATGATGCCCTTGGGCAACATTATAGACATTAGACATTGGAAAATGAAGAAAATAGAAACTAGATAAATATCATAAGTAAAAATATGTCAAGGACAAGTCACTTTTCCAAAGTCACTTGTACTGGACAAGTGGCTGTGAAAACAATTGTACGTCCCGATTGGCATTCACTCCAATATTGAATTGGAGGGTCAAAATGCATGCAATATTGAATATATTGTAAGACACCCGTATGGTGTATATTGTAAAATTTTAAACAATGTTTGCAAACAGCTGAACTATCAATATAAAAAAGACCTTAAATTACCATCTTTTTGCATAGTTCTGGATTTTACTCCTCCCTACGGCAAAGATCCTCTAATTCTTGTACTGTTTCGCTGTGCATTGGATCGTACTCCTCCCTCCGGCAAAGAGCTTATGATTCTTGTACTGTTTCGCTGTGCATTGGATCGTACTCCTCCCTCCGGCAAAGAGCTTCTGATTCTTGTACTGTTTCGCTGTGCCTTGGAAGTATTTCTTCCGTATCCTCTCCTGGTGGACCTTTGGTAATTCCTGAGATTTTCGTTAAAAGGGCTAACTGCTCCTGTTGATTTTGTGTAAAGTTATCGAATTTCATAAGTATACTGAGCCGGAAAGCTGTAATAGATTTAGGATACCATAAGAGTTAGTCCTAAAAAATCACTATGAACAGTGGACATTGGACTAAAGATTGAAAAAATGACTATAGTAATCATTATCTCTAAAACTTATAATAAAACATGTAATTACAAATATTAATTTGCATACATGTGGTCCCATGTATATTATCAAGATACATATTGCATTCTTATATAATCATGCATACTACATTTGTTGTGATGTGGTAATCCCTAATCCCTAAATAATGAAGTCAGTTATAAACCAACTGAAATATTATCGTACTTACAATAATACATGTAGCATGTACGTTACTATTATTTCAAAGAAAAAAATAATAAATAAAAAAATAAATAAAAATAAAATAAATTTCCGGCACTAGGTTTCTGAGCATAATGCCTGAAAAGCTGACACGTGCAAATTAAGTAATGCTGCAAGTAGATTTGGGAAGTTGTATATACTGTAGCATCAGTTAATTAATATAAACTAATTGAAAATTCCAGTACATAATTATTTTATTTCTCAGTAACTTCTTATTTCATAAACTTTTATTTAATTCTACTATACATCGATCACTTTAAGTTTATCACTCCCACTATTATCATTTGGCAGCATCAGCTTTTTTTAATAGACCATGCATAAATGTATCTATTAATTTTATTCTATACATAATTACTGAATATTGACTTATAATTTACTTTCTTTCAGTTCTGAATATATAATTATATCCAGTATGATTTATTTACCATATCATAATTATTGTTTAGATTTATTTTTATCATTTTTCATATTAATATGTATTATTAATATTTGTAATTAACAAATTCGAATTAGCGAGTAGTGTGTGCATTTTCTTTTTTACGTTTATACATATCAGAATGTCTACAAATCCAAGACATAAATGATTTTGTTTTCCTCTCCTTTTCTCTTTTATTTTGTTTCATTTTATTGTATTACATTTTCTTTAATACTGGTCAAGAACGATAAATCTTACGCACGTGATCTAAACGCATGCGCATTTCAAAACCCTTTCAATCAAGGCATTTTCCCCACGGCACACCATCTCCCAGTTTATGTGAAAAATGCCCCTTTTCAGCTCACCCATATCATTTATTTATATGTATACACATATTTATACGAGTCAGATAAAGGTCACATAAATACGCCAAGAATTTATATCAGTGTACAGAGAAATTTGGCAGATACTTTCTTTGTGTGAAAATGGCGCCACCTCGCTATCAACCGAAAACAACCTCACTATCATAATCAATATGATTTTTCTATAACTCTAGATACTAATTATAGATTAATTTATCAATGCACATACATTGACCCTTCAAAACAATTGAGAACAGCACATCTATTTTTCAGCCACCGTCTGGTCCAGCAGGTACACGGAAGAACTACACACTTCAGTTGGTAGTTTCGTAAAATTTGACAAGTCAAAGATCATACCTCATATTTGTGAACATACAAGTTGACGAATAAGATACTTTCATACACAAGTTGCAAACTTCAATCAGTTATTTATTTTAGAAATAACACTGAATAAAGTACGAAACAATGATGGTTCCCCCACAGATTTGTACGTTTAACACAACATTGGTATAACGTTGTAAAAACGTAACATATTATCTATGAATACATGACACCACTTGCTGTGTAAACTGTTAAATTCATTGCATAAACGTGTTATTTATAAATTTTGCATACTTTTGAGCGTGTAGAACAATTCCGATTATGTGTATGTGCAACGTTTCAGCAACGTTGCCACGACGTTTCGACGTTAGTTCCGCATGCAACCAAATCACAACCTTACATAAACGTTGCGTGTTAGCTGGGTTAGTAGAGGCGAGCTATGTAATAGATAATTACATTTTGATTGTCAATGAGTTCTGATAAATAAATAAATATAAACACAAAATCTTACCTTTCGAAGTTGCCACGTATTGTTTATATATTGCACGGGGCGTAATGCGTCGTTTTACCAGGCATCTCGTCACCTCGGTACTCCTGGTCACGATCATGATTTCACCTAAAACTGAGGGTCCTTTGAGATCATCATAAATGTATGGGGGAAGAGTAAGAAGTGTCATTTGTGTCATCTCAAAATATGTGTGCGCGTTTCGGCGAATTCGTCATGCCTAACCGTAGTATAACACAGAAAATTCTCTCTCTCTCTCTCTGTTTTAATATTAATCCATGAACCACGAGCTGTAAGTAAATTGTGGTATAACAACAAAGCTGTGAGCACGTGCTAAAAGTGCAAAGAGTTATTCCCCTAAAACATGACTAGAAAACTTGTTCTGAATTGACCATTATTCGTGTGGTACCATTGTTCGTGGATTCCGTTGTTGCCACAAACTTCGAATATAAAGACCCAACTGAAAACTATCCATCTATGAAGACAACAGTACCCCATCACAATCAACGGCATTTACATGAATTCGTACTCTGACGAAAAAGTCATTTTTTTTACAAAAAGCACGGAATTTGATACCCACCACAATTTACGAAGTCACATTATTATGGGCAGCTATGTAGTATTTTGAAGTCGACTTCTGTTGTAGTAAAGAGAACGACAATTAACTGCGAACCAGATATATAGACCTATTCAAACAATATCTGTACACTGTAACTGATAGTCGGTCTTTGAAATGAATTCTAATTTATGTTTTGTTGTGTGTGTGTGTGTGTGTGTGTGTGTTTGCTTTTTCTTATGTTAAATGAATAAATTGAGAAAAATAAGATTTTTTAGGTAGTATTATTTTTTCCATTCTTCTAAACCTACAGCAATGCGAGTTACAAATGTTCTTTTACATATTAAGAATCAATAACGGCTATATTTCCAAACAAAGAAAAGCGTTTGCGATCTGTAAGATTGCTTTAGATATTGCTTGTTCGTATTAAATCGCCGTTCGCTGTGTGTTGGGTGATACAGTTTTATGAGACATACTTTAATATTTTATGTTGATGGAAATACAATCCTGAATGTCTTTAAAGCTGGCATTAAGTGTGGTACATCAAATTTTGTAACATCCCTATTTAGTCAGTACTCAAAAAGTCCAGACACTGACCATACAAACCTAGGACTCGATTCATCCATGGAGTTTACGAGCCTTAAGTTGAGGATACTCTGAATTGTTAAGTTAGCCACCAGGAGGACAGCGACCACGGAAACAAAATGTAACTCATATTAGTAAGGGATGAGGGCGGGAAGCAGACTGTGGTTTGCTCCAATTGCATTTTGCTTAACGGTTGACACAAAACACGTGCGAGGGGAAATCGACCTTGGGGTAGATTACACATGCATGTAAACACCGTGTATACCTGACGATGTTTGCTATATAATGGGATACAATTTTAGAACTGTTATGATAGATTGAAATAATACACTCTTTGATGGATCGACAAATTTGTCAAAAATTGATATCACAAGAAACACTCATTTTTGAATAGAAGTTCTAATAATCTCGATTTTAGAAAAATATTTAGTGTTGTTTTTTGCTGGTAGTCGACAATTCATGTCAAAGATCACATAATATGAAGCATTAGCTATTGATAGGTGGAACTTTCTTTAAACTTTGTTTGTTTTATTGACAGATTTGTGTTTTCTGATAGCCGTTGAGACTAAACATTGTTACTGATACATTTGTACTTGCCTGAGGTTTAAGTAAAGGTTTTGTTCAGATTCTTAGCCTTTCTTAAGGCACATGCTTCAATCAACCTGTGTAAGGGGTGGTGGTTGGTGGTTGGAGACGGGATGTGTGTGGGGGTGGAGGGGATGCGACGTTGAAACATTCCCAATGACTAACTGATTGCCGGAAGAGGGCAGTTTTTATTTTCTATATTTTTATGTAAGGAACCTTAGATTGTGACGAATGGAACGTCGAACAGGAAACTTCAATCATAGGCAGACTAAATGTATTTCTATCTCTTTTTCTCCCTACAAATGGCGATAGAAACAATAATCAATGCTCTCTATCAAATATAAAATGATGACAATGTTGATGCGTCTTAGTTTCGATTTATGAGTTATTTTGATATAAACAACTGTTATAATGAACCCTGTAGTAATTCTTGCAATGAATAGTAATGTTTACTCGTCAAACTCTCTACCCTGATCGTTCTTTATTGTGTGGATTTTGTATATAATATCATCTTACATTTGAGATTATTTCAGATGAAATTTATGAAACATGTTAAAGATTTTAAATTGTTTTGCGAGTATTTAATGATTCAACTCGTTTCATAGATTTCAATTGAAATAGGAACTCGTTTCATAGATTTCAATTGAAATAGGAACTCGTGTAAGATCCTCCCCTGTTGGTCATAAAATGTTGCATGTCATTATAATCTTTTATTGAAAAACACTTTGCCTATTTGCCTACAAAAGAGATAACTTCATTTTGCCTTGCCATAAGATTTGTGTGCCAATAATATACTTACATAATCTATACAACATTAATGGGCCCCGTAAAATACAGACAAGCCTGCTGACTCGACCTCTATTTCACCTTTTGGGAACAGTACATGAGGGATACTGTTGCATCTCGTCAGTGCGTGACAGTGGAAACGTTATTTCAATGTCTTCCTGACACGCCTGGAAGTGTTATATCAATTTGCACTGAAATCACCAGTCCTATATGATTTGTTATTCTACTTGTCTGCAGTTTCAAGCTGGGAGTGTTATACAAGCAGAATAGCAAATAAGCACTTCTGTAACATGAGCAAACTCGCACTATGACATTTTCAACTAAAGTTTCTCTTTCACTCGTTTATGAATAATTAAAAACATGTGATTTATTAAGATAGAATATATACATTCTTCAGGCCAATATCCAGATTTCAATTTTAAAGTATGATCCTTTTTATGCTTACCTTCCAGACTAATGTTAACAGTCTGTCATGGAAAAAAGAAATAAAAAAGGATAATGTTATTATTTTTAAAACACAGTAGTTAGCTTTTTTTTCTTCTTTTTCACAAAGCTAAAGCAAGAAACTACAGTACACATGCCCAAATAAAATGTAATAATGCCTGATACATTCGTCTGCCTTTTAAGATACATTTTATTGTCTAGACTTAGTTGTTGATGTGCAAGTTGGTCTAGAAATAAGGTCATTGCAGTTTCAAAACCTCTGAGGCGTTAAAGCCGAAACAAATTAATGTATATTAAGTTTCAGTTCAAAGGCATAAAGTTGAAGATTCAAGTTTCAGGTGACTTACATAAAACCAATTCCAACACGTAGGTGCAAACAGCATGATTTATAAACACTTCATGTTACACAAGAATCGATTTTGGAAAACTGCCTCTTGTTGCATATATAAATCTCGCCCATATGGTACAATGTTTGGTGACATAACTTCTAGTTTAAAAACAAAATCAACGAAAACATATTTGAAGAGCATGTTGTGTGCACAGTTATTGTGCATAATAATTGTACTCTTTCTCAATAAGCATTCGGATGTGTCAGAATATCCGAGAACAATTAATTTAAATCCTTTTGTTATCAAACTTTTGTGTCCTTTTGAAAAGAAAGGGAAATTAATTAAAAGCCAAACTGGTATATGCACAAACATACATATAATTTTACAAGCAAAACACACTTGTTGTGAATTAAGAAGTTTTTTTTTAGTAAAATCTATTAACAGGGGCAATTTTTTAGTTATCGTTGCTTAAAAGGCAATTGTGAACGATAAAGTAAAAATATCATTTTACATGTACATTTTAAAAGGGGCTTTTGTATACTGTCCCAAGTGATACGTGTTTCATGATGTAGATAACTGTGGCGTTTTGTAAATAAACGAATTTACGGGTCTGATTTTAAGAGCCGCAGTGGCTTAGCTTTCTGGAGTCTCTACCAAAAGGCTGCGGGTTCAAATACACTACACTGGTGTGTCCCTGGGCAATGCTCTTTACCTATAGCTGCCTCGGCACTAAATAACCTACTTGTGTTGTTTGCCGTAAAACACCAAACAGAACAAAACTCGATCGGATTTTCGATCAGAATGATGGAATATTCATGAGTGGAATAAATGTCAGCTATATATGACTTTCAAACTTTGTCAAAGAAAATGAACAAATTTAAAAACGGTATTAGATATGATTGCTTCATAATACATACTAATATTAAGTAATTGCAACCTCCACATGGATTTCATCTACAACTGTCCTCAGTTCTTTATGGCAATTACATAGTTATTTGAATATTTGTTATTGTGACTGACTGATTGGTTGATTGATTGACCGATTGTCCTGCAATTAAACTTAATATAATTTAACAAGTTTTGAAATAGTGCACCGCGCTGGAGATCATACCAGTTAGCTGGATTTGAGCGTTTATGGCAGGAAACTTGCCTGAACGTCAATGATTATTTTAAAAGAAAATAGTAATGTCTTTGTCGTATAATACACGTATGAATCCTCTCTCTCTCTCTCTCTCTCTCTGACCCGTGTAAATTAAATGTTGAAAATAGAAGCGAATGTTTGTGTTTACTATACTATGTATTTCGTGGTGACTTGGTCTTTTTGAAGCGGCTTTAGCTGAATATATCGATGATGCATACATTATTGTTTCTTTTGTATGTTGTATAGTGTTTTATATCAATCTCAACACAAAGAATAGTAATATACTAAAAAAATAAAAAAGATAAAAAAACAAAAACAAAACACAACATATCTATTTCAACCGAACTGAAGTCCCTAGCTATGGCTATAGCACTGACGGTTTGTTTAATAGCCTTGATGTTCTGTAATTCTAGAAGTGAAGTACAGGGAGGCAAACTGATCTATGATAGTACATGTATGTATATAGTTATTGGATGGGGATCATGTTCTAATACATACTTACAAACAGTTTATCCTTATGTGTTTTGACTATATTAATGAGAAAGATACACTTTCCAAGTCACTTAGATTATACATTTGACAATTCAAAGTACCTTGTAAAGGTGTTTTGTATCGCTGATTGCTATTGTATTGGGAACGCGAATAAATTGTTAAACAGTTTTCTGATCTCCAATTAGCTTTCTGTGTAAAACTTACTTAGAAAAGATTATATCAGTATGAATAATAATGTATAATACAGTTCTTAATAAATGCACTTTTAAGTTACGGTATATAGACTGGTCCTTTAGAAAAGCACATTCAATGCATACATCAGTTTATGCTTTGCTTGCACATATGGTTGCAAGTTTTAAGAGTGTGATGATGAAAGACACATATTGCTGAAAGGAAATGTTTCCTTTTAGGACTGATCATCTTGATGATAAATCTTTGACTTATATCGATCTATCTATCTAGTAAATTCCAAATTCGGTTTGTCCATAATTCGATCTCATTATAACAGGATCTGTCTTGAGAGGCACAACCGTTCTGTGCTGTTTTGAACACTATGTAGACAAATAATGTAATAGGGGCGGATATAGTTCATTGAATAATACACATGTTGCATATCAAAAGCTTCTTTTCAATAATTTTGCATGTGTGAAACCTCACTGCAAACAGTGCGTTTTGACTTTACATTCAGGTAGGATAATTACGCATTTTTGGTACTACTCTACAATGAATGTATACGTATTTTCAATAGCAGTGTCATTTACTTCTTTTGAATGACGTGTCGTGGATTGTTTTGCTTGTATTGGACATGTACATCACGATTGTATCTTTAGTTTTCCATCATTATTGATACATATGTATGAAATAGTATTATAAAATACCAGGGACCGTTATATGCACATGCTTTTCTTATTCTAGTTTATCGTAGTTATAGGTATTTGATGTTTGGATCTAAGGAAGATACTAATTTTTGGAAACCTGTAATTTGATTGCGTAAATCTCTCTACAAGTTTCGAGGACATGGTTTTGGGCGATTGTATCGCCACCCTTGTAGGAAAGATACGCTCCAAAATCGCGAACCAGCACCAAGCGTGTAAACGGGGACATTCCTACAAATCATGTTTTACATTGTTCTGGGCTAAAATTGTTCGTACAAGCAAGATTTTACCTTTTTTAACCGAGGATGTCCTCGGCTAGAGGTGTGTCCTCAGTACGTTGGTGTGTAATCTCATGAATGTCCTCTATTTACACCAAATACAGACGCACAAAGACACACACACACACACACACATATATATATATATATATATATATATATATATATATATATTTGACACTCGCTGAGTCGTTGTCAAAGGCAATATTGCAAAAGAAAAGAAAACATGACAAACATTAAATAAAAAAGATAGCGTTGAATGTCTCATAGAAATTATGCTTGGATATTTAGATGGCCACATGTCCACAAATTACCACCCTATCTTCAGGACACGACATATTATCTCATACAAAGCACAGCAAGTGAACCATTACCTCAATATACAACGCTTGCTTCCTTAGACGACACATCCCCGTATACTAATATACCACACAGTGGAAAAGAAACACGGAAAACATGAACTGTAAAGATCTGCCCACTAACCACCTGTTTAAACGTCTGAAGCTAGTCTTAAAACTCAATATTCAATGAAAAAAAAAAAAAACTACCACCAAAATTAATGGAACCGCAAGGGAACAAAGATTGTTCCTCAGATGCTGATATTTTTATGGAAGACTTGATGGTCAATTTTTAGCATCGGTGAAACTTACACCATACCAGTAGGTAATTTTCATAGATGACATAGAAATAAAATGACAACATGGAAGAAAAAGTGGTTGACTTTATATCAAAAGAGAACAGTTTACATCCTTCAATAAGATTCACGCAGAGGGCTCCAACTCAAACCAAGTTTTTTGGACACAAAACCAGACTGGTAAAATAGAAACTCCAGACAGACATCTAATCGAAACCAGCTGATAAACACCAGTATCTTCTCCCATCCAGATGTCATTAGAAACAATGCATTCGGAACATCCCGTATAGTCAGGCACTTTGGATACGAAGAATTGCTCCGACGATGAAATATTCAAGAAAAGGTCCGAAGAGTTGTCTGAGCGTTTGATAAACCGAGGCTAACACAAAGACCTGATAGCGGAGGCAACACATAGGCTTAAAGAAACAAAAGGCAACGACGTTTTTAAAAGAAAGGAAAGGAAAAGGTTGATCGTATATCATTTATTCTGACCTACAATCCAGACAACCAAAAATTAGGTTAAATCATCCAGAAACACTGGCCCATCGTAGAATCGCGTGAAACACTAAAATTAATTCTCCCGAACAAGCCAGTAGTAGTATACCGCATACAAAAAAAACCCCCAAAAATGAACACAGAGACGTCCTAGTCGGAGCAAAGCTGACGCTAATAGCAAGCCAATGTCATACTGGCCCATCCAGTCCCCGTGGTCATAAAGGATGCAGAAGCTGTCAACATATGAACGAGATCAACACATTCACTATCACAGCAGATAGCAAAAATTTGAACATACATAGTCCATGGAAAACATGCAAAACGGAAAATGTAATATAATTCATCATATGTAGCATTTGCATCATTCAGTATGTGGGAGAACCTAAAAAGTTACATACAAAGATCAATCTTCATATATCTGGTTGCATGACAAAGAAGCTGGACAGAATTCCGGTTGCAGAACACCTCGTTTCTACTGAGCATACTTTTAGTGATATAATACACAATGCAATTGCTCACAACTGAAACTGGAGTTCCAAAACCATGAAAGAAAATGACTAATACAGGCAAGCACCTTAGAACAGAAACCTAGCGGCTTAAACCAAGAAGACACCACATGGGGCATCCACACGGACATAAATCATTATCTGTTTAGAGACCCCATTTTTTCAATTAAATAATTCGTTCATTTAGTTCATTTTTCATGCACTCACCTAGTTACCTAGAATGACTACTTTTTGTTTCTTGTTTTTGTTTTCTCTCTTCTTTGTTTGTATTTGTTTGAAGTTCTTTTGTTGGTATTGTTATTATTACTGTCATAACAGAAACAATTATTTATATGGAATATAATCTACGAATCACATTACGTAAATTGATAGCACTTTTTCTCTTCCTTTGTATATCAATACCAGCAAGCTTCTCATTTTATCATGGGAATTCAAACAATTTAGACACGACATCTAAATTTTCAAACAATGCTTTAAGGGAACAGAATAATATTAACTATTGTAAATTCAACCCTTTCTTGTCGGTTTTCTGCATTTATCTAATCCCTGACGCACATAATCCCTTGCTAGATCCAATACACTTGAACAGACTGTTATTCGCTATATGATTACATCTGTTATATATATATATATATATATATATATATATATATATATATATATATATATATATATATATATATATATTGTATTGTATGTGTGTGCGTGTGCAAATGCACATTGTTTTTAATACGTCATAATTTAAAACTATGCTACTTTGGGAATACCAAATCTGTTGTGATTTTAGCTTTTAACTTTTCTAATATATTGAATTACTGTCGCAGGGGATCGCCACAACTATACATGCTCGCACAACTGCATCAAAGTATAAATGTGTTATCATGTGTGATACAGGCTGAGAGGAGGAGAGAGACAGAGACATAAGGCAGAAGTTTGATATAAAAAATAATAGAGCGATACTTGCAACTTATGCAGTCAATTTATATAATGCTTGCAAATGTACATTTTTGTGATGTATTTTTCATCAATTTGTAATCACGATTATCTTCACAACGCAAATGTGTTGAATTTTCACATGTCAACACCCATCACATCATTACTTGCATGGATCTGTCGTAACTATGCATGTTTACGCAATCTTCATATAGGTGACGTGACGGTGAGAAATAGAGAGAAAAAGGAATAAATATTGGAAGATCAGGTGGTTTTGGCTTCACTACCCAGTTTTGTTTTCTGCTAAAAAGGATCTTCTTTTTGCTTTCTGCTACAAAGCAACGAAAAGTTTCAATGATCAGAAACTCACAAGAATGTATGAATATAGAGAGCTGCGTTGTGATGTGAAACAATGAACTCTATGAAAATATCATAAATGCCCGGAAAATCAATGTAGATGCTGCTTTCAGTGCCAGGTCTCTCTCTCTCTCTCTTTCTCTCTCTCTCTCTCTCTCTCTCTCTCTCTCTCTCTCTCTCTCTCTCTCTCTCTCTCTCACCAAGAGTAAATAATAAGAACTCAAGCAGTGTGTGTGTGTGTGTGTGTCACCTGCTGTCAGTTTATACCCTTCCCATTTTGATTCGCACCTAAAAATGGCTACTGTGATTCTGTCGCGAAATAAGGGGGGCACGTATTTTTGCGTCCTACACATTGTCATGTCCGTATGTCTAGATTCGAGAACAGGAGACATACATTTAAAATCCATTAAATGTTTATAATCTTTCAGATAATGGATACACCTACTCTCTGTGGAAAACGTAGGGACGCCTTTGTACGTATCGTTCATGTGTACGTTCGTGCGTGATGTTATCTATGTCTTATATATGTTGTCTGTATTGTTTCATTCAAGGTAGGCATTAAAAAACAATATGAATTGGTAATTTGCATATCTCCATAGATTTCCTATGCATTTTTTTTCATCGACTAAGGCGGTGGAGACGGTTTGATGGTTTGATATGAGATTAGAAAGCAATAACTTAGAGAAGGTTGTAGATATGTAGGATCAAGATTCTGATTGCATACAAATCTGATCATCTATGTTATGAACTTAAAATAATATTGTTACCTGTTCTTCTTCTCGTTCCTTTGTCGCCTTTAGATCTATTTTAGCGGAGTCCCTCGTGTGGTCAGCACGATGTTGAAATTCTTTTTTCTAGTCACAGATGTCCATTTGTTAATTTTTTCAGATACAAATTCTAATAAGAATGTTAAACTGACTAAGATAGTCACTTCCTTGTCCATGCCATTTTGGAATCTGTGTACATGCTGATATGCACAGACAATTGACTGGGGTAAATTATTTATACGTGTAGAAACCTGACAATTTGAAATCAATTTCGCCTTAGTGGTATGAAATAAATCAGCTAGCGCCAAACAAAACTTGAATGCACTGTTGTGTAAAATCTATTATGCAGTTACCTTTTAAATAACATAATAACGATAGACGTAGGTGTTATTTAGTTCCTTAATTGTTCCTTCAGAGAAAATGTTATGCACTTCATCGATTCCACACTTGAATGAACCCATGTAACCACCAGTTTCAAACTATTGAATAAACGCAGAATATGTGTTTGCAGTTATAAGCATAACTTCAATGCTTCCTATGGAACTCATATATCTTTCAACTGACACATCAAGTTGGTTCCAACGGTTGATTTCTATTTGGCCCTTGGCGAGATTATATTTGCGTATATATGAGGGTTTGGTAACGCTGTTGTCACGCATATATTGGTCGCCAAGCGGCACAAAATTACCATCGATGTTAGCATCCCCTGTCAGCCAATCCAACACCTCAGCTGTAAATTTCGCAACATCATCATCGCGTGGCTGTTCATATTCTATCACGTATATGTAATAATAAATCTTAAACACAAACACCAAAGATGGTTAAGTTTGCCTCCAAATAGACTCTGAAACCTTCGAACTCCGACGACTAATGGTAAAGACTCTGCATATGTGAAAGGTTATAAAATCTTGTCATCTCCACCGGTGCGTGATAGGAGTCTACTCTCAAGCTGGTGATCATTTACGAATATTGCTATTATATTCCACCAGCTTCTAAATCCGGTTAAGATGAATAAATACGATCCGAACTCGCGCCCCATTAAGATGTGAGGTTCAGGTCTATCAAAACCATCTTCAGACATTTGTGAAAATAAGTCGGCCATTTTGCTATGACACCAGGTTCTTTCCTCTCTTGCGCTGATTAATATTCTTGTAATATATCCCGATGAAGTTACTACACGTGGTAGTGAAGGCACCTTGGCGACCTTTGCATCCATGTATTGTTTCGTCGCAGCGTCAGAAACATCAATGTAATTGTTAAAAAAATGCCACCGCGATGGCTTAATGTTCGGACTTGCGTAATCATCACCGTAACGGGCAAGTCCGAACATTGTTGTGGCAACGTCAACGTTGTCGAGAATTGCTTTGATTTCCTTTCCTTCGATACAATATCGTGCGTTGTTAAACAACCCCGTGATACCGTTGTTGACAAATCCGACTTTGTCGTTGGCGCTGAATGAATTATTGTTGGCTTGTAGAAGCTTTCCTTGGTCTTACAAGAATGCATCGCATGGAAAAAAATACCGAAATGTGTTATGAACCTGAAATTCTATTGGCTCTTGCTTGTTTCAATCCCACGCCTTCTACGCGGAATCGGGTGCACCTTTGAAATGAGTCATAGTGTATACATTATCGGTTTCATCTAATACCTCTTTAGAAAGTTCCGCTTTCCGAATCCGCTCCCCATTGTCGCATTTGCAAGCATGGAATCGTCATTAGCATGTACCAGACAATGTTGAGCTGCTTCATTGATAATTTTACTAACCGTAGCTGCCATTGTTGCTGTCGATAAAAGTATAACTTCTCACCTTTGGTTGTCGAGTCAGTAATCGTCGTCAGATTTTGTAACTGACCCGCAGCGGCGCGTTTGATGCTATCAACGACTTGCATTGCAACTTGTTTAGCGATCGATGCAGCGCGTAAGGCCAGACCCGCGAGAATCGTAGGGGCTCCAGTGAACTATCACCGGACGACATCGCCAGGACCATTTCCGTAATATTCACGGGTAAAAGGGGTTTCTTGCGTTAAAAACACACACGGGTGTCACACGTCCACGTACGACTGTCATTGTGTTAAATATTAGGTCGATCTCTAATGTACAGTTGTATCGTCAAGGCTTCACCCCGGATATCCAACGCCTGCTCTGGTCCACAAGGGTGAAACGTAGGTGCGTTAACCGGGGATTGTTGCATGGAAGATCGCCCGGGGCCTCAGTTGGGGCGAACCCAAACAATATGTAACCCTGCGTGGCAGCTCCGCTGTTCGTCGAGATCGAGGCTTCGTAACTGCTGCTAATGGCGCTACAAGATACAGATCAGGTTAATCTGAATCGATGAGGTGATCCTCACAATGTCAGGCGCGATATTGCGACTGGTACCGTCGGGTCCTGCACACAAAATTCGTTGGTCCGCCGAAATCTTATTTATCATCAGTGTTGTATACATTATCGACATCTTCAATGAATTCGTACATTAACGAGAGAAACGTCCCCTCGTCTATGATGTGGCCGGTGAGCAACCGTAGACAAATCGATGTGGCTTCATTGATGACTTCTGGTGCGTTTTTGCCGGCGCGAAGCAACCCCACGAGGGTTTCCAGTCGATCCACAAGTTCATGGACCCGCTGCTGGTCTGCGGATGAGCAATTGATAATGGGCAAACGTTGCGCCTTTCTGATACCCTCACTAGCAACTTCCGGATGCGGTCTCTCAAAGAATTCTTCCAAATGCAGTCAAGTAGGGACTATTTCATCTGCTGCCTCTCAAGTTGATGTTTATATTTTTCCATTTACCCTTAAATTTCTTCCACTCTTCGCCTGCTGCCCTATCTTTATAAAAAAAAAGTATCCCCATATGCCCACTTTGTCCAATTCTTTGCAATATTCCTTTACATATTTTTTCCAGTTGACGGGTAAAGAAGCGGCAAATCCTACAGCACCCTCGTAGATCTTTTGGCGGCCTGGGTCATTAAATATTATTGGCGTTGTGTCCACCTCTGACTTGAACTCGTGTAGTTGTGGTTGTGAAAGATGCGTCATTGCCTCTTCGCCTCCGGTTACATCTAGGTCTTGGTGGACTCTCGCAATTGCCTCTGGCAAGCATTCGATGGTCTCCGCGGTTACCCTCGTGGCTTTCGTCAAATCTTTGATGCGACTTAATAATCGGACCAGGTTTTTCTTCTGCGCCCATCATCGCTGCCATTTGTGACTTGGTTTCTGCGGTCGCGGCTGCAATTTCTTTTGTTGATTTGATCAGCGATGCAAACATTTGTTTGAAGCCCGCTGTGTGGTCTTCCCGTACAGCCTGTCACGAAGCAATATATCTTTAATACGTTTGCGGACAGGTACATAATTATGAAGAAGTTCCGGTCGATCCTAGGCAGCTTATGACATCTCTGGCAGTTTTCTCTGTTTTTGACATTGTATACATTTATTGTCGTTATTAAATTGATTTGTGAGACGTGTTTGTGTGAGACACTTTTGTGCCCAGACCCGCACAATACTTGAGCGGTCCATCACTCAAATCAATCGTGAGGAAACTATGTGGGTCCCGGGTGACATATTCTGAAACTCATCCACGAGTCATCAACAGCATATTAGGTACAATGAATGTTTGCAAGACCATGCGCGTCAATCCCACAAAATATCATCAAATGTTGCAGTTGTCCCGGATCACTCTGGGCACGTGTACGTATTGTTGTGTCACATAGATCACGTCTGTGTTTTTGTGTCGGCCACGGGAATATCTTGCCTATCACATTCTCGTACACGACGAACATTTGGTTAAAGTCGTCAATGGTAGGGGCTTCATCAATCGTGAAAAAGAACTCAATGGTTGACGACCAAGACATTTTTGACGACGCAAACGCTTCCGTAAAATCTCTGAGTACATCACAACACGGCCGATCATCCGTGGATGGTGCAATCACGTGCAACTGATACCACGTTAACTATCGCATGATCAGATTCAGCAACAGTTTATCCTCATCCGGCTCAGTCAATAATCAGCGCAAGAACTGAATATGGAAACATATCACCTTGTTTGGGTGGTCTGGCCTTTATCGACGCAGAGAAGTCAATGAAGTTTCGTGATGCCATGTTAAATGTCAATTGCAGTATAACTTATCATCATACCTTCATATTTTGTGCAATGCCACATGAAAACTCTGCAGCACATCCAGCTATTTGTATAACACGTACTGGTATAGCCGGTATCGCTGGAACTTGTTCCCGGTGTGGAGCAAATAAGTCTATGTTTGTGTGCGGACCTTCCAGATCTAAAAAAAAACTTGGCGGCGGTGATATCGAATCTACCTGGAATACTGTGGGGTAAATATCCTGGCGAAAAACATATTTGGTTCCCTCCGGGGCCCAGATACAATTATTGTGGACCTGGGACACTACTGAATATACGACTGGATTCCAATCACTGACTAAAACCCTGAAAAGAACATGTAAACCGCGTCGATGCTGCATGCTACAGACATAATCTTGCTTATAAAGCATCAAACGATCTTCGTGCGCGTCAACGCGCCGACGTGGATCTCATCCATGACTTAAATGCAATCGTCTTAAACTTGGAGAAAGAATCGTCAGATGGATTGTCAAAGGAAGTACGAAGGCCAAAATTGCATTGGCAAGCAAAGCCTCCTAAGAATCTTAGTACATTAATATAATAAACATTGAAGCGAAACTGTCCCCGATATACTACAGTCCGCGCGGTTATTGGAAGGGTGAAGCAGCCGTTGACAAGTTAGCGAGCGCGGCAAAAGTTACCTCAAATGCTACTAAAGCGTGGCTTGCGAAACAAGCGTTGAGGCAAATTTATTTACACGCACCAAAAAAGATTTCCCGTGGATGGTTTGATATTAAGGCCCCCAACGAAGTTCAACAGGCTGATCTTTTGTTTCTCCCACATGATCGGGTAAGCGGACGTACATATAAATACGCACTAACCGACGTAGATGTTGCCAGCAGATACAAAGAAGCCAAGTCATTGACGTCCAAAGATTCAACAAGTGTCTCAGACGCGTTCAAACGTATCTACGCAAGTGGACGGAAAATATGGCCACGGCTTCTGCAGGTGGATTCAGGCAAATATCTTTCGGAACAGCCTCTGCGTTGTACACATATGTGTGACGCAATCTGGGAAAATCCACCGCTTGGTGTCTAGCGGGGAAAAACTCACCTTGTTGCATCGGTATACACCAATTCGATGTTTCCGCGACCGGATCAGATTGGCTGCGTGTACGAATTCACGTCGTTGCCAAAGACATTCCGCGTACATGTTGTGCCAGAGATCCTTTTGCACAACCACGCGTGGGACTCCTTTTGCTTTCTTAACATTTTTACCATTCTGCGGTCCAACCACGATCGAGTACATTTTGGGTCCGTCGCCGTACCGCGGCTTGATCGTGTCGTAGAAAATCTCGTACATATGTAGCTTCGACAGATCCAGCACTGACGCGCCAGAATATATGGGTTTCGTCAGCTTTAGTTTTGATTTTATACTGTGTACGGCAATGAGTCCACCATCGAATATTCTGCGCGACTGGAATGCCGTGCACCCAATCAAGCTATAAAGTTTTCGTTGTTCACTATTCTGAACAAGGTCCACGCGGATTCTCTTTCGCAGGTTCTCCATACTTTGGCAGAACATGGCATTATTCATGAGTTTGAAAAAGTCTTTCTCAAACTGATTTGTGGCGGCAGTTCTTAAGTCGGTATTCATTTGTATATATGGCGCCATCCAAGCACGCTGGCAAAACCCCAGCACCTGGTGGATCCGTGCCACACGCATTCCTAGCCTCAGATACAGCTGCAAATTGCCTACGTGAACTATATAGTTTTGTTTTGTTCGCAGTTTTGGCACCAGTTTTGTGCATTCCGTATACTTTCGACCAGATTCATCACGATTCCACACTAATTAGGCACCGACAGTACTTACGGAGCCAGCGGATAATCGTTGTGGGTGTTCGAAAGCTCGTCTGAATACTCCAGGTCTACTTCAAAAAAGTATTCATGCTCACTATTGCCATCGTACCCGCATATATGCTTCCGAATGTTCACATCCGCGGGATCTATCAACGTAAACTAATCCACATACATAGGCTGCTTCATTGCCCAAGCATATAAATTCTTTTAATTCTTATCTATAATGTAACTTTTCGGGGACGCAGTATCGTATCCGTCCACGAGCGAATTGTTCGCGCGAGCGTAGCGGTGACTCGATATTGATATACCACTACGGATACTCCGTTCAACAAACAGATGTTGATCGATGTCGGTGAGCAGCTTCAACTCGACGCGGGTTTTAGACAGTAATGCATCCCAAACCATTCCCGGGGGCGAAAAGTAGTGCGTGGGATCAAGCTTATAAACACGCATGGCCATGTCACGAAACCCCTCAAACACATTTGCGAGCAGAAGAGCGTCGGTACGTAGATAAATGTCGTGATAATCTATAAGATTCTGGCAATCAAACGCCGACCAGACGTTGTTCGAGTGCGTGTAGTCGTTGGCGGAAATACCTTCGCGGGACGGCAACGAATAAAAGGACTTGATCGATGGCAAATGAGTTTTATCAAACTTTGCTAGTAAGCAACTTAAACGTTTCATTATCAGCACGACAGTATTGGCGAGTAATCATAAATTATCGTTACATCCCGCTGCAAGGTTGCTAACTAGTTTGTTGAGACTGGAAATCAGAAACTGCAGTGGGTCAATAAACTGCAGCTAGCCCAGCCTAAACGTCATGGATTTCTCCATATTTTTCGGGATGACGCTTATTGTCGCATTTGATGCAGCTACGACTGATTTCATTATGATATGGCCATCATACCCGCGAAGGTCATGAAGCACTACGGGAATTCTTGTTCTGTATGGCCTAATTCTCAACTTTAAGTTGCATGCGCCGTGATGTGACAGTGATCACGCACTTTTTCATTGGTGGAGCTGAAAGCTCCTTCACAGATCCACCAATAAGTGGCCGTGAAAAAACTCACGAATAGGATCATCAGTCATGATCATGTCCGCGGGCGAGGAGCGCTGTTGTCGGATCCATTTCGCTCTAACTTCGAGCGAGTTAATAAACACCTCAACTGATTCCTTCCCACAGTATAACATTGGCGGCTCAGTTGCTCCATCACATCGGACAACAATGTAAAAAATAAATCCGCATGGTATCTGTTCGGCAACTTGCGCCGTATTTGGGTAGGCGTCGGGAAGCGAATCTTCCAGGGGAACGTACAAACATTCTAAATCCGCGTAAAAAACATACGGGGCCTTCGTCTTCCGCTGCAAAGCGGTAAATTTCAAAACATTTTTGCCTGGTTCTGGCATAATTGTGCGCTGTTATTTCTCACTGATTCCGCCTCAGTAAAATTCAAGGTCATCAAGCACCTGTTTGGTACTAAATACATTGATGCAGCGTCGACATGGAAACTTTCTTCCATGATGCTTGCTGTGTCGGCAAACTATTCATGGAAAATCTTTTATCGACACATAGTGGCACCACGCCGCTAAGCCGGCCACGTTTTCCATGTTGCTCAACAACAGTAGATCAATTTTGAACCGTATATGCGTCTCGGTGGATAGTCGAACCGGTTGAAGGCCTTTATTTCAAGTAAACACATTAATCGCGATATCAGAGTTAAGTCGCTCAAACTTTTAGAATACAACATTAGGTACTCTAATTGCCCTATGTATTATTTCTTTCAATTTTCTTTATTAATTACCTTTTAATGTCTAGATAAATTGGCAAGTATGCAAAGTTGATGTTGTTTTTCCAAATAAAAAAATAAAATTTTTATTCCCTAAAGCATCGCTTTTAATCACATATATAAAATCCTTTTTCTCAGTAAAATCGATGATTCAGAAATTATGAATTAAGTGTGTAGCGCTTCTCACGGAGCGAACTGTCAAGTGATGAATAAACAACAAAAATCCTGAGTTAGTGATAATTGCAGGTAATAACCTGAGTTAGTGATAATTGCAGGTAAATAACTTTTTTAAATGCTCCTTATTGTGTGCTTGTTTCTATCCCGCAGTGAAAATTGTGTATACACATCGATACATTCTTAGTTCCCCTGTACGGGTTTTCTTTTCTTCTCTTTTCCTTGTATGCCCGATTTGTATTATAACTGTGTTCAATTTTGTTTGCGAGCTTTTGTTGCTTGTTTTTAGTTTTGTCTGTGAGGTTTTGTTGTATGTTTCATAAAAAGGTTCTATTACAGTTCAATCAATTTATTGAATTCGGTAAAAAGTCACAAAAAGCTTTCACGGATAAATTAACTCACACGCACATGTCCCCATAGTTCGAATACTGAAATATTACATACAATATTAAAATGTGGCCATGGGTTGAGATAGAGAGATTGGTTGATTTTGACTTATATTTTAATTAGCTCCATTGTATGAAGAGTATAATGAATCATACAAATACATAAAGAATTAGCATTCGAAAACTTAACAGTAATTTTAAAAAAATAAAATATCAAATACAAACTACCTTTGTTAAGAAATCGGAAAGAAACGCTGCACAACCAACATGGAAATAAATGATAAAATGTACACCGATAGGTAAATATGGATATCCACGTCATTATTCTGCACATAGAAGATGCTAAAAGTGTTAAAGGATAAAAGTAAACAAGTTGACATAGGTAAGCTCAAAAGATAACTTTTAAGTAAATAAAATGACTGTCAAAACACATTAGATATCAGCATGTTACACAGTCTAACGTTTCTTACATATCTTTTCCACATGAAAGTATAGTGCAAAGTCAACATAGAAGCAACAATTGTGATACACAAAAGATTTAAATGCATAATTTAATTCAAAGGTGGCCGAGAGAGAGAGAGAGAGAGAGAGAGAGAGAGAGAGAGAGAGAGAGAGAGAGAGAGAGAGAGAGAGAGAGAGAGAGAGAGATGTTGGCGATCATGCAATTTCGTAAACTACCAAAGTGATTATTTCAGAGTCATCTTATTTTTGTTGTTGGTCTCTTTATTGTAGATACAGAAGGTGTTATTTAATTTTGTTATCTCAAACACAACAAATTCAAAAGACCCTCGTAACCTAAAAGAATTTTGAGAGTCATAAAATAACACGTACTTATGCTAAGTCTTAATATAAAAACTGAATGTATATATCTTTAAGAAATCTCTCTGGATGAATATGATTTTATCTAAATCGCGTCACTCTCAATGGCTAATCCAGTAAATATATATATATATAGAAGATTACTTGTCATTCCTGTGATATATTCGATAGATATATGAAAGTGTGAACATAGAAAGGGATTGTTGGATACTTCTTCGACTCGAGTCGCATGTTGTTTTGATTTACTTACTACTTTGGTATGACAGCTAAGGATGGATTTATTTCAAAATCCTTACGTTTTAACGTCACTTTCGTATATATTTAAGCATGCAGAAACCACAGAAATCTAGATATGTCATGGAATTTTTCTGCAAGATGGAAATGTATGTGCTGGGTGGAAAAGTTGGTTTGTATGCTTTTTGAATTTTCGCTGATTCATAGTACAAATGATCCTCGCGAGCGCACATATAGGTGCTATACTGTTTTAGTAAAGACAGTTTCAGGAAATTTAAGTATTTAAAGGACAGTATAATGAGAAGTCTTATAATAACACGAGAAAAATAAATCACAGTGTTTTTGCTTGAGAACATAACTAATACCAGTAGCGTGACTAAAATTGGACCAACAAATAAATCATGCAAATGAAAATAAGCCTCTCTTCCAGAATAAACAGTAAACGCACTATTTTTGTCTCAATTAGCATGTAGAAAAAAGTGAAAAATAAAACGAAACATGATACAGTCAGATGTGCCTTTAAAATCACCTTCATGAAACAATCATATGCCGTAACAACCAGTTTCATGAAATTCATTACACCAAATTAGTGTAGAAATAAATCTTTATTATGCATTCACCTGTCTAAAGAGGGCACTTTTGTCAATACCCAAAGATGGCTGCATAAGATAGGTTTGATAGAATTGTATTGAATTTTATTAAGTGAGTAAAAAGTGATATTTTTTGCAATTACAAAATATTTAAGCCGACGTTTATTGTTCATAAAGTAACTTTGAAATATTTAATGTGTTTCCTCCCATGATAAGCACAATTCGTTCTCGTCCGATTAATCTCTTCTTCACGTTATTTAATAGTATGTCCGGTGTCAGTGGACATCTTGACTGAAAATAAATTACCGAGAACTAGTACAGTAATCTCAATGAAACTGACTGGTTAACGAATAGACAACTCATAATTTTGAACCGCCCAGGATTACCTCCCCTAATTGAAAGCAAACTAGTACATTTCTAATGAATAATTATGGAGCTGTGATATAACCATTCCATTAATGGTCTTAAATTCGCTTCCAATACCAGAATTTTACCATTATTACAAAATATTTGCTTGATATTTGCCTCGTAAGAGGGTACAGAAAATACAACACATAAATTTCCTCTTACCGGTGACATTCACTTTTTTGTCAGGTAGTTATGAATGTAACGTGTTGTTTCACTGACTTTCCTTATTATTCAAGACCAGTCGCATACAAAATTAAACAGGAATATTATTTAAACAATTTTCCGGGTTACATGGCATTTTCTTAGTTTATTCAGATGAGAAATGTTTTTAAATTGTTGTGTCACTACATATCGAGGTATCGGGCAACGGTGGTGGTGCGATTTGTTATCAAATTAAAAAATTTAAACTGATAGGTCAATGGGAACAGATAAATCCACCTAATTTGCACAAGTTTTTCAAGGTCTTTATATAATTCCATTTGACATACACCATGGAAATTGTCTATTGAAATATGTGAAACATTGAATTTATTTTTCTTTCTGTGCTGGAAAAAAGTTAAATGACAAAATCAACATGTTTCGTCAAAATATTTATTTATAAAATATATTCCCATAACAATTGTCAATTCATCTTTTAAATATTTCTTACTTAAACTTAGGTGTTTGTACATGCTATTCTGTACCAATAAATTAGAATGTATGGACATGTCCGTAGACCTTCAAATATCCTTAAATGTGCATCAATTCTGCAAAGAAAAATAAAAACACCAATAATTTGGATTAACATGATATATCCTTGTTGGGCTTCATATTGTCACGATCATGCTATAGCTGACACTTCACATTGTCATGATCATGCTGTGGCTGACGCTTCACGTTGTCACGATCATGCAATTGCTGACATATCACACTGTCATGATCATGCTGTGGCTGACAATTTAAGATTGTCACGATCATGCTATGGCTGACAGTTCACATTGTCACGATCATGCTATGGCTGACAGTTCACATTGTCACGGTCATGCTATGGCTGACAGATCACATAGTCACGATCAGGCTAACTTTTCAGAATAATGGGTCCATAATAATATTTATACTAAAATATACATAAACATTTTCCCGCTTGAATCCTGAAAAAAATCACATTAATACATGGATATTTTGTATTTGTCCAATAAATGTTTATCCTGTAGTGTTTTAATATTAACCGACGCACTAAACTCATTACACGATACAAATACTTCTCTTTTTCTTTTTCACATTTTGGTTGAACAACAAAGATGCACAACCCATGCTAAGCAGCAGTAATACAGTTTTTTTGTGTTATCTCTCTTGGAATCAAGAAAGAGTATTACCGCAGTGGTAGCATAGCCAGCTAAATAACGACTGGAGACAGCAAAACTGCACAGAGGGAAATTTCGTGAATGTAGTAGGATTGAGTAGTATACGATATTGTCAAAGTCTATACGATTTTCTTCAGTGCTTGTAAAAATGAAGGGAGGTAAGAAAGAAAGACAGGAACAAAGAAAGAGAGAATCATTAACATATTTTAGTACCGATACCGCTCTTTTTCAGGCTGACCCATACTAGACTACAATACCGGTCTTCTAAAGATAACCGCAAGATCTTACTGGACGTTGCAAAGTCTTACTGGACACTGCAAGGTCTTACTGGACACTGCAAGGTCTTACTGGACTGTATTTGCAATGAATTTTCATCAGACGACGACAGATTTCACAACAAAAATAGAATAATTTTACGTCAAAATTTACAAATAAGAACTAGTCAATGTTTTTTGTTTTTTTTTGTGGCAGAAAACATGCTTGTAATAATTTGATTAAGATATTTAGATTCATTCCTTGTATAACTTTTACACAGATCCAACGCTGTCTCCAACCTTTCCTTTAAAGTGTTCATTTCCGATAGTCAGAGGCTATTTTGAATATTTTCCTCTGAAAAGGCGTCCAACCAGACAATATGGACCCTATGCATGATTAAAATGAACTATTATTACATGTATGCTTCTCATTACCCATGAACCATCTCGATTTTGAGAGATTGAGATCCGTAGTAGGCACGTAAACCAAGATGACTGTTCATTTTATCGCTCAAGTTATGCATTTGATCTCCGGTGGTTGTCTAACTGTCAAAAGCAGTCACTACACAAGCCAATCCATTTTCAAGCCTAACTCAAAGTGAATGTAAACCAAATTACAGATGTAGTTTCCATGTGAATTAATAAACACACGGTTCATTTTAATTATGCTCATGGCCTCTAAATTAGAGGGTATATCAAAATACGAAACTATCCAGTGAGACTTTAAGAAATTACATTCTCTGGTTCCTTCAATAAATCCACCTTAAGATCTTACAGTACACTGGGAACCTCATTTGCATTAATATAGGAAACCGGTGATATTTGGAGCCACATGTTGAATACGGCACATAAAGCATGAGTAGTGTTCACTAGATTCATATATTCACAATTGTGAAAGACAAACTTCTGAACCTACATGTTACAATTTCCCATCTAGTTTTAGCATAGTTTTTTATCACTTTAAAAAAAATAAAGGGAGTGGGATGTCATACTACGTTTTCTTTCACAGTTTACGGATTGCTACGTATACTTCGAAAAAAAGCAAAAATATAACAATTTTAATCAGCAATTTAACGAGCTGTTTTGTTAAACTTGTTTTTCATGGCAGGGTATTAATTATCTTGAATGATTTCTGTGACAAAAGACCGAAACAGGTGTATGGATCTTTGTCCGAAACGAATACAATGTACAAATCCAAGTTATGATTAGTAAGCAATATTAGTCCGAGCTTTCTCTGGCCCTCAGGTTTTCTTTTGCACTAGTTCAGATAGCCAGAGTCCACTACATAACGAAATCGTAAGAATTTACGTACTACCGAACATCTCGGATTATACTACTATCAATCATGACATCGGCTGAGTTTAGCTCGCTTGAATTTGAACGCAGTCAAAACACCTCAGACCGTCCTATACAGTCTAATAGATAGTCCCGAGGTATTCTGATGTAAGTACATTCTACTGATTTTGTTGCGTAGTGGTCTCTGGTCCTCTCAGCTAGTAGACAGACTTACAAAAAGATGGAAGACTGACATGAAAACAGAGCATAATGTTCCAGCAGGTCAGGCAAACGGATACAGCCCTGTACAGCGCTCACCAACATGCAAACAGCGAATAACGTTCCAACAGGTCTGGGTCTACGTGTAGCATGTACAATCTGCAAACAGTGCATAATGTTCCAGCAGGTCAGGAAGAAGGATTTAGCCATGTATAGCACGCACTAACAGGTAAACAGTGCATAATGTTCCAGCAGGTCCGGAAGAAGGATTTAGCCATGTATAGCACGCACTAACATGTAAACAGTGCATAATGTTCCAGCAGGTCCGGAAGAAGGATTTAGCCGTGAATAGCACGCACTAATATGCAAACAGTGCATAATGCTCCAGCAGGTCCGGAAGAAGGATTTCGCCATGTATAGCACAAACTGACATGCAAACAGTGCATAATGCTCCAGCAGGTCCTGAAGAAGGATTTAGCCATGTATAGCACTCACTAACATGTAAACAGTGCATAATCTTCCAGCAGGTCTGGGAGAAATCTTTAGCCCTATATAGCACGTACTAACATGTAAACAACGCATAATATTCCAGCCGGTCCGGGAGAAGGCTTTAGCCATATATAGCACGCAATAACATGTAAAAAGCGCATAATATTTCAGCAGGTCAGGGTCTAAGTTTATAGCTCTGTATAGAACGCACTAACATGTAAACCGTTTATAATGTTCCAGCAAGTCATGGAAACGTATACAGCTGTGCATAGGACAGCGTATAATGTTCCAGCAGATCAGGGAGAAGTATGCAGACTTGTATAGCACGCACCAACATGCAAACAGTGCAAGTTGTTCCAGCATGTCTGGGTCTGCGCTGTTTGCTTGAAGTCATTGAACGAATACCCTGATCTATCGTCACTTTATTTGATGATGAATCTGGGTCTATTTTTTATTTCTTTACTTATTTATTCATTTTTTTGCAGTTGGATGCGCGTTGCACAGAGATGATTGTTTAGTTCTCTTTTGTTAAAAAAATTAAACAAAAAGACGAAAAGAAAAGAAAGAAAAAAATGCAGTCTTTTTAACATAACAACAGAAGGACTTTTTATTCAGTCGTAATTAGGAAATACATGAGTTTGTTATCCGTAAATAAAACTGTGGTGAGCTATCAAATCTCAAACGAAAATGACTCAGTCATTAACCTGTTATATTCCAAATCCATCATAGCATCACACCTTTCGTAAATAATGATATAAATATTTTTATTCGTTCAGTATTCATACTTGCCTTTGAGTTGGGATGCTGATACTTATTAAAGGTTTTATAAAGCGAGCTATGGACAATTTACACCTTGTTATAGACACAAGTGGATAGTTTGATATGTAGATAGGTTGGAAGGTAGATAGATAGGAAGATAATTGGGAATAATTGGGGACCCAAGGTCTCAAAGTTTTCCCCGAGTCCTCCAGTCAACCATCGCACAAGTAAACCAACTATGACTGGTGTTATTGCATGATCAATTAGAAAATATATGCATTATTCACGAAGTACCTAAAAAAATTTACGAAATTGGGCTCAATCGCCATATGCGATTCCAACATTGCGAGTTCGACTTAAGTCAAAAAAATCCCAAACGAAAAAACAGCCTGAGCAGGAAAAATCACGTAAGAATGAATATATATATATATATATATATATATATATATATATATATATATATATATATCTTTTTGTATGCGTTGTATGAATTTCAATATTTGATCTCTATCTGTGGTGGCAGCTTCATTGATTTCTTTCGGACGTTGATTCCTGTCTCCTTTTGTTTTTGGAATGCGACTGCATTTATTGCATTCCGTCTTTGCCAGAATCTCGTCAAATTGATAACTGTGTACGTGTATCGTACATTAGGTCTACAAAAGGCTTGAAGAAGTAAGTTAGCTGTGTCGTTGAGTCCATTGAAGAATGGGATAACTCTATTGTCGGTGGGGTGTTTTTTAATAATTTTTCTCTGATGTGTTAAGTAGATAACCAGAGTTCATCTTTAATCTGTTAAATAGGAAAGCGGAGTTCATTAATAATTTGTGTCATGCTACTTGGATCGTTGCGGTGGTTAAAGTCTCACTGCACGTTTCTTGAAGATATGCAATATGTACTTAACATTCCCCAATAACCTGCAAAAATATTATTTCCACCGAAAGTTTACGAAGTCAACCGACATTTATCGGTTTGTGTATGATTCCGCAAACAGAGTCAGGGTGCTACTTCTAGCTCGCTTCTTACTATATTTGACCTCTATCGACCATTGTCAATCTTATTTCGTTCCAGACCAGTCTATAATTTGAGTATATTGTAACCATTAAAATAAATACCTATGTCTGCATTACAGGATATGAAGAAGGTTTCCAAACACGAATTGATTAGAATTCTATTTCAAATCTAAATTAAATCCAAATTACAGTCGAATATGTTTTGATATCAGACTGTTTTCCTGTAATTGTAATTTCATTTCCAGCTTTAATAGTAAATGTTTGATGCAAACCAGTCAACCCTGGATGTAAACCAGACATATTCTGATCTTCTCAACAAAGATATATCTATTCCATTTCGACTTCAAATCTTTCTCTTTGCAGAACCATTCACACTGGTAACTTATACATTCCTTCTTAAAATGTCTAGACGTTATCTTTCCGTCTTTATTGGAAATGATAATGGACTTATATCTTTGAAACGTAAGCTCAATATCACTACCTCTAGGAGCACGATGACCTCGGTATTATATACACATTTTTGGTGGCATCGATTTACAGAGCAGATTTCAGAGAGTTTTGTAATTATGAATTGTTTTAAAAAAATAACTATGATATTTTATTTATTGTACTCTAATTAAACGTGTACCTCTTCATATTCTATTACTACTCATCCTTTTATTTAACGATTGACAATGAACGTCGTATTTGTTAACGTATTTTCATGTTAAACAGGAACAGAACTGTGTAATTTGTTCGCCATCGGTTGTGCTCTAAAATGAATAAGGCTCTTCCAAGGCATCTTTTATAAAATAAGACGCAACTCTGCTTTGACCATAGTTATTTATGGTGTACGAAAAGGGTCAAAATTACCGATATCGCTGCAACGATATCCAAGTATCATTGAAATACTAATTTTGTTGATGCAACGGTAGGTTTTACCGGTTCTAGAGTAAAATTTACCATTGTAAAAGTATTTTAACATTGATGTATTGCAACGATATTTGTATTTGTTATAACATTATCCATATACAATTGCGATGGTATTCAGATACCAATACGATGGTATTCAGATACCAATACGACGGTATTCAGATAGCAATACGATGGTATTCAGATACCAATATGACGGTATTTAGATATCAATACGACGGTATTCAGATATCAATACGACGGTATTCAGATATCAATACGATGGTATTCAGATACCAATATAACGGTATTTAGATACCAATACGACAGTATTTAGATACCAACAGGACGGTATTTAGATACTAATAAAAGGTTATTCAGATACCAATACGACGGTATTCAGATATCAATACGACGGAATTCAGATACCAATACGATGGTATTCAGATACCAATACGACGGTATTCAGATATCAATACGACGGTATTCAGATATCAATACGACCGTATTCAGATATCAATACGACGGTATTCAGATACCAATACGACGGTATTCAGATATCAATACGACGGTATTCAGATACCAATATGACGGTATTCAGATAGCAATACGATGGTATTCAGATATCAATACGATGGTATTCAGATACCAATATAACAGTATTTAGATACCAATACGACGGTATTTAGATACCAACAGGACGGTATTTAGATACTAATAAAACGGTATTCAGATACCAATACGACGGTATTCAGATATCAATACGACGGAATTCAGATACCAATACGATGGTATTCAGATATCAATACGACGGTATTCAGATATCAATACGACAGTATTCAGATACCAATACGACGGTATTCAGATATCAATACGACGGTATTCAGATAGCAATACGATAATATTCAGATACCAATACGACGGTATTCATATATCAATACGACGGTATTCAGATACCAATACGACGGTATTCAGATACCAATACGACGGTATTCAGATATCAATACGACGGTATTCAGATACCAATGCGACGGTATTCAGATATCAATACGATGGTATTCAGATACCAATATAACGGTATTCAGATATCAATACGATGGTATTCAGATACCAATATAACGGTATTTAGATACCAATACGACGGTATTTAGATACCACCAGGACGGTATTTAGATACTAATAAAACGGTATTCAGATACCAATACAACGGTATTTAGATATCAATACGACGGTATTCAGATACCAATACGATGTTATTTAGATATCGATACGACGGTATTCAGATACCAATACGACGGTATTTAGATATCAGTACGATGATATTTAGATACCAATACGATGGTATTCAGATATCAATACGACGGTATTCATATACCAATACGACGGTATTTAGATACTAATAAAACGGTATTCAGATACCAAAACGACGGTATTCAGATACTAAAATCGACGGTGTTGTTCTTTGTTGAAACGGCATATTTTATATTTGCAACAGTAATGTCACCGTTGTTGTGGTAATCTTTATCGTTGCAATGTTACAATTATAATTTTACTGTTAAGTCGTAACGATAAGTTTTATCGTCGTATGCTAAAACTTATATCGAACCGGTGAAAAGGTAATAATAATATGAAGAAGAAGAATTAGAAGAAAAAACAAGAAAAGAGGAGTACTACTACTACTACTGTGATTTATTTGACGAAAATGTCATATTTAGCATTAAGTCTAATCTCCAATATGGTCCTTATAAAAATATGTATATGCATCATTAAACCGCGTAATCCTTCTTAAAAAGCGGACACAAATGAAATGCAGAATAATGGAGGATGATATCATTAATTTAAAACAATAAAAAAGAGAATGATTAGTATATACCATAAAATCGGAATATAAGCCTGGATATACTTAGCGGTGATCCAAAAGTAGTCATTAAACAAGGAGGTCTATTTACAGTAAGAAGTTAAATTTCTAATTTAAATAGGAATATTATTCCATAGATTTGGACCCGACACAGCGATAGATTTACCGAAATAGGAACAGCGAGATCGTGGAATATACAAATACTGCTTGGAATAAGAACGAAGATCATGGTTATATATTAGTGGTTTGGCGATATAAAATTAATAATCAGGTACAAGGCCATTGACCGTCTTCTACATAACTCAACCATTTTGCAATGCAATACGTTCACAAAATGGTAATCAATTTCATATCAAAAACATTTCAGAAGATGCTGTGAAAATTTCACTTTTTAAAATTATTTTGGCAGCTCGTTTTGCAGTTTAGTAATCGCATCAGTTTGAGCGGGATAGCATTCGCCCAAAATGTTGCACTCATAATGTAAGATTTGCCAAATATAGCTATTATAATATAGTTTAAGAATATTTTCAGAAACGTAATTAGAAAGAATGTTCATAAGTGCAATCCCTTTACTCAGTAAAAGGTAAGATGTGAATAACTGGGGTGTCCCAATGAAAATTGTTATCAATGAAGAGACCTAGCAAGTTTTGAGAGTGTATAGAGGCGAGTTCAAAATCATTGCACCCAACTGTTACGACTCTAGGTCTTTAAATAATTTAACAGAAAGGAAGTGAAACCAACAATGTAAGTAAAATCAACAAGCAATTTATTTCTAGACAATTAAAGTGAAAATTCAAAAGACTCTTACAATAACGTGAATTAAGGTCCAAATAATCCAATAATCCTAAGTGTCCAAATCACAAGTCCTAAAGATAAAATATTCCGAATGAATTCCAGTAGCCTTGAATGTCCTGATGTGCCAATAGTCTTTAACGTCCTGCTGTGTCAGTGGTCTTGCATATCCTGATATGCCTGAATTATGTAATCCAGAATATTTGTGAATGAATTCACATAAGTCCCAAAGTCAAGTCTTCATCCAAAATGAGAATGAGCACTTTTAGTAATTCCAGTGAATATTTCAAATAAATATTTCCTCTCTCTGAATTGGCTCTGATTTTCACAAAATTCCTTAACAGACTGATCTTTATAACATGAATTTTAGTATAGGAATGGAATATTGTTTACCAAATGTTCTATAAATATAAAGACAAGTCACCTGACAGAATATTCGAGAATATGAGTAACTCTAATGTACAATTACTGCGCGTACGTGACTTTTCTCACATCAAGACACGGAAAGTTCCAATCTAAGTACTAAATGATATGTAAACAAAACTGACATTGAACTCAAATGCTGTAAATATGTTGTTTACAAAATGACCACTGAAGTACAACTTACCTCATGGACACATATTATAAATTCAATATATATATAACACCAACCTTGGGCTACTCAGTTCGCTACAAACTCAGACAAGGAGTAAAAGGTATGTGGGGTGGAAATAAAACCAAAAGGAGAATCGGTGGAAGTAACTTTATGTGGAAAACAATTTGAATTCATTACACTGGAATAATGAATAAGGCCGAGTGGAGAGAAATGTTCGAAAGGTGAGGAACAGTGTTTTTTTAAATATGGAGAGTTAGTTACACAATCGGCACATTCTAAAAGTTTGAATTCCGGGCAAATATTTTTTTTAAAGGTGGAAAAGGAGCTACTAATTATAAGTGGGTCACCACCATGACATCCATACTTGGACGTCAGTAATTCAGCCTGTCTGATTTATCATGATATAGCGAAGAGTACCATCTGTCATCGAAAAGTTGTCTGACTATCATACAATCTACAGTTTGAGCTATGTCTGTTGTACATGACATATAAACCTCTACGACCAAAGTCTCTCTTACGATCATTTATATGGGTAAAATTTTGACGTATGATACCTCCCCTGTGCTTAGGAGGCTGCTCTGAAAGAATTGTATAGAGGCGTGACAGGTGGTATGATCGCGAATGTACTGGTCATCTATGTGACTGCCATAGGGGCCTTCTACAGGGTTGGTTCTTGGTTCAAAAAGTGTGATTCTGACACCGGGTTAAAGACTGGGCAAAGACTGTAGATGTTTCTCAAATGTATGGATGCACCTTTGTCGCGAAGATGGACTTTGTCAATGTGAAATAGAGACATGGAAACCTCTCCTGAAGCTAGTTGAACTGATCTATGATTGGCTAAATAACTGATGTTCAACTGTCTGCGTACTAGGGTCGAATCAAACGGTTTAACATCCACATGGAATTAGACACCGATACACTTAACGAGCATGATTTTTACCGAGACTATAAATGGTTGCGTCCCTGAAAGTTCTGACTTTAAACATTCTTGTCAAGACTTGCAATGAGTATACTTTTCAACAGAGATGACCCTGTCAGGAGGCTCTTCGATGGCATAGGGGGCTGGTTCAGATTTAGTTCTTCTGTGTTGATATTCCTTAAGACAAACGTATGGGTGTTAATAGTTGCTATAATTAATAGTTTGAATGACCACTGTTGTTATGTCACGGTGTAAAATATTGTGGCGTTTGGACTTTAGTTTATCAAACACTAATTGTGTCTTGTTCAACATGACAGCTGTTGTGTGCCCTATGTCTTGTTTTTGTCTCTGTTTTCTGTTCTATGTCACTTAAATGTGCTGTTACAAGGAAGTCGTTACATTTGTTTTGATGATACACTGGCTGTATTTTGGTTTGACACAATGACTAGTTGATCAAATTGATGCATTATATGGTCCATATGAGTTTGTCCATTTGATACTATTGAATTAATAATGAAAGGGCAAGAAAGAACTTTTTTGTATCATTCATGCTTCTAATGAAAGGAGTGAAACGAGATTGATTCTTCACCAAAGGAAAAAAGAAAGAAAGAAAGCCAATGAAAAAAGATAATATAGTATGTATGTATGTATGTATGTATGTATGTATGTATGTATGTATGTATGTATCTATGTATGTATACATGCATATATGTGTGTATGTGTGTATGTATGTATGTATGTATGTATGTATGTATGTATGTATGTATGCATGCATGCATGCATGCATGCATGCATGCATGCATGTATGTATGTATGTATGTATGTATGTATGTATGTATGTATGTATGTATGTATGTATGTATGCATACATGCATGTATGTGTGTATATATGTTTGTATGTATGTATGCATGCATGCACGCAGGTAGGTAAGTAGGTAGGTAGATCGGACTAAATATAAACACATTAAGATAATTATTCTATTTTGTATAAGTATTTTAGATTTTAAAACTAACGCTTCCATTCCAAATGATAGGCTTTCCTTATGCTAATTTTGCGCTACTTTAGCTCTGGTGATTTAGACGTCACGGGCATCTATATTAGGAAGAGCAAATTTAGCACCCGATAATGCATTTGGATAAACTATTCATCTTAACCAGGTTGTATATCCGGTTCCAACATAACGACGCGCTACTAACATTTGTCAAGCGTATCGCTTCGAATGGAAACGGATAGGACAATGTTTGTATTCGGATACGAAATGCTCTTTAAAATATCTTGAATATTTTAAAGAAGTGAAAACTTTTTATCAGTGGTGCAAGTTATCCGGTACGTTTGGGTACGCCGTACCGGTAAGACATTTATTGCCGGTATGACCGTACCGGAAAGACGGAACCGGGGGATCGGTACCGTACCGGTAAGAGTTAAAATCTACCTGTTCCACTGTTTTTCATGCACTTTTTAGCAAAAAATTTTGCATTTATTTAGTCAGATCTATTTAGGGGTACAAGTTTCAAAGGGTTCCGGAGAAAACTAAAGAGTATCTGCCACAACAATACCTGCCGTTTCTGATATTATATTTTGCATTTTACAGTTTTTTTTCCCAATTATTCAATTTTAACATCTCCTATAACGAATGCTGTATTATGGGAAACGAAAATATATAAAAGTATACAATTTTATTCCTACACCTATATTAAAGAATTTTTAAAAAAAGGCATTGGTAATTACTTTGCTGTAATTAATCATTATGAAAACAGTTTACTCAGTAAAGAGCTAATGAATTCAACGTTCCTGATAAAACCATTTGGCGAATCTGTAGTCCGGATAATATAATATCACTGGTGCAAACATCTCTAGATGATATTTATAGCGATGCAAGAAAATTGCCGCCTAAAGTATTGGTCATTCAGTTGCTGTCGGCGTTTGTTTGTTTCTATACAAAACACATTAACTATCAGACTACTATTTTTGGAAACATTTCCTATCTGACTAATCAATTGCTGTCATTAATGTTTTGAAGTCGAATTAGTCTTAAAACTGTGTAAAACAAAAACAAATTGGTTACTAGTAACAGAACCACTGGAATAAAAGCATGGCTCCTCTATCTTTTACGTCGTGTGCTAGAAATAATCGGAACGCTATCAACTCTTTCTGATGCGAGTAGAATACATTTGACTCTCTGAAAGAGACTCGAAGTAGCCATAGCAGTACTTCCAAAATTGGTAAGATTTATGCGGATAAACATCCAGCTACATAAGAAGAATAGATACCCATAATGAAATATAGGTGTTGAATATAATATTTCACGACTTTTCACCATAAATGAAATGCACCTATTTTTAATATTCAATATGATTCCTTGAACTTTTCAATAAAATAAATCGAAGAAAGCATTCTGTTTTTAATTGACTGAATCTTTTACTTTCGTTGCTATTAGTGATGACATGTCATCGAATTGTTGTGACGGTAATGAGGTTATTATACCATGAAGTGTTGCTTGAGAAAGACCTCACATGTCAATACTCTTGGCAGGTCGAAACTCCCCTCAAGTCCATAGTGTTATTGCCATTGTAACTTCACTGACGTCACAACGACTTGACGACGTGCCATCACTAATTGCAACGTCAGTGATAGTTTGGGGCTGTTAGAAAGGAATGATTTCTTAAATTTTTCTTACTGAAAACAATTGAAGCAATAACATAACAATTACAATTGCAGGTATTTAATTGATCGTCGAAACGTCGTCGAGTGTTATAGCTTTATTGTTATTGTTGTTCATTTGATGATGTATTACTTAGTGCAAAAAGAACAAGGAAAACAAAAACGTAAAGCTATAACGGCTATATTTGACCTGTGTCAAACATGATTGCCATAGAAATTGCCATAGAAATTTAGTAGTAACCGTTTTCATTTTTTGTTTATTGCTTTATCGTTTATGCCGCACAGGACCTTTTGGATGCAAACGTGAAGATCTAACCGGTTGGGATTTTTGTGGGGATATAAAAAGGAATTTGTCTCAAACACTATCCGTGCAGCATATAATTTTTATCGTTATTAAAGTTTCCTCTTGGACTGATGGAATATAAATGTGTTTTGCCTGTCTTTTCACTAAATTACTCTATAAAATGATCCATCATATCGTACTTTCTCATAAATCAACTAAATCAACTAATGAAAGTGAAACGAATGCAGAGATAGACATAGTTGTCATGGACACACACACTACTCCCACCTATATACTGATCGGACCACTAATTTATATATCATAGAACTTATTGTTAATATATTAAAAACTGATACTAATTTCTGCATTAGATTGGCATACAAGCCACATATGCATTCACTCATTAGAGCTAGAGAATTCTTTCTGCCTCGAAAAACAGGTGTTTTGCAGCATTTGTTTGAGCCTCGTGCTTTTGAACATGGAGGAGCCCCTGTTAATACATAATAACGTAGTCTCGTGCCAAGAGTTCATATGCTATTTAGTCAGTAGAAAATTAAATACAAAATAAAAGTAAATATTCTGTTGTCAACTATAGCACATATATTGAAACTTGTGAGATTAATAATGGTGAGAAAAAAAAAAGAATTAAGTCGATTTACTAGCCAGTGGGGGCATCTCAAAGTATTTAATACCCTATGTTTCTATCCCCCACCAGTAGACTGGTCCTCTGGTTTTAAAATAATCAGTGGTCCAATAGCAACCTTGACCACCCGATAGAAGAGCTGCTTAATGGACAGCCTGACCATCAACCAGCTTTAACACGACCGCCAGTTTATTTTCCAATCATTTCCAAAAGTATTTGTGTCTATGGACATATTAAATGTGTAAGTCATTGATTCGACAATGTAGTCTATTGACAATGTTAAGAGCTTCACCAACAAGCCATCAAACCCAGTAGCTTTTTTATGAAACATATTTATAATTTCCTTTGTAACAAAATCCTCAGAAATATTTGTTTTCTGATAGAAAGTTGTATTTGGCATACGTTCAATATCCGGTAGTGACGTTCAATATCCGGTAGTGACGTTCAATATCCGGTTGTGACGTTCAATATCCGGTAGTGACGAATCAAAGTCCTTACCAATACCTAACACAATACTTCAGAAGAAATGATTGAAACTATGTTTTTTTGTTGCCATTAATAGTAAGAAAGTTAGAACATGAATGTAATTTGGATGAAGGTAGAGAATATGTCAATTTGTTCCAAAGTTCCTGCTAATCAGCTATGTATAAGTAATCTCATTCTTACAGCTCTAAGTTGTATAAGAACTTTCTTTCAAAAGCTCTATACATATCCCAATCATCGTTACATTTACTTTTTATTGCTTTATCATATAAGAAATCCCTGGTATGCATGGATGCTAATATATCATCATTAATCCAGTTCACCGAATTGGATCTAATTATACGTTCTTTGTATGGCTGATCAATTATATGAAATAATAATTCCTTGAAGGCTACCAATACATGGTTTATATCATCCTAGGTCTTAATTGTGTCCCAAGGAACTTGCTTAAATCATCGTTTAACTTTTGTTCTTTCTAAGTTTTTGAAGTAACGATATTTATTATTTATGTGAGTGAATTGCATAATTTTGTTTCCTTTTTCAAACCGAGAATGGTAATATGATGCGCACTAATTCCAAGGGAACAACTCCAAAATGAAGATATGTATGCATGTCGGACAAGTATACATATGATCAGTTAATGTGATTTGTGTCCTTCGCTTTACGAGTAGGCTTTATAATTAGTCGATACATCCCATGAGTATTTATCTTGTCTTTTAATATAGACGTTTTAAATTGATCAATATTGAAATCCACCATCACATTTAGATTGTTATGTTTGTTATTACAATCTTCCATTACTGATTCAAAAGTTTCTTACCTTTCCATATAGGAGTTTGATGAATTTGTAAACAGCTACATATAATATACTGGATGCATTTGCTGGTTTTACCTCCACTGCCACTATTTCTACATTGGCCGGAGTTTATATTGCCATGATATTCATGTCATGACTTTCCCTAACATATACTATAGCAGCATCTTCATGACGGTATCGATCTTTCCTGAAATGCCTGTATCCTTCGACAATAGCCTGAAATGCCCATATCAAACATTAATAGCCTGAAATGCCCATATCCATCATAAAAAGTTCGAAATGCCCGTATACATCATCGATAGTCTGAAATGCCCATATCCATCGTCAATAGCCTGAAATGCCCATATCCATCATCAATAGTCTAACATGCCTATATCCATCATTAATAGTCTGAAATGCCCATATCCATCATCGATAGTCTGAAATGGCTGTATCCTTCGATAATAGTCTGAAATGCCCATATCCATCTATAATAGTCTGAAATGCCCATATCCATCATCAATAGTCTACAATGCCTATATCCATCATTAATAGTCTGAAATGCCCATATCCATCATAAATAGTCCATAATCTATGTTTGTACTTTAAATGACTGGAAATATAAACAACTATCCCATCGCCTATTCGGTGTACTCTGTCTTTTCTCTCTAATCTGCGACCTTCAATGATATTTAAGCAATCGTCAATAGAAGTGTCTAAAAATGTTTCACACAGAGCGAAGGTATCGATAATGCTTAACGTAATAGTTCCTGATTTTGAGTTAAAAACTTGTTTGAAAGAATATGTCTAATATTTTGTTCTGGAAGAATCACCAATCTCTCGAAACTTAAAACCAAAGGGATATTCGTTGGATGTAACTGTATCAGCAACATAATTATGAATTAATTGCATAGGAATTATTACAAGGCAGGATGCAGAGAAACGTTTAAGAGATGAAGAATAGTATTTATTTAAATCTGGAGGGAGATAACACACTAAGTACATTATAAAAGGTTGCATTCTGGGCAAATAGTATATATGGTGAGTATGAGTGGGTCGCCACGATAATTCTGATTAGTGTTATCTCTGTCGTAGTAAGTTATTACGGTTTCCTGAGGAGTACCATATGTCGTTGAAAATTGTCTGTTTATCATAAAATCTATCGTCTGAACTGTAACATCTTTGACTAAATGCTCTCTTGCGGTCATCTATATATATGGAAATTTGACGTATGACGCCTTCCGTGTTTAGGAAGCTGCTGTGGCTGTTCAGTTCGGTTGTCTACTAATAAGTTGTTCGTTTGAAGATCATCAGTTGCTGGCGTGACACTTGCTTGCACTTCCGGCGCATCTCGTCTGTTGGTTGTTTGCGATCATTTTGTTGTTGAGAACATTACTTATACAGTGTGATGCTCGCTAAACTTCGCAAGTATATTGTTCTGGAAGAATCTCCAACATTTCAAATGTTTCATATAATGACATATTATAAAGGCAATTTATATCATCGCAACGTTAACATATGTTGTAACATTAATTTTTGTATCATCACAACGCTAAAACTACTGTTGCAATGATATACACAAAACTACAAACCGTAAGTAATATAGGGAATCTAGCAACGTTCTTAAGCCTTGCTCGTCTTATTTATTATTTCATTGTATCGTCTGTGTAAATATCTACAGCTAACATTATGTATATTCCGTATAGCACTTACGTTTTTGTGTTTTGTAATTTGTTCAGGTTTTATTTATGTAATCGGTTTTGTGGCTTTATGCCCTTAAAAAAGGAATCGGTAGATTCCGAAAGCATTTGGGCTGGTCTCACAAGTTTTGCACTGTTGTATATATATACATATATATATATATATATATATATATATATATATATATATATATATATAGTATGTGTGGAAACTGTATGCATGTATGTAGGTCATGTATTTATGTATGTCAAAATACAGAAAGCGAACATAAAATCATGTCATCATGATACAAATGTACAGTATGAAATTATTTTTATTACGTCAACATGAGATGGTTTTAGTGAATTCAAAAAAGAGCATTATCACACATTTTATGCCATCAAGGACTATTATTGAGACTATCAAATGTGGATTTTGACAGTTTAACATATAACTGGAGAAAACAAATTGTATGCCTTGCAGTTTAATTGAGGAATCTCCCACAAAAGCACGTGAGTAATTTTAGACTTGTTTTTCAATTAATACCTATTATACTATACTATAGTTAGAGGGGATTGGGGGGGGGATTGAGGACCATTTGAGACTTATACCCGATCTTGATCTGATTAAATATGAACACACTAATAGTTTAGATTTTCAGACCAGAGTTTCGATTCCAAGTGATTGACTTTCCTAATGTTAATTCTGCGGCATTTTAGTCCTGGTTGTTCAGACGTCAAGATCTTCTATTTTTGGACGAGCGATCCAGTTTTAGCTTGCAAGAGTGAGCTCAAACTGATCAGCTAGCTTCGGGTACGTCTATAAGCGGTCGTTTTGAACCATGAGTATTTCGTGTACCTTTCACCCTTTTCGAAAATATACTCAACCAGCATCTTATAACGCATTTGGCTGAAAATATTCATCATCACCAAGATGGATATCGGGTTCCAACCTAATCTAACGTCGCGGGATAAACATTAGGCAAGAATAACACTTGGAATGGAACGGACACGACAGTGTTTGAATTGAGATATGAAATGTTACTTTGAAAATCTAAAATATTTAAAAGAAGTAAATACTTTTCTACAATTTGTAGCAATAGTTTGTGCTTTTATTTAGTCAGATCTAAATAGGGGTACAAGTTTCAAAGGGTCCTGAAGAATACTGAAGAATATGGATGACATTCCGAGCGATACTAGCAATATGTAAATATTGGCCATTTTGAACTGCCTTTAAGCCCAAGGTGTTATTACGTGATAATAGCTTCAACGACGTCTCGACGACTCAACGACATATCATCACTAATAACAACGTAAAGGATAGTCTGTGTGTATTAAAAAAGGAATGATTTCTTCAATTTTTTAATTAACAAAATTATAGGAATATTAAAACTGCAGGTGTTGAATTGATCGTCGAAATGTTATTTTCAACACGTGTCAACCCATAAGGATCTATTTTCTTCGCATATCTCGCCGGATATAATTCCACTAAAAGATCACCAATTTGAGAAGAATCACTACAATTACTTTTGAGTCTCTTTCAGAGAGAGGAAGTTATTCAACTCGAATCGGAAAGAAACGATGTTGTTACGATTTCATTTACGTCATAGTGTGTGAGGATTTGTCATACACAGTGCACACGTCATAGCGCAAATATACGTCATAGCAAAAACAAACGTCATACCACGCGACGTTAATAACCGAAACATCCCTTGCTAGTGGACTGGTCTAAATATTGTTGCGATTGGTAGCATTGTTTCTCCCAGAACGGATTACGCTGTGATGGCTAAACATAACAGTTGGCGTCCAGTTACCGATCACAATGCAGACAGAATAGTTTTAAAAATTATTTCAAATACGTTACCAGATTGACTTCTTTTAAGCATTTTACATGTTACGTAATATTTTCTCAGAAACGCTGCATAATCACATGGTGACTTTGTACTTTAGTATCTCCGGCCTGCGTGAACTGATCTTTCCATTTGTTGATTTTCTATACCTTTCAGCATATTTCCTTCCTAAGCAAATGATATGAACAATAATTATGTATCCTTTCTTCCGTACTATGAGAAGTAATATATGATAAAATTAGCATTTTGTTGGGGAATATCCAAAGATGTATTATTGAAACTGACAACAATTATACATCAAGATTTAATGAATAACATAATTAATTATAATACAGGTAAGAAGGATTGCTGATTGAAGCTTTGGGACATTTGTGTCTCTTAAGCTTTGTAACGTTTGTCTTCTGTCAAATAAGTATATAAACTACACATTTTATGGAAGATTATAAAATGACAAAGATAATGAATCGTAAGTCAACACTTTTGTCTCAGAAGGAAATTTTTTAATTTCTATAAACTTTATTTGTCATCTCAAAACACAAAACATACTTACGCTAAAAAGCTATATTTTGTGATAAAAAGCTAGGTACATCTATATGTCCTAATTAATCATGTCAGGGATTGTGTATGAAACAGTTTGCCTTCTTGTTAGAGCTGTTTAAATGCTGATTTAATGAAATTGCCAGACATTATATTTTTACTCATAAAAATGTCAAATTTAAACTATGCATAAGACATTCTTGACTCAGTTGAATATCTATCTATCTATATATATATATATATATATATATATATATATATATATATATATATATATATATATATATATATATGTGTGTGTGTGTGTGTGTGTGTGTGTATGTGTGTGTGTGTGTATATTAAAGTAGCCAAGTTTACGAGTATTTAATGAACAAAGTCTAGTTCTTTATATATAAGCGGACCAAAAGCCAAAACATACTGAACTGTCCTGGTGTTAATACGTGTTGAACAACACACAGGGAACGATACAAATTGTGAGCTTTGTGATTATTTCATTTTTTCAATTAATGATAATTCGTAACTCCTATGTCCACATGGGTGTATAGTCATAGAATGATCAAAACAGTACCCGTTCATTGAAAAACAATAATCATTAATTAAAATATGTAAAAATAAAAAATAAAATTCGTTTTTTAAGTCCCCAAATATTAGGGAATTCCGACAATAATGTATTTCAACAGTTTCACTTAAAAATAAATGCGAGTAGATAAATGTGATGCTTTTGACAACAGTTTATCCAGTAAATAGGTTATTTCGGAATCTTTATTATATTAAAGGCACTCAAATTATTTGAAAATACTTTATGTTTTAAATTTGAAATATTTTTATACTGAAGGAAAAATAGAAACCATTGTATACATATTCTTTTAACAAGAGCTAAAAAGTATTCTGCATTTATCGCCTGATTTATAACAAAGATGATGAAAAAGAAAAATAAGCAACTTATTTATGCAGTAACCTAAATGCTAATTATATTCGGTGCAAGCAGCATAAAACTAAATCTGTCATCGCATAATACAGAATATCTTTATGTTTGCTTTTGTATAATGTAGGCCACAGGCAGCTAACTATTTTATAACCTGGGATGTTAAATACTGTATTTTAAAGAATGAAAGTCGCTGATTGGATGAAAGTAATTATCGAAAAAAATTCACTGTGTTATTTTTAGAACAAGCAAAAATTAGCATATTTATTTTTCGGAAGAAGCCCACGTATGGGTCCGTTGTACGCATTAGCAGGCTTGAACCTAAAACCAATTTTATGTTATCATTTTATCGTTGTCACCGCACATGTACTACTGGATGTAAACGAGGAGGTCTCACCGGGCTGGATTTTTATATTGTGCACCTACAAACGAATTTTCTCATACAGAAACTGCGCAAAATATCATTTTAATCATTTTAAAGATTTTCTCTTTGGTTCATCGTACATGGGATATACGTGAGTTTTGCCAGTTATATCACAAAAGTAGAGCAGTGTGTCCAAACATTATCATTATGGTCTCTGGGTATTGAATTAGTTGTACGTGCCTCTAAGTCGAATAAATAACAAAGACCCATATTTGGCAGCCCATTATTTGACAGCATATCCAGGTTAATCTATTTACAGCTGGTTGACCGTTATGCAAAAGAGAAATACAGTAAATTGATTTCGTTATCCATTATCTAGCCTCGTAGGCAGGAAATTGTGTGCGCACCAATAATAAACACAAAGTAAAAAATACCTTAAATATGGTTCCTTGTCTTTTCTACGATGGAGCACGAGCACCGTTTTCTGTTCAGACAGTTTCCTGACTACAGAGCTTTCTCTTCGACAATGTAAAAAGCAAAATGTGGTAAAAGCAAGACTACCAACATTATAATGATTGCGTACGGGCGTGAATGTGGCCGTCTGGAGATATTACATTTTGAAGATCTTAACTTGAAATCAAATCTTGGCACATTACAGCTGCTTTTAAGAAAAATATGACACTATTATATGACTGTGAATGCATTACATGTATGTTTTTGATATTGTTATCAAAAAGAGCTGCCCTGAAAGATACATTAAATCGAATGGATATTTAGTATTGCCTTGAATGCTACTGCATGTAACATCCCTGCGAACCTTTGCATAAAGTCGTGAGTAAAGCAAGCAGAAGAGACCCTTATCTGGAGGCAATTAATAGGATGGCTGGTGTGAGTCTTTCGCTTTTCTCATTCACTTTAGCTTTATTCACGAGTTAGCGGGGTATTCTACTTTTAGAGCTAGCTTTTGTTCTGATACAGAACATACGTTTTCTTCTTCACTTTCCAAAAGCTTTGGGCGCCGTGCTGTTAAATTGAACAATTGTTCCGCAAAAACCCAGTGTCTCACCTGCGTCCGTATGCTTATATGTTTAACTCATGTAAACCCATTGTTTTACCTGAGTCCGTATGCTTATAAACACAGTGTCTCACCTGCGTCCATGTGCTTATAAACCCAGTGTCTCACCTGCGTCCATATGGTTATAAACCCAGTGTCTCACCTGCGTCCATATGCTTATAAACCCAGTGTCTCACCTGCGTCCGTATGCTTATAGGTATAACTCCTGTATCTGAATTTCATAAACTTTCACTAAAAGCTTTCACATTGTTTTTCTGCTTAAGTAAACAAAACAGCCAACGCATAAATCACTTGCATATCAAAGTATAAACCGCAGACGTTATAGTAATATAATCCCAAAGTTTCAGTCTAATACAGCAGTTGATATTGAAGACATGTCACCTGTCAACAATCTTAGCACCAAACATTACCAATGTTTACAAGGATAAAACATGCTGAGATGAGACAAGGAAGACAGGAACTCCAAGTATATCAGCAGATAAACATTAGGCTCACAGTAATTATTCTCCTAAAGTTTCAGTTGAATCCAGATACTGATATAGAATATATGTGAATTTTGAAAACGTCAACGCAAAACTTTAACATTGTTCACCATGATGCAAGAAACTTTCTGCCAAAGCAGACAGGCAAGACAAGAACTCCTAACACAGCATAAACCGCACACCTGTATTGATATACTCCAAATTTTTATTTGAATGCAGCAACTGATGTAGAAAATATTTGATTTTAAAATCTTTCAGATTGTTGACGCCACCCCTGCCGCCATGGGCGAAAAAGTGACTACCATATCTCACTATACTTATGAAAGAGAAAAATAAATCCACTTCATTCCTGGTGCAATATTTTAGATTTAAATTGATTGGGTCCTAAGAGAAATCTACATTACAAAGAGAAGCCATTATTATGTTGCAACAGACATGATTCGAAAGATTCAGCGTAAATATAAAATTGCACAAAAAAAAGACTAGGTTTAAACTAGTTTATCATGCAAATTATTGCTAAATAATTCTGAAACTTGGAATTGTCTTAAACAAATCTAAAATGAAGTTTGATGATTTTTGTATACATAACTCTAGTTTTTACCGAACATGCATTCAAGCTGCTATGTAGAACTATAACCTCTGATACTCCAGTCAAGAAAAGCTTCATACACTTTGGCAGACTTGCTTGAGCACAAATCGCATTATCCAAACAAAATTTTCTAGACCCTAAGATAACTTTGAATTTGTATAATACGCCCTTTATGAAATCACATACATTAATTCAGGATTTAGATAAAAAAGCAAGATTATACAGAAAGTTACATTACAGACGGGTGTCTCCGTTTCTCGCTGTCAGAGAAACATTATACGGCTGGGACAAACGTATATACTGCGTTTCGTCAAGCTGCGCTATTTTTCCAGTATGTTGTTTTCCACGGAATAAAGTCACAAATGTTTGACGGAAATCCGTATTACATACACAGTAGATCACAAAGTTGAACGCTGAACTGACGGCTAGAAGGGTGTCTGTGAATTCCCTGATGCCCTTAACCAAGAGGTTTGCCTCGTGGTATCCAAACCCAAGGAATGTAGACATAACGGCGTCTGGCGTGATGCCGACTAAAAATACAACGATGACCATTATGAGCATAAAAGTAACTCTATTTCGGGACGACAATGTTTTGTTGGCTCTCGTTTTTCTGAGAGCATTAATGATACAGAAATTCAGAACAATTAAAATAAGCAATGGAATGATGCATCGTAGCAGGTTCATAATCCACGTATACGATTTCACAAATGTCTGCTGTTTCCAGAGATCAGTCAAATTGACATTGTACATAGTTTCATTGGTATTTGGGTCTATGAGTGTAACTGTCTTATATCTCAGTGCAGAGGGCAGAGCCATCCCAGTCATGATTATAAACACCAACATAGATGTAATTATAGACCTCGTTCTTGAACAAATACTTCTGGAACGTGCAGGATGGCACACCATAATGAATCGCTCCGCGGCGACAGATACTGTCAACCAGGATGAAACGCACGCTGATGCGTTGAAAATGAAATGAGCATAAGGATACACATGGCCGTACACCTTATTTGCTGCAATTGGATTGGTTCTCATCAAAACAATAACAAGAAAATAAAGAATGTCGCTAGCCAATTTTACTGCGTCGGATACAGCCAATGCACTCAGAAAAGCATTTGTTGACGTCAGCATATTCTTCTGCGATAACACAATCAAAGTCAAAATATTAGCTAAAAATCCTGGAATGCATATCACTGGATAGAGAATTAGCCCAGTTACAAACTGGGATATTTTATAAAAATGTTCGTGGTCAATATTCTGTGCTTGTTGCGTGTCATCTGATATACGATCGTCAAAACTGTCACTAAGATTGGCCATCTTGGAGAGATATTCCATCAGAGTAACGTTGTTCACGATCATGCCATTGTCTGAACCCGTTAAAGCTATCACTCTGTCTGACTAGTTTGACTGTGGTCAGCCTGCAAAGAGAGACAGATGTTCGTTCGATAATTGGATACCAGCATTTGCAGCCTAAGTAGCGATATTCTTAATCTGGGTCACCCGGCCCTTTTGGGCTGCCATCGCAATGCAATCTAAAGCCAAACCTGACGAAAAAAGAATGTACTGAAACGAAGACGAGGTACCCAAAGTTTGAGACCCTAGACGGTGCTATGAGCGTTGACAAAGTGAATAAAAATAATGACAAAGGGAAAACAATAATGAAAAACAATGCATGCTACATGTTGCAAGGTCCATTTCTGTGGATGTCAATCTAAAATGTCAATTGATAGACAAGTAGTAAGCTGTTCGGAGCGATAATGTAATACAATTCCTATTTAAGCTTGGCTCTATTTATTTCCCTTCATGTAGCAATAAAAACAAAACCTAACATAAAGTAAGCGCCTGACGTTGGGTAATAATCATTTTAATGTGATGACTTTCCAGGTCTCACTCGAGAAGTATATTGCTGAACACGTCCAAACGGACGTTATTTGCATTTAGGTTTTTATTTGTAAACCATTCGTCCGTAGATTTGTTTTATTTTTGACGATTTTCGAAATTTTCTAAATTATATGTTCTGGATTAAATATCTATATCTTAAATCTATTTTATGAATCAAAAGAGGAGTCTTTGAAATTATAACTCGACGATATGGAGAAAGGTGTTTCAAAACATACGATTAAAGTAAGAACGACCGAATTTAGAGAAATTTTTGTAACTAAGTTAATTTAAAAGAATTGAAATGGATAAATAAATTATTTTTTGCACTTGTGTATCATATGAACAATTATTAACTTGTGAATTGTCGGTAGTGAACTTTGAACAACATAAGTCTTGTTTTTGAAGTATGAAGTCAGTCCGACCAACAAATGCCCAAGTATATACTATATATATATATATATATATATATATATATATATATATATATATATATATATATATATATATATATATATATATATATATATACTAGTGATCTTACATACCTGAACAACGTGAATTTGAAATTTAGTTATGTGGAGCAATAACAATAAAATATAAAGGCTTTCTTCGTATAAAGTGAAAAGACGAATTTTTAAGTCTATTTTCTGAGTGTGTGTTCTACATGCATTATCTATCCTGCAGTAAATTATTTGCTCGTCGCTTTATAATAATTTCATACCGCGATTCTCTATGACAGATTCTATGGAGATGAAACATTTGACATGATACACAATTTTGTTAGAAGACATAAATACCCGTAAATATGCACATACATACATACATACATACATACATACATACATACATACATACATACATACATACATACATACATACATACATACATACATACATACATGTGCGAACAAAACGAAGTATTTATCATCTGCATCATTTCTAAGTTATCTAACTTACTTGAGTTCAGAATATGCTTGTTTTTAATTGTTACGAAAAATGACGACAGTGAGTTACCTTGTGCAATATTTAGTACAATTGATAGATATGACAGTTGGTGTTTGCTTTAAACGAAGTCTCTGCATATCTTAAAAGATTTTATTTTGTATTATTTTCCCACCTTCCACCACCATAACGATCACTAATTCTACTACCTTAGCATTCGCTTAACGGAAATAAGATTTAACAGCAGCGCATACATCATATTTTTGAAAGTAAAGTAGGCAAACTAATTACAGGAAATTATTGTGCTTATTTAATGATATATATTTATATGTAATAGGTCATGTGTCATAAATTACTTGCAGTTAGTCTCATGGCAGACACGCTGCTATATTTGGCAGTCAATTTAATAATCACACATCACCTCTTCACGTTTTTTTCTTGATTGCAATGCAACTTTGAAGCTTGTCTAAAATAACCCATCAGGAATAAGCAGGAAAAAATCCATCATGAACATGGTTCTTTATTTGAAATTAAAATGTACTTGTTATGTTTAGGTATATAGCAAAAACGCAATTGAAAGTAAAAGTAAACAAGTTAATCGAATCCAAATCAACAATCATACCTGTTGTTGACAAAGCATACCGATTGGAGGCGTGTTGGAAACTTGAGATACGGATACACTAGACTAGTTGCGATTGCTGAATAATTGACGATTTATGATTGTAACAAGATCTGTTACATGTTCTGCACATGGGACTTATACTAGGAATAAATGATTTGAATTACTCCATCACTGGAAAGGTAACATGTTAACCAAAATTTATTGCACAAGTCCTTTGGAATATATGGACATTACAAATGTTCAAATTCAATAAATTCAATTTAATAATCCAGGAAACAATACGATAACCTGATATTTGATTCAATTACTAATTGAATGCAATCATCTTCAAACATGCCATTGTCAGATTAAATAATCATTTTAAATGTGTAGGATAAACCCGAAAAACTGACAAAGAGGATGAAATAGTTTTTTTTTTTTAATTTGAATTTTCCTGATACTCATGGGACGGAAAACACTTATGAACCAAGGCATTATAGAAATTGCCTGGTGTTTAATTTCCAGATCTTTCAAGAGATGGCTGATGCATTTGTTTCCAGAATGTTTGTCTGTTATCAAACGTGGAAAACGTTGTTTTCACTTTTCCCTCTGTCAGTTCTTCGATCTGCCCATCTTCCCATCTCCGTGTAGAAGGTTATAACTTGGCATAGATTACGATACATATTGTAAACAATATTGTTTTTGAATGTCATTATTAGGAATATTGTCTCATACCAATGTCATATTTCCTTCTGCTGAGGTTAAGAACTAAAGTTTTAAGATTTACATTTGTCTTGTTTGCTAAGCAGTTTTGAATTAGTATGATGAGTTGTTTAGACTATGGCGGGTGTTGTTTTCACTATGGTGGCCGTTGTTTCAAGTATGGCGTAATTTTAAATCCTAAAATATGCCATTTGTTACTAATCTACAATTCATGGAATATGATCTGAGTTATATATCTGGTAAAACAGCTGGTAAAAAAATAATTGGAAGCCCCAGTGTCGTAACTGAGTGTCTTTTTGTACGAACAACTCGTTATAAGCAGCCATATTTTAAGTCGATTTCAGCTTTTGTATAGAAGGTTATATATGCTATAATATTTTAATTTAATGCATGCAGTTCATGTGTATGTTTGTGAAGAAATATTTTATGTTTAGTGTGACACAAGGTCCAGAAATTATGAAAGATAAAATAAAATGTCCAATTGCACATTTCGAACGATTCAATAAAAACACCAGAATCAATAGACATTACATTCTAATGCATAAAAAGTTAAATCATAATTTTGGCAATTACTTTTTTCTTCATGGAAATTACAAACACTAAAACAGCATTTCAACAGTACTGAAACAAGTTAATTTTTCAAAAGGCACATGGTGGAATACCAGCTCAAAAACCACTTTTAAGGAGGTCAAGAAATTACTTTTATGCAACTATGCGAAAAAGATATTTTAGACGTTGACAATAAGGGTTATAGGTACTCTTTTCAAGGTTATTGATCTACGGCTTTTCACCCAAACTAAGAAATGTAGTACTTACATTCCCCCAATGCATATATTCATCCGCCTGATCGTTCCTGTGTATCACCAATGTATGAACCAACTAGGCTGATGGACACAGTGGAATGAAGCTTACTCAAAATGCATCAACACTTCGGTTTTGTTTTGGGATTTTTTTTGTTGGTTTTTTTTTCTACAACTTACGAGCCAACCTGATAATCCAAGATAAGACGTATACAAACTATCTTTTCCTTGTCCACATCTGGAGGTCTTGAATGCTTTTTATGCGCAAGGGATTGGGGATGTTATCTTAAATCAGAAGATTTTAGCGGTTACTGTTAAACGGGCTTAGGGCATTTGAGCGACAAATCTAAATTTCATAATGTTCAACTGAGCGACAAGTTTAATATCACTTTCAGCGACACAATCAGGTCATACGTACTCGGTATTTAACCTGTAACTTGACTTTTCTAATATGTATTTATGAATAAATTCCATTTCGATTCAAATTTATGCTTGGATGTAAGATGAAGTAAATAACTACCCCAGAGTGAGAAAAGGTTAATACATTGTTGACGCAATTAAAGTGCTATATACGGTGGTTTTATACCAGTCAAGTCTCACGTATTTCGCGTAGGACGCATTATTTAGATGTCTGTCATCTTTTTTTACTGCAATGATTTTAGGGTTTCTCAACTTTATCCGATACATTTATACGTTTGCGCAATGGGATTCATAAAAATAGACTGACTGTGACGTGATCGTCTCTCCCCTGACTCCCCACTGGGTCTTCGCCTTAGGCCTAACCAGGGAACTGTCACCCCTGGAGATGATCTCACTCCTGACACTTAAAGACCATTGACAGCTCTATGGCCTTTGCTACGAGATTGATTGTACTCTGAAGTCCGAAGACATCGTCGAGACACATGCAAAATATCAGCTGCAAATGCAAAGGACCAATGCTAAAATAATGGGATATTAGGGGGGGGGGGACATCCTTATAGCACATATATGATTTTTTGTTTTAATGTCTTCAGTATCTGCATATAGCAGCTACAAATCGCTCACAGGATATAGTCTGTCTCTGTAACGAGCTACATAAATTAAACTGCATTGAGAATAGCCTTTATGACAGGTATGACCTATGAAATGCTCCGAGATAAGATAAAATTTTGTCCTATGAGTCGGACAGTATATATCCATATAGTGGTTGTTTATCCTAGTTTTACATAATTGATTATCTCAATTTTATGTTTTAACTATTGTAAATTTACTGTCTCTCTAACGGGTTTAACTTGTCGATGATCTGGACACAATTAACCCGGAAAGATAATTATAATTTCCTCCAACATGTTGTAAGGTATAGCATTAATATTGTATTTAAACATCAAATCAATTAAAATAATATTTCTTTTACAAAGAAGAATATTTAAAAAAATTGACCATTCTTTACTAAACTTACACTGTGGTTTGGCAGCGAACCAAATGCAGATCAAATCCAATAGCATTTCCGTGGTACGTGATGTTTGCACTTACAAATAATGGATGTACAGATGGATTCATATGGCCATTAAATACAATGTGCGAAATTTCGTTATCATTGTGTTGTTATAATTAATTGATATTTAATTACATAAATTGAATACGTCTTTCGTCTTATCAGAAATATGACCGCCAAAATGTCACGCGCGCAATGCCAGATTTCATATGATCCTCTGGAGATTTTGGGAAGTTTTACGCGAAAAAGCCACGCAACATCGTAGAGAATTTCATATTGAATTTCCAGATAAGGACACTCAATATTGTAGAAAAGCAAGTTATAAATTAAAGCAGTTCATACTCAGCACTCCCATTTCATACATAATAATGGATTTATAATGCATTTATCTTTAGAAAGCTCTCAACGGCATGGCTAATCAATTTAATCGGCATTTGCATCACGTCATGTTTTAGATATCAATAAGTGATTCATTTCTACTCTGCACGCATTAGTTTAGATACCTTGTCACATATCCATGCCACTGTTTACAGTTTCAAAATATCAGAGCTACAATAGGTTGGCCACTCTGTTCAATTGTCTCTACTATTATTACCACTGGATTAAACAATATATTGTTACCTAATAAACAAAATTATAGGCATATGATTGGTCAATTATCAAGAGGTAACATCCAGTATTCTGTTAAAATTTTTCCTACGGCGTGATTTGGGGTGGGGTGGGAGGGGTGGACGAGAAGTATGTGGGACGGAACTCCCGGCGGTGGCCCGGAGGGCAAAGCCCCCGCACATTCTTGCATTTTAAGCGTTTCCAGTGCAGAGTTTTAACCATCTAACTGTAAAGAAAGCCTAATCTAGGAAACGTTCAGGTTGTTTCGTGCTGATGTAAAAAAAATTGGGGGGTGGGTGGGTGGGGGTCTGTAGCCTGTTGAGTACGGTTTGCTCTGTATGGTTAAAGTGGAGATACTGAAGGTAGGTTTGTTTTGAAAAATAAGAGGGTATGGCAGGGAATATTATAAAGAAAGGTAACTAAGCGACATTATAGAAGGGGTTTGATGTCTTTTTTTTACTTAATTTATAAGAGGGACCATACAGTGGCATAGGGGATAGGGACGTTAGTTTCCTACCCTGTGTTAATAGGATGGTAGTTTTGATTAAAATAGGAGGGTAGGGACATTATAGAAGGGGCTTTATACGGTATTTGATTTACAGGGCAGACAAACTCACAACTCCAGCCAAACACAGCTAACATGTTACACTGTTACAAACAGACAGACTTACCCCACATGATAAACCTATGACGTAATAAGAAATCCTAGTTCGAGAGTAGACCAATGCCCCATGCTTAACTATAACAATATAACTATGAAATACGATGGCATCTATGTTAAATTCCCTTTAGACACCGTACATTTTTTAATTTGTTTAATATGGAGGGCCCGTTAGTCGCTCAAGTGTCACCCTCTACTACTAACTACTTATGTATGCGTCCGCTCTTTTAGTATGCTTTGACAATTCGTTAAAAACGATCCAAATATTGCACAGCTATTTATTTCTTGAGATTCGTCATTATTTCTAAAGATATTTGTAGTTATAAGAATTGTATTTCATATTTGACAGGATTCGATTACATGCCATACATGAACATCCTTTGATTCGCGACTGCCGTTCATGCAGTATGTAATAAATTTCAAGGTTCATGCCTACTTGATTGATTTAACGTATGAAGTTCAGTTCTTAAGCAAAAATGTTGTGTATATCTCACTCTATCAATTATGACGTAGTGTGCATAACAACGACGTCAAGAGAGAGAGAGAGAGAGAGAGAGGACAGAGAGAGAGAGAGAGAGAGAGAGAGAGAGAGAGAGAGAGAGAGAGAGAGAGAGCACGCTTTTCGGTATGTACTGACAATATTGTATGCATTAGTATCTCGCAATGTTGCAGCCTATCACCTAGTTTTCACTGTGAACTAATACCATGTTTGAAGGGAAAATTTGTCAAACTTCTCTGTTGTTTCCAGCTGACAAATAGGTCGAGTCTGTGCTAGGTGTCCGTTTGACGTTTAACTATGGGGACCCCAAAATCGTTCTAATGTAAACCAGTTTCATGCATTTCTTAAAATGAAACCAAGAGCACATGCCGATGGGAATCTTATATTGAACATCAATGCAAGAGTTAAACATTCTACGAGAACGTTCAGCTTACTACTGCTGTAAAATCAGAAATATTCGTGGGGAAAAAAATTAGTAGCTCGATTGTAAACGGACGATTTCGTGAAGTCACACTGTTCACCTTAATATCAAATCTCAATAAAAACTTTTCGTGTTGGATATGATTTTTTGAATAGTAGTGAAGCATGGTGAAAAACAAAAATATATTCTCCACTAAGATTTCTTACATTGCAGTCCTGTTTATGGACGATTTGATGTCGAGATCAGAGATCACACTGAGGCGTCCATTTTTGTAGATTTAGAGATAGCTCAGGAGAGACAAATCTGCAATAAAAAAACGCAACAGGTCGAGTCCATCCTACATGTAAACATGGAATATTCAGATTATAATAAACCAATATAATGAATTTCAGGTCATATTAAGGGGCCGACCATTTAATATTGGCGGGGGGAGGGGCAGGGATTTTTGAAAACTAATATCATGGATATAATAGGTTCTTTGTTTCTAAAAATCAACGCAAAACTATTTTTCAAGCTATTTGTGGGACAAACATTTTTTGTCCAAAAAATCCCAGAACCGCCTCCCCTCCCCCGTTAAAATAAACAACTAAATTGTCAGTCTTGAAAGAACATTGTCCTCGTTGTAACAGTAGAGACGAGAACGGATAGGTTATATGTTTCGAGTCCAAGATCTATGATAATAAATTATTTCTGACTTCTTAAAATGTTACAACCTGCTTACCCTAAACAAATTGGATCATACTATCTTGTGTATTATGAATATTTAAAGTAACACATTGCAAATTTATCCCTCTCGACCTACACATGTAGACTTTGTGAGTTTTATTATGTCTAGAGTCATAATTTATATATGACTTGCATACCACCCACATGACAAAAACATAGAAACGAAGGACCTAATAAGTCATAAAGTTCGCTATCTATTGTGTCACATTTCCAGTGCTCTTGAAACTGAAGATAAAAGTCATCTTTTTGAACAACGTTTTCTTGCTTACTAGTCTCAGTATGCCCAGATTGTATGTGCTTAGGGAATGTACAGAGATTGGTCTGGAGAAATACGGTATCAGCTGTGACTCTTTCAGATTGTTTACATCAAGCGGTTGCATTTTGATCCCATCCCTTGAGCAAGTGTTGACATGATAGATTATGACATCACAAGGTGCATGAGGTCAAAAATTACGTTAGGCAATGTATAACAAATTTGTTATTGATAACAGTTTGTTTTCTGAAACACATTTATGATACTTTGTTTACCTTAAGGGTGGAATGGCATGTTTTGTTTTCATAAATAATCTAATCTAATCTTCGTAATCGAAAACGCAATAGTCAAAGAGAGATTCGTTTGTTTACAGCAGATTAGAACAATTAGAACAATTCATTATCTGTAGAGAGATACGAATTGTCACCCTTCGATGTAGATCGGATGTAATTCGGCGTTAAAATATGTTACGCTCAGTGTGATCTTCTTTCGAATGCTACCGAAATATGGTAAATGCACACAATATAGAATAATTCGGTCTCAATTCACAATTAATATAAACTTTTACACAGAGTATTTTAAAACTCTACTTTATTTCAACATGTTATTGCTAATATGGGTGCTAAAGAAAGACTATGTTACCTCAAGAAACCTCTGTCATTTAAAGCTATTCAATGCATAAAGATCAAGTTAGGTCGTAATGGCGTTCAAAGTGTTGATTCACGTATTGAGTATCTTATTATCCTATAAATCATGTAATATGTCGATGCTCTTTCTTGATACATATCACTATCTTTTACAGAAAGGCGTTGAAAACGTTCGGTGCAGAGATATTTGATGCTCAAGATGTTTATGACATTTTTTGTAAAAATTTAGAAGAAAATAGTATTTGATACTGGGGAATAAAGGAGTGAGTATAAATAAGTATTTTAAATATCAATTCAACATGAACGAGGGTTGATCCAAAAGTTCGCGGACTCTGCGTATAGAGGTAAATTAAGACAAACAACATAAGTGAAACCTTTGCATAATTTCGACACATCATTTCTGAACATATCTGTTAAATGTTATCAGAATATCGCATCTAATTTAAGAACTATTGTAAATTCTTTGCGACCAATAAAGAAGGCCAGAGGCAGCCCTAAACGTTATTAGTCGTGCCACATACAGCAACGTCGTGCGATTAAATTGATAGACTGCCCCTAGATCATTCTGACTCAACTCTGCTCGTTTGTATTTGCTCCTTCGAGATTATATGGACTACTCTATTATTAAGATCCAAATCTTCATAAATTTTAACGTGTTTCTCGCCTGTCGCTTTTCTTGGCCTTCCATTTCTTTTATTCTCACCATGTGAATGTTTTCCATTCTGAAAGCGCATGTTCTACTTGTTCATCTTGCTAATACAGTACGATACACTTTGCTGAAACGATTGTAACCTTCTGTTTGTGTCAATTGTTTAATAGCAGGACGATCCGTTGCGCTGTTTTACTTCCGACATCACATTTTCGCACTGGTTTCGTTTCGAATGTCCATTTTAAAGACTGCGTATCTGGTCTCCGTCAGATCAAATTTTATAATTTTCAATCAAACTGTAGTCAGGGCTCAGGCGTGATACCCTGTACTACAATACAGCATAATCCTCGTAAATTATGGACATCATGAAATAATTGTCCAAAAGGCAGCAAAATATCTACCCACCTGAGCCTCGTATTGTAGTTATTTATCTATAGTCTAATTAACTTCCATGTGTATATATTCCAGATGTTCAAATCATTCGACCACAACACTAACAACAACACAACCCTATGCAAAAACCTGTCTTTCCATGGGAAAATTCACAAATTCTATAACGGTGACTTGTGATTGTATCATTTCTATTGAATATGATTTGTTCTAAATTGCGTCACTGTCAATGGCTAATCTAGTAGATATATAATAAAAAGTTCACTTGTTATTCCCGTGATATTAACGTAAAAAAACCCCTTAAAACACATGATTAGTATACAGCTCATCTATTACTTCTATAAGTATTAAGTACGTGAAGTATACTAAACAGTGTGAGGGGGGGATTGTGGGGTTTATTTTTTATTTCTTTTTTTTCCTCCCAATGGCCGACGTTCCACTTAAAAAGGGGTACATTGATACTTAGGATAGTTCACAATTAGCTGTCTCCCATGAGAATTGGTTTGTATCAGGATCCGATACGTTTGTTGACCTAGATAACACATAAAACGATGATTGCCAACACAAGTTGTACACATGAGACATTGTCTTTCAATTTCAATTGGCTGTATTTTTATTTTCAGCTATTAGGTGATAGGTTTTTGATACTTTGTTTGATACGGGCAGGAAACCAAATGCACCTAAGCTTCAGTGAACCAAGCCCAGCTTATATGTAACATATAGTATGCTAATTACCCTTTCTAGCCCAACCGGTCGGTTTGAAAGGTCGACCTTTATATGTGCATAGCTAGAATCATTTCCAGTGTTCGTTTAAAGTATTTTGAATCAGTGAACTATTAAAGTACTGCTGAGCCTATCTTCCTCTTCTCGACTTCATCTTACTCGAATCGGACTTGATACTATTTTTTTTTAAGAAGCTTCATGACATAGTAGCCATGTTATAAAATAAGAATCGAAGGAAACTAAATGTTAAGATGTGTGTTTAATTTTGATTCAATTGTAAATAAAGCAGAAATTATAAATAAAGATCAGTTTGACTTGAGGAAGGACTAAGATATTCAAAACGTTGTATTGAAGAAGGACTACAATGTCCAGAACGTTGTGTTGGGAAAGGACTATGATGTCCAGAACGTTGTGTTGAAGAAGGACTACAATGTCCAGAACGTTGTGTTTATAAAGGACTATGATGTCCAGAACGTTGTGTTTATAAAGGACTATGATGTCCAGAACGTTGTGTTTATAAAGGACTACAATGTCCAGAACGTTGTGTTTATAAAGGACTACGATGTGTAGAACGTTGCGCTGAAGAAGAACTATGATCTCCAAAACGTTGTATTGATGAGTGAAATAGGATAAAATACAAATAGGTGGTAACAATTTACGCTTGCACATTTACAGGATTGAGCAAAGGTCTTTATGACTTTAATATTACGCCCAAAGTATATTTTTCACCTCATGAATACAATGAAGCATAGAACGCAATGAAAAAATTACTGTTCGATATCGCCATTTGTATATTTCTCAGAGTTTACGTATCCTGAAAACGAATGTGTGTTATGCATTAAATGTGGTAAAATACTTCAAATCGGACTTTGGGAGAGCATGAATTGAATTGTATATTGATCAAATACCTTTAGCTCAGAACGTATATATATATATATATATATATATATATATATATGTAAGATCAGTATACTGTTTATCTATCACTTCTGTAAGTATTAAGTATGTGAATTATACCGAATAGTATCCTTTCGCAATGGTCAAGATTCCACTTAAAAAGGTGTGGGTGTAGGTGGCATGCACACATAGGATCAGTCTAAAATGAGCTATCGTCCAGGAGAAATGGTTCGTATCAGGATCAGATTGGTTGGTTGACCTAGGTAACTACATGAGACGATAATTGGCATGAATAGCTTGCTACTTGAGAGATTACCTTTGAATTTCAATTGGCTATAGAGTAAGGTTATTTTTTAGCTGAGAATTCCGTTCACGACGAGTCTAATTAATAGGTGAGAGGTGTTTTATACTTTGTTTGATATGGGCAGGAAACCAAAATCCACCTAAGCGACAGTGGGCTAATTCTAGCTCACGTGTAACATATAGTATACTATCTATCCTTTCTAACCCAATATGTGGGTTTTAAAGGTCGACCTTGAACTGCACCTAGATAGAGTCATCTCCTGTGTACATGCAAAGTCTTTTGAATCAGAGAACAATTCGAGTATAGCTGACAATATCTTCCTTTTCTCGACTTCAAATTACTTGGATCGGAATTCCAACCCCTTTTTAAACAAACATTTGAGGTAGTTTACTAAACTGACTTGTTTTGCCTTAGGGCATGTCAGTAATTTAAAGATGTATTAGTAAAATTTATTTCTCTTACGCCATTCTTCTTATTATGATGGCCATTCTTCAATAAAATGATCGTTTCATCCAATAAATTATGTATATTTAAGTTTCATTTAGCCTTACCATTGTAACAGGCTGGTATGATGACCGGATATACTAGGCAATATTGGAAAGGTTGGTATGATGACCAGATATACTAGGCAATATCGTAACAGGCTGGTATGATGAGCGGGTATACAAGGCAATATTGGAAAGGTTGGTATGATGACCAGATATACTAGGCAATATTGTAACAGGCTGGATAGATGACCGGGTATACAAGACAATATTGGAAAGGCTGGTATGATGACCATCTATACTAGGCAATATTGTAACAGGCTGGTATGATGACCATCTATACTAGACAATATTGTAACAGGCTGGTATGATGACCGGATATACAAGGCAATATTCGAAAGGCTGTTGTGATGACCGGGTATACTAGGCAATATTGTCCTCGATTGCTCGAGTGTCTTTTATCACTCGCATAACGGTGTCTATTATTCGCGTGCATAATGTCATTTCTTAAATCACCTGAATTCGCACAAATATATTTCAGAAAAACTAGTGGTGGCGTAGATACAGTGAAGCATGCATAAGGTCAGCTATTAATTTGAGAAACATTTATGAATCGAAAATGGCACATTTGCTGATTTGGCAAGAATGTAATGACGCTAAAATTATTATGATTTTCACAGTATTTTTTTTTTTTTTTGCCTTTAAAAGTTAGGAAACGAAAATATTTCATATATCGCTTAGGAGTTATATCTCTGAACTAACTTTTATACTCCGAAAGAAATGACATGCACATTAAGTACCTAATAAAACCAAGATCAAATAAATATGGCTGAAGGTAACTTATAAAAGGTAAAACAAGAGCAATCTTATTGAATCTAATGCATCATACATAAATGTATCGTACTTAATCTATTCGCACTGGTACGCATTCGCACCGGCCCCTGGTAGTCATTCGTTCAAATGTTCACTTACATGTCGATATGTATTTACAAAGACAAGGTGAGAAACAAACGCAGCAAGTTAAGAGTAGCTTTTGCCTTTCGTGACGATTTTTCTGAAATAAACCTCTATTAGGTACTCACCTGACTAAAGAAGCCACGTTTTACCAATACCCAAAGATGGCTGCTTAAGATAGTTTTGATATAATTATATTGAATGATACTATGATAGTAAATAGTGATTGCTGTAGCGCGCGGAAAATGTTTAAGTCTGAAAACTTTTACATCGGTTTCGCCGAAGTTCATTCTTCAATAAGTATTTGTTAAATTTTATATTTGTCTTCTCCGTGATATGCACAATTTGTTCTCGTCCGATTAATTTCTTCTTCACAATATTTAATAGCATGTCCGGTGTCAGTTGACATCTTGACTGAAAATAAATTACTGAGAACTAGTACAGTAATCTCAATCACACTGATTGGTTAACGAAAAGACAACTTATAATTTTGAACCGCCTGGGATTACCTCCCCTAATTGAAAGCAAGCTAGTACATTTCTTATAAACGGGTATGGAGCTATGAAATAATCATTCCATTAATGGTCTTAGATTCGCCTCCAGGACCATAGTTTTGCCAAATATGTCCTTCATATTTGCCTCGTAAGAGAGTACAGAAGATACTGCCAAGAATCATCTTCTCATTAGTGACAGCTATGTTAACTCTTTCGTGAATTAATTATCAATGTAACTTTTGTTGTTTCACTGACTTTCCTCATTATTCAAGACCAGTCACATAATAAATAAACAGCAATCATATTTCACCAATTTTCTGGGTTACATTGCATTTCTTACTTTATTCATATTGGAAATATCATGTTTTTTAATTGTTGTATCACAATCTATTGAAGTATTGGGTGGATGGCAGTGGGGTGGGGTTTGCTGTAAAATTTAACAATTTGAACTGACAGGTCAAAGAGAAAAAATGAATCCACCTAATTTGCAAGAGTTCTTCGTGCTCTTTATATAATTTCGTTTGACAAACACAATGGAAATTGTTTATTGCAATACGTAGAACTATGCATTTATTTCCTCTCTGTGCTGCAAGAAAAGCCCAAAATCAACATATTTAGTCAAAATATTTTTTAAAAAAAAAATATTTCCATAACAATTGTTAATTTATCTTCTAATTGTTTTTAATACAAACTTTAGGCTTTTTGTTCTTATTGTTTATCAAGAATTTACATTTTGTAGACATGCCCGTAAAAAATTCCTTAAATGCGCAGCAATTATAAAAGCACTCAGAATTTTGTTTAAAATCCTTATTAGGCTTCACCTTGCCAAGATCATGCTATGGCTGACGTTTTGCATTGTAACGATCATGCTATGGCTGACGTTTTGCACTGTCACGATCATGCTATGGCTGACGTTTTGCATTGTCAAGATCATGCTATGGCTGACTTTTTGCATTGTCAAGATCATGCTATGGCTGACGTTTTGCATTGTCAAGATCATGCTATGGCTGACGTTTTGCATTGTAATGATCATGCTATGGCTGACACATCACACTGTCACGATAAATTCTATGGCTGACGCTTCACATTGTAACGATCATGCTATGGCTGACACATCACACTGTCACGATAAATTCTATGGCTGACGCTTCACATTGTAACGATCATGATATGGCTGACGTTTTGCATTGTAACAATCATGATATAGTTGACTCTTCCCATTATTACCATCAGGGCCTCCCTATGTAATTCAAAACTTAAAACAATACTAAACCATAATTTCTTTCTTTTTTTTGTTTTTGTTTTGGGTGCCCCTGCTTTGCTGGTGCCCTAAGCACGTGCTTAGTCTGCCTATTGAGTAATCCAGCATTGATCCCGATTATGCTAAGGCTGTCGTGTCACGTTGTCAAGATCATCCTATGGCTGACACTTCACATTGTCACTATTATGATAACTTTTAAAAACAACGGGGCCATAATAGTATTTGTACTATTATATTTATATAAATATATATATATATATATATATATATATATATATATATATATATATATATATATATATATACATCCTGACCAAAACCATATTAATACATAGCAATATGGTATTTGTCAATAAATTGTTGATCCTGTTATTTTTTAATATTAACCGATGTGCTGAGCTCATTACACCATACGATACTTTTTTTTTACCTCTCTTTTCTTTTCTAATTATCCTTGAACATCAAAGATGCACTATCCGCGCTAAGCAGTAGTAATACAATCTCTTGAGTTATTTCCCTTGGAATCAGACAGCAGCAACACGTCACTAGTAGCATAGCCCGCTAAATAACAACTGTAGACAGCCAAAATACACAGTGGAAATTCCGTGAATATAGTAGGATTTAGAAGTACACGATCTTGTCAAAGTATTTACGATTTTCTTCCATGCATGCAAAGAGGAAGGGTAGAAAGAAAGACAAGAATACAGGAAGAAAGAATCATTCAAATATTTTGGTACCGATACCGCTCTTTTTAAGACTGACCCACACTTTACCACAGTACGAGCCTTCTGAAAATAAACATCAGACGTCAATGGATGGTATTTTTACTGTACAAATGAAAACTAACTAATGATTTGTGCATAAAAAAAAGGCTTGTAAGCTTTTGATTAGGAAATTCAGATTAATTCCTTGTATAACTCATGGCTTTTGCACGGAACCAACAATATCCCCAATCTTTCCATTAAAATTCATTGTTATTATTGATATGCAACTCTTTACCATAGCGATTTTGAGATACTAACATTTGTAGCTGGCAGTTCATTTCAAGCTCAAGCTACGCATTTTATCTTATGTGCTAGTCTTCCTGTCATAAACAGTCACTACACAAGCCAATCCATTTTCAACCCTACCTTAAAGTAAATGTAAACCAAATTACAGATTATAAATACAAAGTTCATTCTTGTTAGGCTCGTGCCATCTACTTTAACATTTAGAGGATATGTCAAAATACGAAACTATCTAGTGAGACCTTAAGAAATGAGTTACACGAGTGACTATGGACAAAAAGTGTCGGGTTAGATTTTTAATAACACTTCATCCTAAATAGAAAATTATTCTAAATGATCCAGAAGTTATCATATCTAGCAACGGCTATCTGACATCTTCACAATTTGCCGTGTACCTTTCCCACTTAAACCTAAAATTACATTTTTCACATGTCAGTTTCGTCAAGTTTCATAGTTTGGAAGCCATACAGTGTTAGTGCCAGGTGATATTAATTACACAGAGCAAGAAAAGTAGCAACATTCTTTGAACAATCTCAATATGCAATTAATAGAACATGTAAAAGTAGTTAAGTTATTTCAAAGTAATTGTGCAAATTGTGTGTACGGAAGTGCTTGAATAGTCTACATGAAGCACATCATATATATATATATATATATATATATATATATATATATATATATATATATCAGCAATCATTTTATAAGGGGACAGTCATCATATCTTACTAAGACTTAAAAAAGTGACTGCGATTACGTCTCTGCCCCTGAAAGATCTATAGCAGTTGGTACGGCTGGCTTCTAGTGGAAATCTACTATGTTCTTACAGCTAGAAGTACCATTTCGACAGGTGTGTTATCCAAGAACGTGAGGTCTACAGAAAAAGACAAGGAAACCTTCAAGAAAAAGTCAGTTTGACACTAGAAGAGTACTGACAATGTTAGTATTAGTAACAAATATATACAATGTGGTGTGGCTTTTCAACACCTCTTGTGTGATGTTCAAACACTATGTACTATTATTCAGAAATGAATGGGAATGTGCACATTTTATTGTAGTAATGTTTATTGTTATTATAACAATTTAACACCCTTTTTGTTATCCATGAACCATCTCGATTTTGAGGTATTGACATCTTTAGGAAACATACATAAACACGTAAACCAAGCTGGCCTTTCATTTAAAGCCTAAGTTAAACATTTTATCTCCTGGTCTAGTCTACCTGTCAAAGGCAGTCAGCAAATAAGTCAATCCATTTCCAACCCTAACACAAAGTAAATCTGAATCAAAATTGCAGATTTAGTTCCAGTGTGAATTCATAAACACCATGCTCATGTTTGTTAGACTCAATTCCTCTACCTTCAAAATTGTAGGTGTGGGTGTCTGAAAACGAAACTATCCTGTTAGACCTAAGATCATTCTTTATACAAGGCAGTTGATAATACATTGGTTGTGATGTAGGTCTAGCATCAGAGGCCATTTACTGTGTTCAAGTTTTTGAGCACGTTCCTTTTTCTGAGGTGAATAATCAAGGGATCCTTGGCAGGGACCTTTTTGGAAAAGAATCAGTAGAACCTAAAGACGGTGACAGTGTATATCACAAGAACTGAACACTCCAGAGAGCCAACAGGTATCACCCGTCCCCTGTTGATATGCAAATAAGGTAATTAGTAGTTTAGTTATCCAAACTTTAACAGTTCGGGGTTTTTTGAGGGGGTGGGGGAGACGGTTAAGCCATCACTAAACTCTGTATAATTACACTATGACTTTGTACTTTAGTATCCCCGGCCCGCGTGGACTGATCTTTCCATGTATTGAGTTTCCAATACCTTTCAGTATATTTCCTTCCTAAGCAAATAATTTAAACAATAATTATGTATCCTTTCTTCAGTACACGCACGTATCTTACATATACAATCTATATACGACAACGTCGTAAAAGTTCACAAAGAATATAGATAAGATTGCTGCGTGACTTTGAGAAGTAAGATATGATAAAATTAGCATTTTATAGTCGAAAATCACAGAATAATTATAAATTATTGAAACTGACAGCAACTATACATCCAGATTTATTGAATAAGATAATTAATTATAATACAGGTAAGAAGGATTGCTGATTAAAGCTTTGGGGCATTTGTGTCTTTAAAGCTTTGTAACGTTCGTCTTCCGTCATATAAGTATATCAAAATATACATTTTCTTTAAAATTATAAAATGACAAAGATAATAAATCATAATTCAATATTTTCGTCTCAAAAGGAATATTTTTAATTCCTAAAAATGTATTTGTCAGCTAAAAACACAAAACATACTTACGCTAAAACACTATATTTTGTGATTATACAGCTAGGTATGTATATATATATATATATATATGTGTGTGTGTGTCCTAGTTAGCCACGTCAGGGATTTTGTATTAAACAGTTTGCCTTCTTGTTAGAGCTGTTTAAATGTTGATTTATTGAAATTGCCAGACATTATATCTTTACTCATACAAATGTCAAATTACATTGTCTTTCAACATAAATATGTAGACCTCTTATGCCTCTCTCTCTCTCTCTCTCTCTCTCTCTCTCTCTCTCTCAGAGATAATGGGAAATGTGACAAACAATATATGCTGGTACGTTCTTTAACTAACCCATCGCAATATACTCGGGGAGTAGGTATTTCGATAAAAGAGGAGACCTGCATATGAATATTCATCTTTATTCCGCGAATATCTCTGTGACATTTAACCAATCGCATTTCTCTGTGACAATTAACCAACTGACAAATTACCCACGCATGCTCATCAGCTGATTTTTCCCTATAAACGTAAAGTGCTTGAAACATGTAAATAGATTTATACACAATTTTTGGGTTGATTGCAATTATATATATATATATATATATATATATATATATATATATATATATATATATATATATATATATATATTAGAAATTATTGCACCAATTTTACTGGTATTTAAGGAACAAAGTCCAGTTTCTAAAAATATGCGAACCAAAAACCAAAACATACTGAATTTTCCAGGTGTTATTACGTGTTGATTAACACATGGAACGACACAAAGCGTGAACTTTGTGTTGGAATGTATAATATCTTACGATTGATGAAATTAATTTCGTGATTATTTCATTTGTTCATTTAATGATATGTCGTAACTCCTATGTACACATGGGTGTATTATCATAGAATAATCAAAATAGTGACCGTTCATTGAAAAACAATACTTTTTAATTGAAATATGTAGAAATAAAAAAATAAAATTAGTTTTTTTAAGTTTAAAAAGATAAGGAATTCCAACAATAATGTATTTCAACGGTTTCACTTTTTTTCTAAAAATGCGAATAACTAAGGAGAATGCTTTTGACAACAGTTCATGCAACAAACAGTTTTTTATTGGAATCTTTAATATATTAAAGGCTCATAAATTATCTAAAAATACTTGTTTTAAATTTGAAATATTTTGATACCGAAGGAAAAAAAGAAACCATTGTATACATATGCTGGGCAGATTGGTTTCATTCTTTCAACAGAAAGAAAACATTATGCTGCATTCATTGCTTTATTTATAACGAAGATGATGAAAATGAAAAATACACGACTTATTTATGTAGTACCTTGAATGCTAATTATATTCGGTCGTGTATAAAGAGCATCCAGGTTCAAACAGCATAAAACTAAATCTGTCTTCGCATTATACAGAATATCTTTTTGTTTCCTTTTGTATAATGTAGGTCGCTGGCAGCCAACTATTTTATGAGCTGGGGTGTTAAATGTCGTATTTAAAAGAATGAAAGTCGTTGATTGGATGAAAATAATTACCCAAAACAAATTCACTGTATTATTTTTAGAAGAAGCCAAAATTAGCAATTTTTTCAGAAGAAGCCCACGTATAGGTCAGTTGTACGCAATAGTCGGCTTGAATATAAAAACCAATTTCATTCTACTGTTTTATCGTTGTCGCCGCACACGTACTACATTATGTAAACGAGGAGATCTAACCGGGCTGGATTTTTATTGTGGGCATCTACAAAGACGTTTCGCTCACACACAAGCCGCGAAAAAGATCATTTTAATCATTTTAAAGGTTTTATTTTGGGTTCATCGTACATGGAATATACACGTGTTTTGCCAGTCTTATCACGCAAGTTAAGTAATATGGCCAAACATTATCATTATGGTCTATGAGGATTGAATTAGTTGTACGTGCCTATAAGTCGAATAAATAACAAGACCCATATCTGGCAGCCCATTATTTGACAGCAGATTATGGTTAAGCTATTTACAGCTGGATGACCGTTATGCACCAGAAAAATACAGTAAATTGACTTCGTTGCCATTTATCTGGCCTTGAAGCTAGGAAATTGTGTGCGCACCAAAGATTAACACAGAATCAAAATACGTTAAGTATGGTTTCTCGTCCTTCTGACGACGAAGCATAAGCTCAGTTTTTGTGTTCAGACAGTTTTCTGACTACAGAGCCTTCTCTTCCACAATGTAAAAAGCGAAAAGTGGTAAAAGCAAGATGACCAATATTATAACGATTGCGTAAGGGCATTTGGGTGGCGTTCTGGAGAAAGTACATCTTGAAGATCTTAACTTTAAATCAAATGTTGGCATATTACAGTTGCTTTTAAGAAATATATGACAATATTATATGGCTATAATTGCATTCCTTGTATGTTTTTGAGATTTTTGTCATCAAAAGAGCTACCCTGAAAGATAGTTTAAATCGAATGGATGTTTAGTATTCCATTGGATGCTACTGCAAGCAGAAGAGACCCTTATCTGCCGGCAAATAGTGCAATGATTGAAGTGGGTGTTTCGCTTTTCTCATTCATGTTAGCGTCATTCACGAGTTAGCGGGGTATTCTACGTTTAGAATTAACTTTTGTTCTGATACAGAACATACATTTTCTTTCTCATTTTCTAAACACTTTGGGTGCCGCGCTGTTAAATCGGATTCATGGTTAATTTTATTAAATGGTTATTTGTGTGTTGTTGTTTTAATTTTTAAATAGTGCGTATTCTGCTATAATATTATCCAGCTGGCAAGTATTTTAAACTTTACAGGCGGAAATAAATAGAACAATTGTTCCGAAAAACCCAGTGTCTCGCCTGCGTCCGTATGTTTATAAACCCAGTGTCTCACCTGCGTCCGTATGCTTATAAACCCGGTGTCTCACCTGCGTCCGTATGCTTATAAGCCCAGTGTCTCACCTGCATCCATATACTTATAAACCCAGTATCTCACCTGCGTCCGTATGCGTATAAACCCATTGTCTCACCTGCGTCCGTATGCTTATAAACCCAGTGTCTCACCTGCGTCCGTATGCTTATAAGTAAAACTCCTGTATCTGAATTTAATAAACTTTTTTTTAAAAAACTTTCACATTGTTGACTATTACGCAGCAAATTTTTCTGCTTAAGTACACAACATTGCCAACGCATATCACAGTATAAACTTCAGACAATCTAAGCACAAACACTACCAATGTTAATATTACTGCACATGTTTACTTGAATGTATCAAGTGAGGTAGAAAATATTTGACTTTAAAATCTTTCAGATTGTTGATGCCACCTCTGCCGCAATTGGCAAATAATGTACTACCATATATCACTATACTTATGAAAGACAAAGAAAATTCACGCCATTCCGGGTGCAATTTTTTACATTTAAATTAATTGGTCCAGATGAGAGATCTAGATTACAAGGAGAAACTAGTATTATGTTGCAACATACATGCTTTACATTCGATCTGGTTCGAAGGTTTTAGCATAAATATCAAGTTGCGAAAAGTTTAGTATTAAAGTAGTTTATCATGCAAATAATTGGTAACTAATTAATTAACTTGGAATTGTATTTAACAAATTTATCAATAAGATTGATCTTTTTATATAAAGAACTCCAGTTTTCAGTGAAAACATGTTCAAGCTGTTATGTAGAACTATAACCTTCAAGACTCCCGTCAAGAAAAGCTTCACACTCCTTGGTCGACTTGCTTGAGCACCAATCGCAATATCCAAACAATATTTTCTTAACCCTAAGATATCCTTTAATTGGTATAATACGCCCTTTATGAAATCACATTCGTTAATTCAGTCCATCTTTAGATATAAATAGAATCTTGTACAGAAGGTTACATTACAAACGGGTGTTTCTGTTTTTCGCTCTCGGAGAAACATTAGACGGCTCGGACAAACGTATATCCTGCGTTTCGTCAAGCTGCACTACTTTTCCAGTATGCTGTTTTCCACGAAACAAGGTCACAAATATTTGACGGAAATTCTTGCTACATGCACAGTAGATCACAAAGTTCAACGCTGCACTGACGGTTAGAAGGGTGTCTGTGAATTCCCTGATGCCCTTAACCAAGAGGTTTGCCTCATGGTATCCAAAACCAAGGAATGTAGACATAACGGCGTCTGGCGTGATGCCGACTAAAAATACAACGATGACCATTATGAGCATAAAAGTAACTCTATTTCGGGACGACAATGTTTTGTTGGCTCTTGTTTTTCTGAGACAATTAATGATACAGAAGTTCAGAACAATTAAAATAAACAATGGAATGATGCATCGTAATAGAATCATAATCCACGTATATGCTTTCACAAATGTCTGCTGTTTCCAGAGATCAGTCAAATTGACATTGTACATAGTTTCGTTGGTATTTGAGTCCATGAGTATAACAGTCTTATACCTTAGTGCAGAGGGCAAAGCCATCCCAGTCATGATTATAAACACCAACGCACATGTAATTATAGACCTCGTTCTTGAACAAATACTTCTGGAACGTGCAGGATGGCACACCATAATGTATCGCTCCGCGGCGACAGACACTGTCAGCCAAGATGAAACGCACGCTGATGCGTTGAAAATGAAATGAGCATAAGGATACACATGGCCGTACACCTTATTTGCTTCAATTGGATTGGTTCTCATCAAAACAATAACAAGAAAATAAAGAATGTCGCTAGCCAATTTTACTGCGTCCGAAACAGCCAATGCACTCAGAAAAGCATTTGTTGACGTCAGCATATTCTTCTGCGATAATACAATCAAAGTCAAAATATTAGCTAAAAATCCTGGAATGCATATCAATGGATAGAGAATTAGTCCAGTTACAAACTGAGATGTTTCATAAAAATGTTCGTGGTCAATATTCCGTGTTTGTTGCGTACCATCTGATATACGATCGTCAAAACTGTCACTAAGATTGGCCATCTTGGAGAGATATTCCTTAAGAGTAAAGTTGTTCACGATCATGCCACTGTCTGAACCCGTTAAAGCCACACGCTGTCTGACTGGTTTGACTGTGCTCAGCCTGAAAAGAGAGACAGATGATCGTTCGATAATTGGATATTAGCATTTGCAGCCTAAGATATGAAATTCTTAATCTGGGTTACCCGGCCCTATTGGGCTGACATAACAATGCAATCCAAAACCAAACCTGAAGGAAAAGAACGCAAACGATGACGAGGTATCCCAAATTTTGGGGCGCTAGACGGTGCTATGAGCGTTGACAAAGGCAGAATAAAACAATATGTAAACACAATGCATGCTAAATCACACATTTAAGGTAAACTAAAGTAAAACTTATATCAATAGGAAGAATGATGCAAGGTCAATTTCTTTCGATGTCAATCTAAAATGTCAATAGATTGATAAGTAGTAAGAAGTAACACAATTCCTATTTAAGCTTGGCTCTATTTATTTCCCTTCATGTAGTTATTAAAACAAAACCTAACAGAAGGAATCTCCTGGCCTTGGATAATAAATAATTTTAAGGTGATGACTTTCCAGTTCTCAATCAACAAGTATATTGCTCGAAACATCCAAACGGACGTTTATTGTATTAAAGTTTTTATTTTTAGACCATTTGTTCGTCAATTTTGTTGTATTTTTGAATGATTTTCGAAAGTTTCTAAATTCTATATTCAGGGTTAAACAACTATCTTTTAAATCAATTTTACGGATCAAAAGAGGAGTCTCTGAAATTTAGAACTGGACGATATGGAGAAAGTTGTTTTAAAAACATACGCTACAACTAAGAACGACTGAATTCTGAAACATTTTGTAACTAAGTTAATATAAAATAACTTAAAGGGATAAATACATTAGTTTCGGCACCTTTGTATCATATGAACAAGTATCAACTTGAACTTTGAACAACTTAAATTTTGTTGAAGTATGACAAATGTGCGACCAACAAATGCCCAAATATCACTTTGGGATCTTCCATACTTGAACAACTTTTTTGAGAATTCTATGGAAAAATAAAAATAAACTATAAAAGCTTTCTACGTATAAAGTGAAAAGACGGATTTTTAGGTTTATTTTCTGAATGTGTGTTCTACATGCATTATCTACCTGCAGTAAATTAATTGCTCATCGCTTTATAGTAGTTTAATAATACCACGATTCTCTATGACAGTTTCACTGGAGATGAAACATTTGACATGCTACACAATTTTGTTGGAAGACAAAAATACCCGTAAATATGCACATCCATACATACATGTGCGAACTAAATGAAGTGTTTATCATCTGCATAATTTCTAAGTTATCTGACTTACTTGAGTTCAGAATATGTTTGTTTTTAATTGTTACAAAAACTGACGATAGTGAGTTACCTTGTGCGATATTTAGTACAATTTATAGAAATGACAGTTGGTGTTTGCTTTAAACGAAGTCTCTGCATATCTTAACAGAATTTTTTCTTTTTGTATTATTTTCCCACTCTCCACCAGCATAACGTCCAACAATGCTCGTACCTTAGCATTCGATTAACGGAACAAAGATTTAACAGGACCGCATATATCAGGTTTTTTAAAGTAAAGTTGACCAAATAATTACTGGTAAACATTGCGCTTATGTACATGTACATATTTATATGTAATAGGTCATGTATCATCGATTACTTACAGTTAATCTCATGGCAGAAATTCGGCTGTATTTTGTAGTCAATGTAATAATCACACATCACCTCTTCACGTGTTTTTTTCATCATTGTGATGCAACTTTGAAGCTTTTCTAAAATATCCTATCAGGGATAAACAGGAATCCATTCATCATGAACATGGATCTTTATCTGTCAGTAACATGTACTCGTTATGTTTAAATATATAGCAAAAATACAATTGAAACTAAAGGTAAACAAGTTAGTCAAATCAAAATGAACAATCACACCTGTTGTTGACAAACCATACCGACTGGCGGTGGGTTGGAAACTTGAGATAAATGTACACTAGACCAGTTGTGATTGCTTAATAATTTAAGATTTATTGTTGTAACAAGATTTGTTGCATGTTCTGCACATGGGACTCATAATGTGAGTAAATGCAAAAAGTATGAAATGCGATTCTTTATATTTTGAAGTAAACTGATAGAATTTCATTACTCCATCACTTGAAGAGTAGCATGTTAACCAAATGTTATTGCAGAGGTACATTACAAATGATTCAAATTCAATAAATTCATTTTAGTATTCCAGGAAACAACACGATAACCTGATATTTGATCAATTCCTAAGTGAATGCAGTCAACTTCAAACATGCCGTTGTTAGATTAAGTAATCATTTTAATTGTGTACGATAGACCCGAAAAACTGACAAACGGAATGAATTTTTTCTTTCTTTGTAATACGCATATTCCTGATGCTCAAAGGAGGGAACAAACTAATGTACCAATGCATTCCAGAAATTGCGTGGTGTTTAATTTCCAGATCTTACAAAAGATGGCTCATGCATTTGTTTCCAGAATGTTTGTCTGTTATCAAACGTGCAAAACGTTGTTTTCACTTTTCCCTCTGTCACTTCTTTGATCTGTCCATCTTCCCATGTTGGTCTAAAAGGCTATCAGTTTGCTTATATTACGATACATATTGTCAACAATATTGTAAGTGAATATCAATATTAGGAATAGTGTCTTATACCAATTTCATATTTCATTCTGTTGAGGTTAAGACCTAAGGTTTTTCGATCTGCATTTGACTTGTTTGTTAAGCAGTTTTAAATTAGTAGAATGAGTTGTTTCGGCTTTGGCGGTTGTTGTTTTCACTCTGGCGGATGTTGTTTCAAGTATGGCGTAATTTTAAATCCCAAAATGTGTAATTTACAATTCATGGAATATAATCTTAGCGAAATTTATATGGTAAAACAGCTGATAAACAAATCGGAATGTGAAAGTCCTAGTGTCGTAATTGTTCGTCATTTTGCACGAACAATTCACTATAAGCAGGCATATTTTGATGCAATTCCAGCTTTCTCACAGAAGTTTATAGATGCTAGAATATTTTAATTGTATGCATGCAGTTCATCTATGTGTTCGTGAAGCAATATTAGACGTTTCGCGTGACACAAGGTCAAGAAATTATGAAAGATAAATATAAACAATGTCCAATTTCACATTTCGTGAAATATTCTATAATAACACCAATATAGACGTTACATTCTAATTTATAAAAAGTGAAATCCTTATTTTGGCAATGGCTTTTTTCCTCGTGAAAAAAAGAAACACTAAAATATCATTTCAACAGTACTGATGCAAAATTAATTTTTTCAAAAGGCACATAGTGGAATACTAGCTCAAAAGTCACTTTTAAGGAGGTGAAGAAATTGTTTTTATGCAACTATGCGAAGAAGATAATTTAGACGTGGACAATAAGAGTTATATGTAGCATTTTCAAAGTTATTGTTCCACGACTTTGCACTCAATCTAAGAAACGTGGTACTTGCAATCCCGAAATCCATATTTTCATCCGTCTGATCGTTCCTGTTTATCACCAATGTATCAACCAACTAGGCTGATGGACACGGTGGAATGAAGTTTACTCAAGATGCGCATCAACACTTAATTTTTTTTTTTTTTGCTGCAACTTATGAGTCCACCACATAAACCAAGATAAGACGTATACAAACTATCTTGTTTCCTTGTCCACATCTAGAGGTATTTAATGCATTTTATGCGCAAGGGATTGGAGATAGAATCCTAAATCAAAAAGATATTAGCCTTTACTGTTAAACGGGCTAAGGGCATTACTGCGACAAATCTAATTTCATAATGGTCAACTGAGCGACAAGTTTAATACCACTTTCAACAATACGAGCAGGCTATACTTACTCGGTATTTACCTGTAACTTTACTTTTTTAATCTGTATTTATGAATAAATTCCATTTCGATTCGTGTTTATGTTTGGATGTAAGATGAAGTAAATAACTACCCCAGAGTGAGAACAGTTTAATGTATTGTTGGCGCAATTAAAGTACTGTATACGGTGGTTTTATACCTGTCAAGTCTCACGCATTGCGTGTGGGTCACGCACATTTTGTACAGAAATCACGCTCAAACGTACATCCTTAATTTTCTAACCCATTATTAAAAATGACTGTCATGTATTTTTAATCTATTGATTTTATGGTTTCCTAACTCTCCGACAAATTTCCACGTTTGTGCAATGGGATTCCTAAAAATAGACTGTCTGTGACGTGATAGTCTCTCCCGTAACCTCCCACTGGGGCTTAGCCTTAGGTCCCCTCCCAGGGAGCTGCCACCCCTGAAGATGATCGCACTCCTGACTCTTAAAGACCCTTGACAGCTCTATGGCTTTTGCTACGAGATTGATTGTACTCTGACGTCTGGAGACATCGTCTAGACACATACGAAATGTCAGCTACAAATGCAAAAGACCAATGCTAATATAATGGATATTAGGTAATATAAAAACATCCTTAAAGCACAAATATGATTTTGTTTTTAATGTCTGAAATACCTACATGTGGCAGCTACAGATCGCTCACAATCTATAGTCTGTCTCTATAACAAGCTACATAAATTACACCTTTTTGAAAGTAGGCTCTATGACAGGTATGGCATGTTAACTGCTTTGGCGCATTTCCGATAAAATCGCCCTATGAGTCGGACAGTATATATCCATATAGTGGTTGTCTATCCTCGTTTTACTGAATCCATTATCTAAATTTTATGTTTTAACTGCTTTAAACTTACTGCCTCTCTAAAGGGTTTAATTTGTCGATAAACTGGACAAAATCAACATGGAAAGATAATTATAATTTCCCCAAACATGTTTTAAGGTATAGCATTAAGATTTTATTTAAACAACATATCAATTAAAGGAATATTTTTATAACGAAGAATATTACACTGGTCAAAATCGAAAATCGACCATTCTTTACTACATTTCCACTGTGGTTTGGCAGCGAACCAAATGCAGATGAAATCCAATTGTATTTATGTACGTGATGTTTGCACTTGCAAATAATGGATGTACAGATGGATTGATTTGGCCATTAAATACAATGTTCAAAATTGTGTTATCATTGTGTTGTTATAATTAAGAGATATTTAATTACATAAATTGAATGTGTCTTTCATCTTATCCGAAATATGACCGCCAAAATATCACGCACGCATAGTCAGATTTCATATGATCCTCTGCACATTTTTGGATGTTTGACTCGAAAGAGCCACGCAACACTGTAGAACAATATAATTTCATATTGAATTTCCAGATGAGAACACTCAGTATTGTAGAAAAGCAAGTTATAAACTAAAACAGTGCATATTCAGCACTCCCATATCATACATAGTATTGGATTTATAATGCGTTTATCTTTAGAAAGCTCTCAACGGCATGACTAACCAATTTCATCGGCGTTTGCATCACGTCATGTTTTAGATATAAATAAGTGATTGATTTCTACTCTGCACGCGTTATTTTAAATACCTTGTTACATATCCATGCCACTATTTACAGTTTCAAAATATCAGAGGTACAATAGGTTGGCCACGTCCGTTGAATAGTATTTACTATAACTTCATTATTGCCACCGGATTAGAAAATATATTGTTATCTAATAAACAAAATTCTAGGCTTATGATTGGCCAATTATCAAGACGTAACATCCATTATTCTGTTACAAGTATTCCTAAGGCGTGAGTGATTGGGGCGGTGGGGGGGGGGGCGGAGGACGAGGGGTCTGTGGGACGGAACTCCCTGGTGGTGGCCAAGAGGGCGAAGCCCCCTCGAATTGTTGCATTTTAAGCGTTTCCAGGGCAGAGTTTTAACCATCTAACTGTAAAGAAAGCATACTCTAGGAAATGTTAAGGTTGTTTCGCTCATTCATTTATTTATTTATTTATTTTGGGGGATGTCTGTAGCCTGTTGATCAATTTTTGCTCTGTAGGGTCGTAGTGGAGATACTGAATGTAGTTTTGTTTTCAACAATATGAGGGAGATTAGGGAATATTTTATAGGGAGGTAACTAAAGGGCAATATAAAAGGGGCTAGATGCTTTTTACTTAATCTATAAGATATATCATACAGGGGAATGGGGGAATAGGGACGTTAGTTTTATTGATATGGGATTTAAATTATGTTTTATACCCCTTCTTTTACATCCTACCCTATGTTAATAGGATGCTAGTTTTGTTTTATACCCCTTCTTTTACATCCTACCCTATGTTAATAGGATGCTAGTTTTGTTTTAAATAGGAGGGTAGGCACATTATAGAAGGAGATAGAGATTTTTATTTATAAGAGAAATTATAGGGTTGTAGGGATCCTAAAGAGGCTTAGATAAGGTATTTTTATTGCTAAGGGTGTCAGATTCTATGTTATACCCTTCTTTTAGATCCAACCCTGTGTGCATGGGGAATTAGTTTTGTTTAAACTATGAGAGTATAGGTACATTATAGATGGATGTAGTGATTTGTACTTTATCATATGGATTATAGGGTTGTAAGGGATCTAAAGAAGTAAGTCTTGTTTAAATCAAACCTTGTGTGAATGCGATGGTAGTTTTGTTTAAAATAGGATGATAGATGAGACTAAGAATATTATAGATGGAGGTAGATATTTTAACTTTATTTATAAAGAAAGGGTAACTGGATAGTAGATGACTTGGTGTTGATTGTAGATATTTGATGCTCAAGATGTTAATGACATTTTTTGTAAAAATTTAGAAGAAAATAGTATTTGATATTGAGAAATAAAGGAGTAAGTATAAATAAGTATTTTCATTATCATTTCAACATGAACGAGAGTTGATCCAAAAGTTCGCAGACACTTCGTATAGAGGTAAATTAAGGCAACCAACATCAGTGAAAAGTTTGCATAATTTCATAATTTATACACACCAATTCTGAACACATATATATATATATATATATATATATATATATATATATATATATATATATATATATATATATATATTAAATGCTAAAATGCTATCAAAATATCGCATATAATTGAAGAACTATTTTAAATTCTATGCGACCTAGAAAGGAAACCAGAGGCAGCTGCAAAGGTTATGAGTCGTGC